>CM045744.1:9168427-9300927 GCA_024760905.1 Plotosus lineatus
TGCCCTCCTCACTTCTCCCTTACTAATCTTTGCTACTTCCTGCTCCTCAATGGTCACCCCTTCTACTCTTTTTTCTCTCTCATTTTCCTCATTCATCAGCTCTTCAAAGTACTCTTTCCATCTTCCCAGCACACTTCTGTCATCAGTCAATACATTTCCCTCTCTGTCCGTTATCACTCGAACTTGCTGCAAGACTTTCCCATCTCTATTTCTCTGCTGTGCTAACCTGTATAAATCATTTTCTCCCTCCTTACTGTCCAACCTATCATACAAGTCATCATATGCCCTCTGTTTGGCCTTTGACACCGCTAACTTCGCCTTACGCTGTGTCTCCCTGTACTCCTGTTTACTCTCTTCGGTCCTCTCTTCTACCACTTCTTCTTGGCTAACCTCTTCTTTTGTACACACTTCTGCACTTCCTTATTCCACCACCAAGTTTCCTTATCTACTTTCCTTCCAGAGGACACACCAAGTACTCTCCTACCGGTCTCCCTGATCACATTGACTGTGGCTGTCCAGTCATCTGGAAGCACTTCCTGACCACTCAAAGCCTGTTTCAACTCCTCATTGAAGACAACCCGACACTCTTCCTTTTTCAGCTTCCATCACTTTGTCTTCTGCTCTGCCTTTGCCTTTCTCACCTTTCTAATGACCATCAGAGTCATCCTGCACAACACCATCCTATGCTGTTTGGCAAAACTCTCACCCACAACTACGATGCAGTCACTGACTTCCTTCAAATTACATCGCCTACACAAGATGTAGTCTACCTGTGTGCTTTTACCTCCGCTTTCATAAGTCACCCTATGCTTTTGTTTCTTCTTGAAGAAAATATTCACCACAGCCATTTCCATCCTTTTTGCAAAATCGATCAACATCTGTCCTTCTGTGTTCCTGTCTTGGATACCAAACCTCCCCATCACTTCCTCGTCCCCTCTGTTGCCTGCACCAACATGTCCATTGAAGTCTGCCCCAATGACCACTCTTTCACCTCTCGGGGTACTTTGCATCACTTCATCTAAGTCACTCCAGAATCTCTCCTTCTCTTCTAGCTTACATCCTGCCTGTGGGGCATAAGCACTAACAACATTGACCATCACGCCTTCAATTTCTAACTTGAGACTCATCACTCTGTCTGACACTCTTTTCACTTCTAGAACATTCCTGACAAACTCCACCTTCAAGATGACTCCGACTCCATTTCTCTTCCCATCCACACCGTGATAAAAAACCCTGCTCCTAAGCTTTTAGCTTTGCTACCTTTCCACCTGGTCTCCTGAACACACAGTATGTCCACCTTCCTCCTCATGTCAGCCAGCTCTCTACCTTTTCTTTGCATAGTTCCAATATTCAAAGTCCCTACTCTCAGTCCGAGGCTCACGCCTTTCATCTTCTCTCTCTGCCTACGGACACGCCTCCCGCCTCTCCTTCTTCGATGTCTTCGACCAACAGTAGTCCAATTTCCATCAGCAGCCTGTTGGTTGACAGCACTGATGGCGGTCGTTGTTAACCCGGGCCTCGACCGATCCGGTATGAGTTTTGTTTTGACCATTTGCATTTTTTCTGTCCTTTGCTAAAAGGGTTATGACAGGAAGGGCATCTGATGTAAAAACCTCTGAAACAAATAAAACGTGCGAATCATTGGCTGTGGTGACTCCCGAGAATGGGGAAAAAGGCGAAAAGAAAAAGAAGAAGAAGGCAGAATTTGAGTTGTAACTGTGGTAATAGAAAGAGACTTTTGTTCTTTTCCTCAAATAAACTCGTCTCTCACTGTGTAAGATTATAATATTTAGATCTGTTCCTGTGTGTTTTTCACCAGGAGCTCGAACACAAAGTCATCACTCTGATAAAGAACGAGCTGAAGAGGTTCAGGAAGCTCCTGAGTCCGGATTACCCAGCATGCACTGAGAGGGAGGCAGAGGATGAGGAGGATGTGCACGGTGTCAGAGACGGAGCGCTGAAGATCACACTGCACGTCCTGAAGAACATGAAGCACACAGATCTCGCTAACACACTGCGCTACAGTAAGAGCTCTGAGTCCTGACTTTATTCCATCAGGTTCACTTCAGACAGGAAATTGTTTCAGATCCAAACACTTTCAGTTTGAACTTTGATTTTAGTATCATGCACATCTGGGGCTTTTCTGTTCTGCTGGTGCTCCAGCTCATGGTTCCTCTGTCCGATGGTCCTGTTCCTTCAATAATATTTACTCCATGACTCAGGAATGAACAGCAGCATTGGAAAGAATTTTACATTTGATATTGTGTTGAGTGATTTTACATTAAAGCATGTTATTACTTTGTTTATTAGAGTCTGTGGCCTCTGTGTGTCAGTTAAAGTTAAAATCCAACCTGAGAGAGAAGTTTCAAAGAAGTCATGAAGGAGTCTCACAGTATGGAAGCTCTGCACTTCTGAATGAGATCTACACAGAGCTCTACATCACAGAGGGTTGGAGTGGAGACGTCAATAACGAACATGAGGTGAGACAGATTGAGACGGCATCCAGGGGACCAGCGACACAGCAGACACCCATCAACTGTAACGATCTTTTTAAAGACACGTCCATCAGAAGTGTGCTGACTAAAGGAATCGCTGGAATTGGTAAAACCGTCTCTGTGCAGAAGTTCATTTTGGACTGGACTGAAGGAAAAGCAAATCAGGACGTCACCTTCATGTTTCCACTTCCCTTCAGAGAACTGAATCTGATGAAGGACAAACATCTCAGTCTGATGAACCTTCTTCATCACTTTTTCCCAGAAATGAGAAAACTAGAACTAATAGACTGTGACCTCTACAAAGTGGTTTTGATCTTTGATGGTCTGGATGAATGTCGACTTCCTCTAAATTTCCAGAAGAACGAGAGATTGTATGATGAGACAGAATCCATCTCAGTGGATGTGCTGCTGACAAACATCATCAAGGGGAATCTGTTTCCTTCTGCTCTCCTCTGGATCACCTCTCGACCAGGAGCAGTCAATCAGATCCCTCCTGAGTGTGTAGACCAGGTAACAGAAGTGCGAGGCTTCAATGATCCTCAGAAAGAGGAGTATTTCAGGAAGAGGATCAGTGATCAGAGCCTGGCCAACAAAATCATCTCACACATGAAGTCCTCAAGAAGCCTCTACATCATGTGCCACATCCCCATCTTCTGCTGGATCTCAGCTACTGTTCTAGAGAGAATGTTGGGCGGAGCAGAGAGTGGCAAGATCCCCAAGACTCTGACTCAAATGTTCACACACTTCCTGATCTTTCAGATCAAACACAAGAACCAAAAGTACCATCAGAAGCATGACCCTGATCCTCAGAAGACCAGAAAGAGCATCCTGGCACTGGGAAAACTGGCTTTCCAACAGCTGGAGAAAGGAAATCTGATCTTCTATGAGGAAGACCTGAGAGAGTGTGGCATTGATGAGAGAGAAGGGTCCGTGTACTCAGGAGTGTGCACCCAAATCTTCAGAGAGGAGTTTGGGCTTCACCTGGGGAAGGTGTTCAGCTTTGTACATCTGAGCGTTCAGGAGTTTCTGGCTGCTTTATACGTGTTTCTCACCTTTGTCGTTAAAAAGAGAAATACACTCATGGAGCAAAATACTGGAGTTTTAAAACGTTTCAGAAATCCAAACCTGTGTGATTTGTTGAAGAGTGCGGTGAACAAGGCCTTACAGAGTGAGAATGGACACCTGGACTTGTTTCTCCGCTTCCTCCTGGGTCTCTCACTGGACTCCAATCAGACTCTCTTACGAGGTATAATGCCACAGAAAGGAAGTAGATCTCACAGTCAACAGGAAACAGTGGAGTGCATCAAGAAGAAGATCAGGGAGAAACCATCTCCAGAGAAATCCATCAATCTGTTCCACTGTCTGAATGAACTGAATGATGATTCTCTAGAACAGGAAGTCCAAGCTTACCTGAACAGAGGAGGTGACGGTCGTCTCAGGGGAACCAGACTCTCTCCTGCTCAGTGGTCGGCTCTGGTGTTTGTGTTGCTGAACTCAGAACAGGAACTAGATGAGTTTGATTTGAAGAAATTTGACCCATCAGAGGAATGTTTTCTGAATCTGCTGCCGGTGGTCGAAGCCTCCAGAAAAGCTGTGTGAGTATATTATTTATAAATGTTTACTGTGAGGTTTATTATTTTAAATGCAGCCATGAGGCGGGGGGGGGGGGGGGGGGGGGGGGAGGGGGGCACTAACCAGTGACTCTCCCCCTTATGCCAGTCCCAAGCCCGGATATATGCAGAGGGTTGCGACAGGAAGAGCATCCGGCGTAAAACTTCTGCCACATTTAAAAAATGCAAATGATCAATACAGAATTCATACCGGATCGGTCGAGGCCCGGGTTCACAACGACCGCCATCAGTGCTGTCAACCAACAGGGTGCTGATGGAAATTGGACGAAGGAGAGGCGGGAGGCGTGTCCGTAGGCAGAGAGAGAAGAGGAAATGCGTGAGCCTAGGACTGAGAGTAGGGACTTTGAATGTTGGAACTATGCAAGGAAAAGACAGGGAGCTGGCTGACATGATGCAGAGGAGGAAGGTGGATATACTGTGTGTTCAGGAGACAAGGTGGAAAGGTAGCAAGGATAAAAGCTTAGGAGCAGGGTTTAAACTGTTTTATAATGGTGTGGATGGGAAGAGAAATGGACGAGGAGTCATCTTGAAGGAGGGGTTTGTCAGGAATGTTCTAGAAGTGAAAAGAGTGTCAGACAGAGTGATGAGTCTCAAGTTAGAAATTGAAGGCGTGATGGTCAATGTTGTTAGTGCTTATGCCCCACAGGCAGGGTGTAAGCTAGATGAGAAGGAGAGATTCTGGAGTGAGGTAGATGAAGTGACGCAGAGTACCCCCAGAGGTGAAAGAGTGGTCATTGGAGCAGACTTCAATGGACATGTTGGTGCAGGCAACAGAGGGGACGAGGAAGTGATGGGCAGGTTTGGTATCCAGGACAGGAACACAGAAGGACAGATGTTGATCGATTTTGCAAAAAGGATGGAAATGGCTGTGGTGAATACTTTCTTCAAGAAGAAACAGAAGCATAGGGTGACTTATGAAAGCGGAGGGAAGAGCACACAGGTAGACTACATCTTGTGTAGGCGATGTAATTTGAAGGAAGTCAGTGACTGCAAAGTAGTAGTGGGTGTTGCCAAACAGCATAGGATGGTGGTGTGCAGGATGACACTGATGGTGAGAAAGGTGAAAAAGGCAAAGGCAGAGCAGAAGACAAAGTGGTGGAAGCTGAAAAAGGAAGAGTGTCGGGTTGTCTTCAATAAGGAGTTGAAACAGGCTGTGAGTGGTCAGGAAGTGCTTCCAGATGACTGGACAACCACAGCCAATGTGATCAGGGAGACCGGTAGGCGAGTACTTGGTGTGTCCTCTGGAAGGAAAGTAAATAAGGAAACTTGGTGGTGGAATGAGGAAGTGTCGGAGTGTGTACAAAAGAAGAGGTTAGCCAAGAAGAAGTGGTAGAAGAGAGGACCGAAGAGAGTAAACAGGAGTACAGGGAGACACAGCGTAAGGCGAAGTTAGCGGTGTCAAAGGCCAAACAGAGGGCGTATGATGACTTGTATGATAGGTTGAAAAGTAAGGAGGGAGAAAATGATCTATACAGGTTAGCACAGCAGAGAAATAGAGATGGGAAAGACGTGCAGCAAGTTAGAGTGATAACGGATAGAGAGGGAAATGTATTGACTGATGACAGAAGTGTGCTGGGAAGATGGAAAGAGTACTTTGAAGAACTGATGAATGAGGAAAATGAGAGAGAGAAAAGAGTAGAAGGGGTGACCGTTGAGGAGCAGGAAGTAGCAAAGATTAGTAAGGGAGAAGTGAGGTGGGCATTGGAGAGGATGAAGAGTGGAAAGGCAGTTGGCCCTGATGACATACCAGTTGAGGTATGGAAGTGTCTAGGGGAGGTAGCAGTAGATTTTCTGACAAGAATATTCAACAAGGTCTTAGAAAGTGAGCAGATGCCGGAAGAATGGAGGAGAAGTGTGCTTGTGCCCATTTTTAAGAACAAGGGAGATGTACAGAGTTGTGGCAACTACAGAGGGATAAAGTTGATGAGCCATACAATGAAGCTATGGGAAAGAATAGTGGAAGCAAGACTAAGGGCAGAGGTCAGCATTTGTGAACAACAGTTTGGTTTCATGCCAAGAAAGAGCACCACAGATGCAGTGTTTGCTTTGAGGATGTTAATAGAGAAGTACAGAGAAGGGTAGAAGGAGCTGCATTGTGCCTTTGTGGATCTGGAGAAAGCATATGACAGGGTGCCGAGAGAAGAAATGTGGTATTGTATGAGGAAGTCTGGAGTGACAGAGAAGTATGTTAGAGTGGTGCAGGACATATATGAGAGATGTAAGACAGTGGTGAGGTGTGCTGTCGGTGTGACAGAAGAGTTCAAGGTGGAGGTGGGACTGCATCAAGGGTCAGCTCTCAGCCCCTTCTTGTTTGCTATGGTGATGGACAGGCTAACAGACGAGGTTAGACAAGAATCTCGATGGACTATGATGTTTGCAGATGACATCGTGATCTGTAGTGAGAGCAGAGACCAAGTGGAGGAAAATCTAGAGAGGTGGAGGTATGCCCTGGAAAGGAGGGGATTGAAGGTTAGTCTTAGTAAGACAGAATATATGTGTGTGAACGACAAGGACCCAAGAGGCACTTTGAGGTTACAGGGGGCAGAGATAAAGAAGTTGGAGGATTTTAAGTACTTAGGCTCAACAATCCAGAGCAATGGAGAGTGTGGAAAAGAGGTGAAGAAGCGCGTGCAGGCAGGTTGGAATGGATTGAAAAAAGTGTCCGGTGTGATGTGTGATAGGAGAGTATCGGCAAGAATGAAGGGAAAAGTGTACAAGACGGTGATGAGGCCAGCAATGTTGTATGGTTTAGAGACAGTGGCCCTGGGGAAAAGACAGGAGTCAGAGTTGGAGGTAGCAGAGATGAAAATGTTGAGGTTCTCTTTGGGAGTAATGAGGATGGATAGGATCAGAAATGAGTACATCAGAGGGACAGCACATGTTAGATGTTTTGGAGACAAAGTCAGAGAGGCTAGATTGAGATGGTTTGGACATGTACAGAGGAGGGATAGTGAGTATATTGGTCGTAGGATGCTGAGGTTGGAACTAACAGGCAAAAGGCCCAGAGGAAGACCAAAATGAAGATTTATGTATGCGGTGAAGGCGGACATGAAGGTCGTTGGAGTAAGAGTAGAAGATGCAGAGGATCGGGAGAGATGGAGGCAGATCATTTGCTGTGGCGACCCCTGAAGGGAACAGCCGAAAGGAAAAGAAGAAGAAGATTGTGAGGTTTATTATTTTAATGGATCACTGAACTGCACTGTTGGGACGAAAGTTTATTTTTAGTTACTCGTATCATCTTTAAGTAGTGGTTAGGGTGCTGCGCTCATGATCGGGAGGTTTCGAGTTCGATTCCCACTGAGACCCTCACTGTGCTAAGACCCCTTGGTAAGGTTTCAACCACAAGTGTGCCTCTGTTCACCCAGCAGTATAAATGGGTACCAGTAAAATATACTGGGGAAGTAACCTCCGATGGACTGTTCATCCAGGGGGAGTTGGACTCCTGGTTGCTTCATGCTACGGAAACCGGGGATAAGTACCAGACTGATGAGCCACGAGGCTAAGCCACTAGGCTCGGGTGTAAAAAGCCAACAGACTTACTTTACTTTTCCTGACGATTGTTTCACTTTTTACACCAAAACGTAATGTGTCCTCTGAGGGACACGTGACAGAATAAGGAAACGTTCACAGCTGTCTTGTTGGGTTTGAACTGATCGGACTGAATCTCTTTAGTTTGGATAGATGTGGATACCCCACCTGTATTAAGGTCCACAACAAACAACTGAACCGTTGTGTGTAAATTCGGAGGTGATGAGAAGACAGATGTGTAACTGTTCGAGCACAGAGAACAATACACACCAGCTGTTTTAGTGTCTTTGTGAAATTCAACCGAGAACTCAGTGTAGAGTCCGAGGAGTACGGGCGTGCTCTGAAATGGGCGTGTCCAGGTGGAGAGTTGTTTATTCCCTGTAATAAAATGCACTGGATGTGCAGTGTTGGTTGTAGAAACCTGAAGACAGATCAGAGTGTAGTGTGTGTATCTGCTCGCTCCCGGTTCTCTTCAGGGCTGTAGTCGGGCGTAAACGCGGGTATATGCCGTATACTCACTTATTTATTAATCATGTAGCGTGTACACACTTATTTTGCCTTGCAAGATTGTTTATTAAAGTTTTTTTTTTTTTTTAACAAGTGAGGTTTTTTAAAATATGTGCTATATTTGTATTGAAGAGCCATGCCATGATTGGGCAGTGCAGATGTCACGCAGGCTTTCAGCCAATAGAATTTGTTTTTATACAGGAAACGGAAATTCCCGCGAAAAACAAAACCCCGATTCTTTCTTCTTCTTTTCCTTTCGGCTTTTCCCTTCAGGGGTCGCCACAGCGAATCATCTGCCTCCATCTCACCCTATCCTTTGCATCTTCTTCTCTTACACCAACGACCTTCATGTCCTCCTTCACCACATCCATGAATCGTCTCTTTGGTCTTCCTCTAGGCCTTCTGCCTGGTAGTTTCAGCCTCAGCATCCTATTACCAGTATACTCACTATCCCTCCTCTGTACATGTCCAAACCATCTCAATCTAGCCTCTCCGACTTTGTCTCCAAAACATCTTACATGTGCTGTCCCTCTGATGTGCTCATTCCTAATCCTATCCATCCTCGTTACTCCCAAAGTGAACCTCAACATTTTCATCTCTGCTACCTCCGGCTCTGCCTCCTGTCTTTTCCCCAGGGCCACTGTTTCTAAACCATACAACATCGTTGGCCTCAACACCGTCTTGTACACTTTTCCTTTCATTCTTGCCGATACCCTGCTATCACACATCACACCGGACACTTTTCTCCAAACATTCCAACCTGCCTGCACACGCTTCTTGACCTCTTTTCCACACGCTCCATTGCTCTGGATTGTTGAGCCTTAGTACTTTAAACCCTCCACCTTTCTTATCTCTGCTCCCTGTAACCTCACCGTTCCTCTTGGGTCCTTGTCATTCATGCACATGTATTCTGTCTTACTCAGGCTAATCTTCATTCCCCTCCTTTCCAAGGCATATCTCCACCTCTCTAGATTTTCCTGCACTTGTTTTCTGCTCTCACTACAGATCACAATGTCATCTGCAAACATCATAGTCCATGGGGAATCTTGTCTAACCTCGTCTGTCAGCCTGTCCATCACCATAGCAAACAAGAAGGGGCTAAGAGCTGACCCTTGATGCAGTCCCACCTCCACCTTGAACTCTTCTGTCACACCGACAGCACACCTCACCACTGTCTTACATCTCTCATACATGTCCTGCACCACTCTAACATACTTCTCTGCCACTCCAGACTTCCTCGTGCAATACCACAGTTCTTCTCTCGGCACCCTGTCACATGCTTTATCCAGATCCACAAAGGCAAAATGCAGCTCCCTCTGACCTTCTCTGTACTTCTCCATTAACATCCTCAAGGCAAACACTGCATCTGTGGTGCTCTTTCTTGGCATGAACCCAAACTGTTGTTCATAAATGCTGACCTCTGCCCTTAGTCTAGCTTCCACTATTCTTTCCCATAGCTTCATTGTATGGCTCATCAACTTTATCCCTCTGTAGTTGCCACAACTCTGCACGTCTCCCTTGTTCTTAAAAATGGGCACCAGCACACTCCTCCTCCATTCCTCTGGCATCCTCTCACTCTCTAAGACCTTGTTGAATGTTCTTGTCAGAAAATTTACTGCTACCTCTCCTAGACACTTCCATACCTCCACCGGTATGTCATCAGGGCCAACTGCCTTTCCATTCTTCATCCTCTTCAATGCCCTCCTCAGTTCACCATTACTAATCTTTGCTACTTCCTGGTCCTCAAAAGTCACCTCTTATACTCTTTTTCTCTCTCATTTTCCTCATTCTTCAGCTCTTCAAAGTACTCTTTCCATCTTCCCAGCACACTTCTGTCATCAGTCAATACATTTCCCTCTCTGTCCTTTATCGATCTAACTTGCTGCACGTCCTTCCCATCTCTATTTCTTTGCTGTGCCAACCTGTATAAATCATTTTCTCCCCCTTACTTTCCAACCGAGCATACAAGTCATCATACGTGCTCTTTTTGGCCTTTGACACTGCTCCCTTTGCCTTCCGCTGTGTCTCCCTGTACTCCTGTTTACTCTCTTCGGTTTTCTCAATGTCCCACTTCTTCTGAGCCAACCTCTTCCTTTGTACACACTCCTGCACTTCCTCATTCCACCACCAAGTCTCCTTCTCTACTTTCCTTCCAGATGACACACCAAGTATTCTACTACCTGTCTCCCTGATCACATTAACTGTAGTTGTCCAGTCATCTGGAAGCACTTCCTGACCACCCAAAGCCTGTTTCAACTCCTCCTTGAAGACAACCCGACACTCTTCCTTTTCAGCTTCCACCACTTTGTCTTCTGCTCTGCCTTTGCCTTCTTCACCTTCCTGACCATCAGCATCATCCTGCCCACCACCATCCTATGCTGTTTGGCAACACTCTCACCCGCTACTACTTTGCAGTCACTGACTTCCTTTAAATTACATCGCCTGCACAAGATGTAGTCTACCTGTGTGCTCCGACCTCCACTTTTATAAGTCACCCTATGCTCCTGTCTCTTCTGGAAGAAAGTATTCACCACAGCCATTTCCATCCTTTTTGCAAAATCTACCAACATCTGTCCTTCTGCGTTCTTGTCCTGGATACCAAACCTACCCATCATTTCCTCGTCCCCTCTGTTTCCTGCACCAACATGTCTATTGAAGTCTGCTCCAATGACCACTCTTTCACCTCTGGGGGTGCTCTGCATCACTTCATCTGACTCCCTCCAGAATCTCTCCTTCTCTTCTCACTCACATCCTGTCTGTGGGGCATAAGCACTAATCACATTGAACATCCCACCTTCAATTTCTAACTTGAGACTCATCACTCTGTCTGACACTCTTTTCACTTCTAGAACATTCCTGACAAACTCCTCCTTCAAGATGACTCCGACTCCCTTTCTCTTCCGATCCACACCATGATAAAACAGCTTAAACCCTGCTCCTATGCTTCCCGCCTTGCTACCTTTCCACCTGGTCTCCTGAACACACAGTATGTCCACATTCCTCCTCTGCATCATGTCAGTCAGCTCTCTATCTTTTTCTTGCATAGTTCCAACATTCAAAGTCCCTTCTTTCAGTCCTAGACTTAGGCCTTTCCTCTTTTCTCTCTGGCAACGGACAGGCCTCCCACCTCTCCTTGTTCAACGTCTTCGACCAACAGTAGTCCAATTTCCATCAGCACCCTGTTGGTTGACAGCACTTATGGCGGTCGTTGTTAACCCGGGCCTCGACCGATCCGGTATGTCATTCTTTCTTGTGATTCGCGTAGTTTATTTGGTATTTGTTTTACGCCGGATGCCCTTCCTGACGCAACCCTCTGCATTTATCCGGGCTTGGGACCGGCGTGAGGGAGAGACACCGGTTTATGCCCCCCACGGCTGCATTAAAACCCCGATTCATGTTGCTAATTGCAAAGAAATTTACTGACCTTCTACATCTAGATTTTCTCTCATAAACATCTATTTTAAAATGAGCAGAAGAGGGAAGCGCTCCCATGAACCTGATCTCCAACAAGGTACATTAACCAGGCAGGTTTTTTTAATAAACGCAGCAATAATATCTATGACGCTGAAAAAATGACGTCACACACCACGCGGACTCCGCCTCAGGCTCAGCACGCTCTGAGTCGATCTAGATTCCTGTAAATTTTATTCCACTTCTCTCCAGCATAACGATCATATTAATGTGATTTCTATGATAAACGATATGGTATGTTATTATTGTAAAGTTCTAAAGTTTCTTTCCTGAGCTGTCAGTGTCACTGTAAGTGTTACACGTGCAGCACGTGCCCTGCAGGCCTGTGGGAATCGTCATGATGGTATTAATATATATATATATATATATATATATATATATATATATATATATATATATACATGTAATGTTAATATTGTTTTCTATAAATAGATCAATTTACTGCTCATAGAGTCACAGGTCTGATGAGGTCGAGTCGAATGAGGATGAGTTAATGTTTGTTTCTATCACATTGTGTATGTTCCAGGTTTATGAGGTCATCAGCAGGTATTTGGACAGCTGGTTTAGTGCAGACTTGAAAATTTCAAGTTCGGCTGTACCATGTGTGCAGAAAGCTCCACGTCTGTTATTTTACAATGATATTATATCTTAAATCTTTGTGTATAAAGTAATTAAAAGGCTGTTAGCATTTCAAATTGTTTAAAATTAAGTATTTAAAAATGTCCCTGTGTGAGGGAGACACCGTCCCTCTGCGTGCCGCACACTTTGGGCCTATGGACCAACAAGCTGCCTCGATCTCTTCACTATGACGTTCGGCTGCCGGAGCCTCATAGTACAGACCCACTTGTTGTCTATTTCCCACTACAGCACTGGTTATGTTCCATGATAAACTTTGGCTGTATTATGGCTGTGTTTGTGTGTGTGAGATCACTGTTGTGATATTTCATCATTTCTCTTCCAGTCTGCGTGAGTGTAATCTGACAGAGGAAAGTTGTAGAGTTCTGTCCTCAGTTCTCAGTTCAACCTCCTCCAGACTGAGAGAACTGGACCTGAGAGGAAATGACCGGATTCAGGATTCAGGAGTGAAGCTGCTCTCTACTGGTCTGAACAACCCACACTGTATACTGGAGATACTGAGGTACACACACACACACACACACACACACACACACACACACACACACACACACACACACACACACACACACACACACACAAACACACACAAACACTCACCACATACATTGCTGCCAATTAGTAGGTAAAAACGTGCTGAGTACGGAAACCTTCACTGTATTATGGCTATGTGTGTGTGTGTGTGTGTGTGTGTGTGTGTGTGTGTGTGTGTGTGTGTGTGTGTGTGTGTGTGTGTGTGTGTGAGATCAGTGTTGTGATACGTATTTGAATAATAATGCCAGCTATTTCGTGAAAAATAAACAAACCATAAACCTTCGCTGCGAAGAGTGCGAACAAGAAAATGTATGAGCCACTCAGAGTACCGTCCCTTGCCAAATTTAGCGACTGCGCATGTGTATGGACACTGTTTATGCGGGTAGTTGGGCCACCGAGCTGATCACCGGGCAGAGAGTACAGCCATTACACCGTGTTTAATATCGAGAAGCCAATGTTGTAATATGAACTTTTATTTTGGAAAATGTATTTTCTGGTTTTTCCTCTTTATTCAGTTCATCATTGTTCTGCTCTTCTCTTTCTTCTGTTCATTTCTGACTCAAATGTTTATCTCACGAGACTCCTTTGAAAGACCCGCTTTGATATTGTAAAGTCTTGGTTTGAGAATATTTATTGTGGATGCACTTAAGAGCAGATACATCTTACTATTCCCCAGAGAAATGGTTCTCTTTACATTTTAAATTATTCTTCTTCCGTCACACTTAATGCGGCCTGAACGGCAAAGTGCACCCACGCAAGGTATAGATATCAAAATATCTCACAAAAGTCCCCTATTACTTTTATTAAAGACACTTCATTCAGAGCCACCTTCACTTCCACTGAAAGCAACAAGATCGACTGTGTATCATGGACTTGCCTTTCACCATATTATACTCTATACACACCATATTATACTCTATATACACCATATTATACTCTATACACACCATATTATACTCTATATACACAATATTATCGTCTGTCTGCCATATTATACTCTGTACACACCATATTGTACTCTATACCAGGGGTCACCAATATGGTGCCCACGGGCACCAGGTTGCCCACAAGGACAACATGAGTTGCCCGTGAGCCTGTCCAGGGTTCGGGAACCTATGGCTCGCAAGCTTGATGTGGCTCTTTTGATGACTGAATCTAGCTCTCAGATAAATCAGATGGCCTTTCTTAAAAGAATAACGAATACATAATGTCGATGTCCTTTAAATAAAAAACACAGCAAAAAGCCATCAAATAAAACAAAAACATAAATAAATCTCAAGCATTTCAATCTATACATCTATTTTCAATTCCACTTGTCGCTGTGGCACGCAGCGGAGAGCCAATCCTTTCTGTAGTCCAGTGTGTGGGCGAGGCCGATACCTTGAAATTTTATTGGATTATATGCAACAGTCTGCGCGAGTTGTTTTTGGGTAAAGAGGAAAATTTCCCTCGTTTTGATCAGCTCATGTGCACGAAGCCAAGCAGAGCTGGCAAGCAAAACACAAATGGACAGAATGAAAAAACTTCAACCCGCAGACCAGCTGATTGCTTTGGGACCATACTTGTCAACTCTCACGCATCAAGCATGAGACCCATGCATTTTATCTCCTCCTCAATGTCTCACGCAAGTTGTCTAAAATCTCACGCATTCATAAAATCATTTCCCAATTTTATTATTTATTTTTATTTTTTAAGGATGTAATTTCCACGAGCAAATGCCATTGGCTATGTCTTTTACGTTAACATACAACTTCTCTTTCTGCTTCTGCCTGGAATTCCGTGTTTTTTATCTCAAATTGGTCATTTCTGCGAATCGTCTAAATCCGGGGAGGAAATTTTCGTGGGGGTATAGGACCATCAAAAGTAGCCACTTGTCGGAAATGACGTGTGGAGTCTTGTGAGGCAAAGCGCGGCTTATCCGGACTTCTTTCAAATGAGCAAAACTCCCTCAGTTCACGTGAGGAAGGAACCATGAGAGGAACCGGGTCCAAAAGGGAACCCCGTCATCATTCGAGTGGAACCATAAAGATATAAACCAGATCAAAGAACATTCATTACAGTCCAACATGAAGTTCTAGCTCAACTGTAAGTCCGAAATAATGGTGGTTTAAAAATTGATAGTAGCATGTGTATCTCAGCAGAGAGAGGGAGAGTGATGGATAGATAGATGTTGTGGGGTTTAATCATAGTTTTGGAATGTAAATAAAATATTTTATTCTTGCTGAGAGCAGCAGGGACTCCGGCATGACTGGCTATGGCAGCAGAACTAAAGAGAGAACCAGAAGGAAGACTGAGGGCTCCTGTGGCATTGGGGCAGTCAACCACTCCACTGTCAAACAGAGCTGTGAGCATGTAAAGTGGGAGAGCGACAGCATCCCAACATCACCGTTTACCAGAACTATCGATGCATGAGACCCAAAGAATACTAAACGCTCCACTGAACCAGTGAGTTTTCATCCCGTCAGAGACTGAGTCTGAGTCCCGAACATTAACTGGAAGGTTATTCCAGAACTCTGGGGCTTTGTAAAAGAAGCCCCGCCCCTGCAGTAGTTCCCATTATTTGAGGTATCACAAAGCACCTGCACCTTAAGTCTAAGGGGGCGTGTCGGATCATAAGCGACAAGAAGTTCACTGAGATAATGTTGCGCGAGAGCATGAAGTGCTTTATGGGTTAAAAGTCATAATTTATATTCAGAACTGGGAGCCAGTGCAGTGTAAATAAGGGCGGGGTGATCTGCTCGTGTCTTCTGGTTCTAGTACCGACTCTCACTGCTGCATTCTGGACCAACAACCAGAGAGCAACTCATCACACTAATCTAATCTCGAGGGAACAAAATAATTAATTAAAGTTTTATCTGAACAAACAACCGGCTGTGAAAGAAAGTCAGAAAATTCACGCACAATAGATGATATCGAGGATTTGAATCGGCGGCGGTTCGCTTTTCCAACCAATCAGAGAAATGGTTTGTGATGAGAGACCCGCGCAGGTCCATTCAGGGTGTTTGTGTGAAAAATAAACTTTGTGTCTCAGCAGCTCAGTGAATTTCGTCGCGCATGTTCTCTGTACGATCCAGAAGCAGCAGAATATTCTCAGTCATTTTTAACAGGGTTAGACACTTCTGAAGCGACGCGGCGTCTCGCGATAAAGTGAAAAATAACGCGACTTCAAACAAGACGAGAAGGAAAGAAAATGTAAATCTCATGATTCAATATCGTGATTTCCTCCCTCCCCTCCTCTCCCCCTACACCCCCTCCTCCACTCCTCTCCTCCTTCCCCCACTCCTCTCCCCTCCCCCACTCCTCTCCCTCATTCTCCCCCTCCACCCCCCTCCATCCCCCTCCCTCCCTCCACCCCCTCCCTCCCCTCTCCTCCCTCCCCTCCATCCCCCTCCCTTCCTTCCCTCTCTCGCCCTCTCTATGTCTCACTCCCTCTCTATGTCACTCTCCCTCTCTCTTTCTCTCCCTCCCTCCCTCTCCCTCCCTCCCCCTCTCTCTCTCTCTCTCTCTCTCTCTCTCTCTCTCTCCCCCGCCCTCCCTCTCTCTCTCTCTCTCTCTGATGAAAGTTGATGATCAGGCTGTTGTTCTCTGTTGATCTTCAGCTGCTGATAGTTTAATATCACACACAACAGATGAGAGAAACTAAATGGATCCTCAGTAGGATTATGTTAATGAGATGTTAATTGGAATAATCAGGTGATATTAAATCCTCATGTGATTCTCAATAATAAAATCATTTTACACACACATCATCTTTAAAGGAAATCTTAAACCAGGATAAAAATCTGGTGATGAAGGGCGTGGCATTGTGTCTCTGCAGGTTGGTGGATTGTGGTGTTTCAGGTGAAGGTTGTGCTGCTCTGACTTCAGCTCTGAGATCAAACCCCTCACATCTGAGAGAACTGGATCTGTCCCGGAATAAACTCGGAGATTCAGGAGTGAAGATGGTCTCTGCTGTACTGGAGGATTGTCTCTGTAAACTGGAGATACTGAGGTAAGATCATCTCTGTGAGAGTCACATGACCTGCTCCTCAGTACGACCCCATTCTGTAATAGTGAGGCTGAAGCAGAAGGTTGAGGTTGATCATCAATGTCCTGAGGAGGAAGATTGTTTCTTTCACTGCACACTGATGATTGGTCACAGAGTCTTTGGCTCAGATGTTCGTATGTGAGAAGCTGCAGCACAAAGCCAAACTTAATGCTGCTGCAATGTGTCTGAAATTACTGTGAGATTTATTACACCCTGAAACTAATCACACAAACTGCACCCGGGACACAAACTAAATGTCCTGAGTGTGAACTGCAGGATTTATAAACATCACTGAAATAATCCTGAGATAAAAATAAAAGATGGAAATGTAAAATCCATGAGGAAATGAATAAAAAATGGAAAATCCCAGCAGACTGATATACAGCGCTACCTCGACTTATGAAATTAATCCGTTCCGAAGGCGGAGCTTCAGTCAAAATGTTCGTTAAATAAAACAAAAATTCCCATCGCAAATAATAGAAAACCAATTAATCCGTTCCAACCCCGCCCAAACTCATATAACCTGCACAAACACCTATATTTCACCCAATATATTAAAGATAAACATTTACAAACTATAAATATTTCATAATAATAATAATAATAATAATAATAATAAATACATGTACAGGTAAAAAGACAAGCTGCTCACACGTGCACGGGGCAGAGACGACATGCGCCCACACACACAGTATAGAGATGAGGAGCACACACACACACACACACACACACACACACACACACACACACACACGGAAAAGAGACGAGCCCCACGGCCCGCGTTCACACACTCACTCACACACACACACACACACACACACACAGTACAGAGGCGAGCCCCCCCCCCCACACACACACACACAATAAAGAGACAAGGAACACGCTGCACTTACACAGCCAGTCCAGAGACAATCCCCAAGCACGCGCGCACACACACAAACACACACAGCTCAGAGAAGAGGCATGCCCACACACTCACAAGACGATCTCCGTGTGCGTACACAAACACACACATGGTACAGAAACAAAACGTGCCCACGCGCGCGCGCACGCACACACACCCACAGTCAGTCCAGAGACGATCCCCGCATGCACACACACACACACACACACACACACACACACACACACACACACACACACACACACACACACAGTACAGAGACAGAGGCATATACACACACACAGTCCCAAGACGATCCCTGAGTGTATACACAAACACACACACACACACACACACACACACACACACACACACACACACACACACACACACGGGACAGAAACAAAACATGCCCACGCGCGCACACATGGTAGAGATGAGGAGAACGCGCGCGCACACACACATACAGTCCAGAGATGAGACACACACACTCGTAAACAGTACAGAGATGAGGCGCGTGCGCGCAGACACACACATCCATCCATACATACTCACACACACACGGTACAGAGACGTGTAACTAATAATAATAAATACACACACAGAGTGGGATAAATAGAGAAACTGAAAGTAATAGTTCCGTGGCTGGAGTTCAGAGGTCACGGTGCATGTACAGTGTGTACAGTGAAGGTGTAAATTGTCTGGTACTTCAGCAGTTCCGTATCCTGATGCATTGTGGGTAGAAACTGTCCCTGAATATGCTGGTGCGAGTCCGGATGCTCCTGTAGCGTGTACTGACGGTAAGAGCGTGAAGAGTGTGTGCTGGGGTGGCTGATGGATCAGAGACGATCCGCTGGGATGTTTGTAAGGCTGAAGTTCGGTATGTGTAGAACGGGAGGGAGGTTCTGGTGGGGCATTGAAATCAGAACGGCTATCAGAGGGCTCGAAGATATCAGGACCTAACACAGACATTACCAGGTTTAATAATATAAATTTATATTGTTATATAAATGCACTACACACATTTATTCCCCCTGTGTAGTGCACTATAAGCCCCGCTCTCTCTCTCTCTCTCTCTCTCTCTCTCTCTCTCTCTCTCTCTCTCTCTCTCTGTGTGTCTCTGATTAAAGTTGATGATCAGGCTGTTGTTCTCTGTTGATCTTCAGCTGCTGATAGTTTAATATCACACACAACAGATGAGAGAAACCAAATGGATCCTCAGTATGATTATGTTAATGATATGTTAATTAGAATAATCAGGTGATATTAAATCCTCATGTGATTCTGAATAATAAAATAATTTTACACACACATCATCTTTAAAGGAAATCCTAAACCAGGATAAAAGTCTGGTGATGAAGGGCGTGGCATTGTGTCTCTGCAGGTTGGTGGGTTGTGGTGTTTCCGGTGAAGGTTGTGCTGCTCTGACTTCAGCTCTGAGATCAAACCCCTCACACCTGAGAGAACTGAATCTGTCCTGGAATAAACTCGGAGATTCAGGAGTGAAGATGGTCTCTGCTGTACTGGAGGATCGTCTCTATAAACTGGAGATACTGAGGTAAGATCATCTCTGTGAGAGTCACATGACCTGCTCCTCAGTACGACCCCATTCTGTAATAGTGAGGCTGAAGCAGAAGGTTGAGGTTGATCATCAATGTCCTGAGGAGGAAGATTGTTTCTTTCACTGCACACTGATGATTGGTCACAGAGTCTTTGGCTCAGATGTTCGTATGTGAGAAGCTGCAGCACAAAGCCAAACTTAATGCTGCCGCAATGTGTCTGAAATCACTGTGAGATTTATTACACCCTGAAACTAATCACACAAACTGCACCCGGGACACAAACTAAATGTCCTGAGTGTGAACTGCAGGATTTATAAACATCACTGAAATAATCCTGAGATAAAAATAAAAGATGGAAATGGAAAATCCATGAGGAAATGAATAAACAATGGAAAATCCCAGCAGACTGATATACAGCGCTACCTCGACTTATGAAATTTATCCGTTCCGAGGGCGGAGCTTCAGTCAAAATGTTCGTTAAATAAAACAAAAATTCCCATCGCAAATAATAGAAAACCAATTAATCCGTTCCAACCCCGCCCAAACTCATATAAACTGCACAAACACCTATATTTCACCCAATATATTAAAGATAAACATGTAAAAGCAATAAATATTTCATAATAATAATAATAATAGTAATAATAATAATAATAATAATAATAATAATAATAATAATAATAAATACATGTACAGGTAAAAAGACAAGCTGCTCACACACGTGCACGGGCAGAGACGACATGCGCCCACACACACAGTATAGAGATGAGGAGCACACACACACACACACACACACACACACACACACACACGGAAAAGAGGCAGGCCCCACGCGCCGCGTTCACACACTCACACACACACACACACACACACACACACACACACACACACACACACACACACACACAGTACAGAGGCGAGGCAACCCCCACACACACACACACACAATAAAGAGACAAGGAACACGCCTTGTATGCACACAGCCAGTCCAGAGACAATCCCCAAGCACGCGCGCACACACACAAACACACACAGCTCAGAGAAGAGGCATGCCCACACACTCACAAGACGATCTCCGTGCGCGCACACGAACACACACATGGTACAGAAACAAAACGTGCCCACGCGCGCGCGCACACACACCCACAGTGAGTCCAGAGACGCTCCCCGCGCGCGCACACACACACACACACACACACACACACACACTCACACACACACAGTACAGAGACGAGGCACACACACACACACACAGTCCCAAGACGATCCCCGCGGGCGCGCACACAAACACACACACACACACACACACACACACACACACACACACACACATGGTACAGAAACAAAACATGCCCACGCGCACACACATGGTAGAGATGAGGAGAACGCGCGCGCACACACACATACAGTCCAGAGATGAGACACACACACTCGTGAACAGTACAGTGATGAGGCGCGTGCGCGCAGACACACACATCCATCCATACATACTCACACAAACACGGTACAGAGACGTGTAACTAATAATAATAAATACACACACAGAGTGGGATAAATAGAGAAACTGAAAGTAATAGTTCCGTGGCTGGAGTTCAGAGGTCACGGTGCATGTACAGTGTGTACAGTGAAGGTGTAAATTGTCTGGTACTTCAGCAGTTCCGTATCCTGATGCATTGTGGGTAGAAACTGTCCCTGAATATGCTGGTGCGAGTCCGGATGCTCCTGTCGCATGTACTGACAGTAAGAGCGTGAAGAGTGTGTGCTGGGGTGGCTGACGGATCAGAGACGATCCGCTGGGATGTTTGTAAGGCCGAGGTTCGGTATGTGTAGAACGGGAGGGAGGTTCTGGTGGGGCATTGAAATCAGAACGGCTATCAGAGGGCTCGAAGATATCAGGACCTAACACAGACATTACCAGGTTTAATAATATAAATTTATATTGTTATATAAATGCACTACACACATTTATTCCCCCTGTGTAGTGCACTATAAGCCCCGCCCTCTCTCTCTCTCTCTCTCTCTCTCTCTCTCTCTCTCTCTCTCTCTCTCTCTGTCTCTGATTAAAGTTGATGATCAGGCTGTTGTTCTCTGTTGATCTTCAGCTGCTGATAGTTTAATATCACACACAACAGATGAGAGAAACTAAATGGATCCTCAGTATGATTATGTTAATGAGATGTTAATTAGAATAATCAGGTGATATTAAATCCTCATGTGATTCTGAATAATAAAATCATTTTACACACACATCATCTTTAAAGGAAATCTTAAACCAGGATAAAAATCTGGTGCTGAAGGGCGTGGCATTGTGTCTCTGCAGGTTGGTGGGTTGTGGTGTTTCCGGTGAAGGTTGTGCTGCTCTGACTTCAGCTCTGAGATCAAACCCCTCACACCTGAGAGAACTGAATCTGTCCTGGAATAAACTCGGAGATTCAGGAGTGAAGATTGTCTCTGCTGTACTGGAGGATTGTCTCTATAAACTGGAGATACTGAGGTAAGATCATCTCTGTGAGAGTCACATGACCTGCTCCTCAGTACGACCCCATTCTGTAATAGTGAGGCTGAAGCAGAAGGTTGAGGTTGATCATCAATGTCCTGAGGAGGAAGATTGTTTCGTTCACTGCACACTGATGATTGGTCACAGAGTCTTTGGCTCAGATGTTCGTATGTGAGAAGTTGCAGCACAAAGCCAAACTTAATGCCGCCGCAATGTGTCTGAAATTACTGTGAGATTTATTACACCCTGAAACTAATCACACAAACTGCACCCGGGACACAAACTAAATGTCCTGAGTGTGAACTGCAGGATTTATAAACATCACTGAAATAATCCTGAGATAAAAATAAAAGATGGAAATGTAAAATCCATGAGGAAATGAATAAACAATGGAAAATCCCAGCAGACTGATATACAGCGCTACCTCGACTTATGAAATTAATCCGTTCCGAGGGCGGAGCTTCAGTCAAAATGTTCGTTAAATAAAACAAAAATTCCCATCAGAAATAATAGAAACCAATTAATCCGTTCCAATCCCGCCCACCTCATATAACCTGCAGAAACACCTATATTTCACCCAATATATTAAAGATAAACATGTAAAAACAATAAATATTTCATTATAATAAAAAATACATGTACAGGTAAAAAGACAAGGTGCTCACACACACACGCACGGTACAGAGACAAGATGTGCCCACACACACAGTATAGAGATGAGGAGCACACACACACACACACGGTAAAGAGACGAGCCCCCCACATGCTCGCATGTACACATACACACACACAATACAGAGACGAGACCCCACACACACACAAACGCGGTACAGTCAAGACTTCACACACAAGGTAAAGAGACAGGAGCGCACACACACACACACACACACACACACACACACACACACACACACACACACACACACACACACACACACACACGGTACAGAAATAAAACATGCCCACACACACAAACCAGGTAAAGAGCACACACACACGATACAAAGGCAGGCCGTATGCGCACACGCACGTGTACAGATATGAGGCGCCCCTGAACACACACGGTACAGAGACGTGTAACTAATAATAATAAATACACACACACACACACACACACACACACACACACACACACACACACACACACACACACACACACACACACACACACAGTGTGATAAATAGAGAAACTGAAAGTAATAGATGTGTGGCTAGAGTTCAGAGTTCACGGTGCATGTACAATGTGTACAGTGAGGGTGTAAACTGTCTGGTACTTCAGCAGTTCAGTATCCTGATGCATTGTGGATAGAAACTGTCCCTGAATCTGCTGGTGCGAGTCCGGATGCTCCTGTAGCGTGTACTGACGGTAAGAGCGTGAAGAGTGTGTGCTGGGGTGGCTGATGGATCAGAGACGATCCGCTGGGATGTTTGTAAGGCCGAGGTTCGGTATGTGTAGAACGGGAGGGAGGTTCTGGTGGGGCATTTAAATTTAATTTAATTGAAATCAGAACGGCCATCAGATGGCTCGAAGATATCAAGACCAAACAGACATTACCAGGTTTAATAATATAAATTTATATTGTTATATAAATGCACTACACACATTTATTCCCCCTGTGTGTTGATGATCAGGCTGTTGTTCTCTGTTGATCTTCAGCTGCTGATAGTTTAATATCACACACAACAGATGAGAGAAACTAAATGGATCCTCAGTATGATTATGTTAATGAGATGTTAATTAGAATAATCAGATGATATTAAATACTCATGTGATTCTCAATAATAAAATCATTTTACACACACATCATCTTTAAAGGAAATCTTAAACCAGGATAAAAATCTAGTGATGAAGGGCGTGGCATTGTGTCTCTGCAGGTTGGTTGATTGTGGTGTTTCAGGTGAAGGTTGTGCTGCTCTGACTTCAGCTCTGAGATCAAACCCCTCACACCTGAGAGAACTGAATCTGTCCTGGAATAAACTCGGAGATTCAGGAGTGAAGATTGTCTCTGCTGTACTGGAGGATCGTCTCTGTAAACTGGAGATACTGGGGTAAGATCATCTCTGTGAGAGTCACATGACCTGCTCCTCAGTACGACCCCATTCTGTAATAGTGATGCTGAAGCAGAAGGTTTAGGTTGATCATCAATGTCCTGAGGAGGAAGATTGTTTCTTTCACTGCACACTGATGATTGGTCACAGAGTCTTTGGCTCAGATGTTCGTATGTGAGAAGCTGCAGCACAAAGCCAAACTTAATGCCGCCGCAATGTGTCTGAAATTACTGTGAGATTTATTACACCCTGAAACTAATTACACAAACTGCACCCGGGACACAAACTAAATGTCCTGAGTGTGAACTGCAGGATTTATAAACATCACTGAAATCATCATCATCATCATCATCTTCTTCCGCTTAGTCCAGGGTCGGGTTGCGGGGGCAGCAACCTTAGCAAAAAGGTCCAGACATCCCTCTCCCGAGCTACTTCCTCCAACTCTCCCGGGGGGACACCGAGGCGGTCCCAGACAAGCCGAGAGACATAGTCCCTCCAGCGTGTTCTAGGTCGACCCCGGGGTCTCTTCCCGGGTGGACATGCCCGAAACACCACACCAGGGAGGCGTACGCGGAGCATTCTGACGAGATGCCCGAGCCACCTCAACTGGCCCCTCTCAATGCGGAGGAGCAGCGGATCTACTCCAAGCTCTCCCCGGATGGCGGAGCTTCTCACCCTATCTCTAAGGGAGAACCCCGCCACCCAGCGAAGAAAGCTCATTTCAGCCGCTTGTATCCGTGATCTTGTTCTTTCGGTCATTACCCAAAGCTCGTGACCATAGGTGAGGGTTGGAACGTAGATCGACTGGTAAATTGAGAGCTTTGCCCTGCGGCTCAGCTCCTTTTCCACCACAACGGACCGGTACAGGCACCGCTTAACAGCAGAGGCTGCAGCGATCCGTCTGTCGATCTCTCGCTCCATCCTTCCCTCACTCGTAAACAAGACCCCAAGATACTTAAACTCCTCCACTTGGGGCAGGACCTCATTCCCGACCCGGAGGGTGCATTCCACCATTGTCCGACTGAGAACCATGGCCTCGGACTTGGAGGTACTGATCTTCATCCCGGCTGCTTCGCACTCAGCTGCGAATCGCTCCAATGAGAGCTGGAGGGCCCGACTTGATGAAGCCAAAGGACCACATCATCCGCAAAAAGCAGAGACGATATCCGATGGCCACCAAACCAGAACCCCTCATCGCCTCGACTGCGCCTAGAAATTCTGTCCATAAAAATTATGAACAGAATCGGTGACAAAGGACAGCCTTGGCGGACTCCAACTCCCGCTGGAAACGAATCCGACCTGCTGTTACCAATACGGACCAAACTCTGGCTCCAGTGATACAGCGACCGAATCGCTCGTAGCAACGGATCCGGAACGCCGTATTCTCGGAGCACGCCCCACAAGATCTTTCGAGGGACACGGTCGAAAGCCTTCTCCAAATCCACAAAGCACATGTGGACAGATTGGGCAAACTCCCATGCCCCCTCCAGAATCCTCTGGAGTGTATAGAGTTGGTCAAGAGTGCTGCGGCCAGGACGAAAACCACATTGTTCCTCCTTAATCCGAGGTTCGACTATCGGTCGGATCCTCCTCTCTAGTACCCCTGCATAGACTTTCCCAGGTAGGCTGAGGAGTGTAATTCCCCGATAATTGGAACACACCCTCCGGTCCCCCTTCTTAAAAATTGGGTCCCCCCCCCCAGCTTGCCAGTCCAGAGGTACAGCCCCGATGACCACGCGATGTTGCAGAGACGTGTCAACCAAGACAGTCCTACAACATCCAGAGCCCTGAGATATTCCGGGTGGATCTCGTCCAACCCCGGAGCTCGACCACCAAGGAGCTTTTTGACAACCTCAGTGACCTCCACTCCAGTGATGGGCGGACCCTCACCCGAACCCCCAGGGTCTTCCTCTTCCACGGAGGGCATGTTGGTGGGATTGAGAAGGTCCTCAAAGTATTCCCTCCACCTCTCAACAACATCCCCAGTCAAGGTAAGCAGCTCCCCACCTCCACCGTAAACAGTGTTTGTGAAGAACTGCTTCCCCTCCTGAGGCGTCGGATGGTGGCCCAGAACCTTTTTGAGGCCAACCGATAATCACTCTCCAGGCCCTCACCGAACTCCTCCCACGCCCGAGATTTTGCATCTGCGACAGCCTCGGCTGCAGCACGTTTGGCCTGCCGGTACCCGTTTGCTGCCTAAGGAGTCCCACAGGCTAATAAAACCCGATAGGCCTCCTTCTTCAGCTGGACGGCCCTTCACCGCAGGTGTCCACCACCGGGTTCGGGATTACCGCCACGACAAGCACCGCCGACCTTACGGCCACAGCTATGGGCTGCCGCCTCAGCAATGGAGGCACGAAACATGGCCCATTCGGATTCCATGTCCCCCGCCTCCTCCGGAACGTGGTTGTAGCTCTGCCGGAGGTGGGAGTTAAAGGCCTCTCGGACAGGGGGCTCCGCCAAACGTTCCCAGCAGACCCTGATTACACGCTTGGGCCTGCCAGGTCTGGAAGGCAACCTCCCACACCACCGAAGCCAACTCACCACCAGGTAGTGATCGGTAGACAGCTCAGCTCCTCTCTTCACCTGAGTGTCCAGAACATATGGTCGCAAGTCCGATGACACGACTACAAAGTCAATCATCGAACTGCGACCTAGGTGTCCTGGTGCCAAGTGCACTTATGGACACCCTTATGTTCGAACATGGTGTTCGTGGATAGACAAACTATGACGAGCACAGAAGTCCAACAACGACACACCATTCGATTCAGACTGGAGAGGCCGTGCCTACCGATCACACCCTTCCAGGTCACACTATCGTTGCCCACATGGGCGTTGAAGTCTCCCAAGACAACGAGCGAGTCTCCCGAGGAGGCGTTCTCCAACACCCCAAAGACTCCAAAAGGGTGGGTACTCTGAACTGTCATTTGGTGCATAAGCACAAATAACAGTCAGGACCCGCCCCACCCGAAGACGGAGGGAAGCTACCCTTTCGTCAACCGGGAGAACCCCAACATTTGGGCACCGAGACGGGGGCAACAAGAATACCCACACCGGCTCGCTGCCTCTCCCCATGAGCAACTCCAGAATAGAAGAAGGTCCAGCCTCTTTCGAGATGGATGGTTCCAGAGCCCAAGCTATGCGTTGAGGTGAGCCCGACTATATCCAGTCGGTATCTCTCCACCTCACGCACCAAATCAGGCTCTTTCCCGCCAGAGAGGTGACATTCCATGTCCCGAAGGTCAGAGTAAGCAGCCGAGGATCAGTCCGACAGAACCCATGCCTTTGGCTGCCACCCAACTCACACTGCACCCGACCCCTAAAACTCCTCCCACGGGTGGTGGGTCCATGGGAGGGCGGACCCATGTCTCCTTTTCGGCTGAGCCCGGCCAGGCTCCATGGGCATAAGCCCGACCACCAGGCGCTGGCCTTCGAGCCCCTCCCCTGGGCCTGGCTCCAGGAGGGAACCCCGGTGACCCGCGTCTGGGCAAGGGAGACTGCTTCCTTTGTTGTCTCGTGTCTTTAGGGGTTTGTTTTGAATTGCACTTTGTCTGGACCTTCACCCCGGACCTGTTTGCCTTGGGTGACCCTACCAGGGGCATTTGCCCCCGACAACATAGCTCCTAGGATCATTAGGTCACGCAAACCCCTCCACCACGATAAGGTGGCGATTCAAGGAGGGGCATCACTGAAATAATCCTGAGATAAAAATAAAAGATGTAAATGTAAAATCCATGAGGAAATGAATAAACAATGGAAAATCCCAGCAGACTGGTATACAGCGCTACCTCGACTTATGAAATTAATCCGTTCCGATGGCGGAGCTTCAGTAAAAATGTTCGTTAAATAAAACAAAAATTCACATCGGAAATAATAGAAACCAATTAATCCGTTCCAACCCCACCCAAACTCATATAACCTGCACAAACACCTATATTTCACCCAATATTTTAAAGATAAACATGTAAAAGCAATAAATATTTCATAATAATAATAATAAATACATGTACAGGTAAAAAGACAAGCCGCTCACACACACACACACACACACACACACGGTGCAGAGATGAGTCGCTCACACACACACACACACACACACACACACACACACACACACACACACACACGGTACAGAGACAAGATGCGTCCACACACACAATATAGAGATGAGGAACACACACACACACACACACACAGGGTAGAGAGATGAGGTGTGCACACACACACACACACAGTACAGAGACAAGGCACGCCCCCACACTTACACACACACACACACACACACACACACACACACACACACACACACACACACGCACACACACACACACACACACACACACACACACACACACATACACACACACACACACACACACAGTACAGAGACCAGGCGCTCCCCACACACACCCACACAGTACAGAGATGAGGCATGGCCACACACACACACACACACACACACACACACACACACACACACACACACACACACACACACACACACACATGGTAAAAAGATGAGGAGCACACACAGTCCTGAGATGATCCCTGCGCGCGCGCACACACACATGGTACAGAAACGAGATGAGGAGCACACACACACACACACACACACACACACACACACACACACACACGATACAAAGACGAGCCGCATGCGCACACACAGACAGACACACACACGCATGGTACAGAGATGAGGAGCCGGCACACACAGTGCAGAGACGAGGCGCGAGCACACACACACACACACAGAGTACAGAGATGAGACACACACTCGTGCACGGTACAGAGACGAGGCGCACGCGCACATACACACACACACACACACACACACACACACACACACACACATCCATACATACTCACACACACACACACACACGGTACAGAGACGTGTAACTAATAATAATAAATACACACACAGAGTGGGATAAATGGAGAAACTTAAAGTAATAGTTCCATGGCTGGAGTTCAGAGGTCACGGTGCATGTACAGTGTGTACAGTGAGGGTGTAAACTGTCTGGTACTTCAGCAGTTCCGTATCCTGATGCATTGTGGGTAGAAACTGTCCCTGAATCTGCTGGTGCGAGTCTGGATGCTCATGTAGCGTGTACTGACTGTAAGAACGTGAAGAGTGTGTGCTGGGGTGGCTGATGGATCAGAGACGATACGCTGGGATGTTTGTAAGGCCGAGGTTCGGTATGTGTAGAACGGGAGGGAGGTTCTGGTGGGGCATTTAAATCAGAATGGCCATCAGAGGGCTCGAAGATATCAGGACCTAACACAGATATTACCAGGTTTAATAATATAAATTTATATTGTTATATAAATGCACTACACACATTTATTCCCCTTCTTCTTCTTTTCCTTTCGGCTATTCCCTTCAGGGGTCGCCACAGCAAATGATCTGCCTCCATCTCTCCCGATCCTCTGCATCTTCTACTCTTACTCCAACAACCTTCATGTCCGCCTTCATCACATCCATAAATCTTCTCTTTGCTCTTCCTCTGGGCCTTTTACCTGGTAGTTCCGACCTCAGCATCCTACTACCAATATACTCATTATCCCTCCTCTGTACATGTCCAAACCATCTCAATCTAGCCTCTCTGACTTTGTCTCCAAAACATCTAACATGTGCTGTCCCTCTGATGTACTCATTTCTGATCCTATCCATTCTTGTTACTCCCAAAGAGAACCTCGACATTTTCATCTCTGCTTCCTCCAACTCTGACTCCTGTCTTTTCCCCAGGGCCACTGTCTCTAAACCATACAACATTGCTGGCCTCATCACCGTCTTGTACACTTTTCCCTTCATTCTTGCCGATACTCTCCTATCACACATCACACCGGACACTTTTCTCCATCCATTCCAACCTGCCTGCACGCGCTTCTTCACCTCTTTCCCACACTCTCCATTGCTCTGGATTGTTGAGCCGAAGTACTTAAAATCCTCCACCTTCTTTATCTCTGTTCCTCTTGGGTCCTTGTCGTTCACACACATGTATTCCGTCTTACTGAGACGAACCTTCAATCCCCTCCTTTCCAGGGCATACCTCCACCTCTCTAGATTTTCCTCCACTTGTTCTCTGCTCTCACTACAGATCACGATGTCATCTGCGAACATCATAGTCCATGGAGATTCTTGTCTAACCTCGTCTGTCAGCCTGTCCATCACCATAGCAAACAAGAAGGGGCTGAGAGCTGACCCTTGATGCAGTCCCACCTCCACCTTGAACTGTTCTGTCACACTGACAGCACACCTCACCACTGTCTTACATCTCTCATACATGTCCTGCACCACTCTAACATACTTCTCTGTCACTCCAGACTTCCTCATACAATACCACAGTTCTTCTCTCGGCACCCTGTCATATGCTTTCTCCAGCTCCACAAAGGCAAAATTCAGCTCCTTCTGACCTTCTCTGTACTTCTCTATTAACATCCTCAAAGCAAACACTGCATCTGTGGTGCTCTTTCTTGGCATGAAACCAAACTGTTGTTCGCAAATGCTGACCTCTGCCCTTAGTCTTGCTTCCACTATTCTTTCCCATAGCTTGATTGTATGGCTCATCAACTTTATCCCTCTGTAGTTGCCACAACTCTGTACATCTCCCTTAAAAATGGGCACAAGAACACTTCTCCTCCATTCCTCTACATCAGCTCACTTTCTAAGACCTTGTTGAATATTCTTGTCAGAAAATCTACTGCTACCTCCCCTAGACACTTCCATACCTCAACTGGTATGTCATCAGGGCCAACTGCCTTTCCACTCTTCATCCTCTTCAATGCCCTCCTCACTTCTCCCTTACTAATCTTTGCTATTTCCTGCTCCTCAATGGTCACGCTTTCTACTCTTTTTTTCTCTCTCATTTTCCTCATTCATCAGCTCTTGGGACTGGCATAAGGGGAAGAGACACTGGTTAGTGCCCCCCCCCCACCTCATGGCTGCATTACACACATTTATTCCCCTGTGTAGTGCAATATAAGCCCCTCTCTCTCTCTCTCTCTCTCTCTCTCTCTCTCTCTCTCTCTCTCTGATTAAAGTTGATGATCAGGCTGTTGTTCGCTATTGATCTTCAGCTGCTGATAGTTTAATATCACACACAACATATGAGAGAAACTAAATGGATCCTCAGTATGATTATGTTAATGAGATGTTAATTAGAATAATCAGGTGATATTAAATCCTCATGTGATTCTGAATAATAAAATCATTTTACACACACATCATCTTTAAAGGAAATCTTAAACCAGGATAAAAATCTGGTGATGAAGGGCGTGGCGTTGTGTCTCTGCAGGTTGGAGGGTTGTGGTGTTTCAGGTGAAGGTTGTGCTGCTCTGACTTCAGCTCTGAGATCAAACCCTTCACACCTGAGAGATCTGGATCTGACCCTGAATAAACTCGGAGATTCAGAAGTGAAGATGCTCTCTGATCTTAAAGATGATAAACATTACAATCTACAGACACTGTGGTGAGTAAAGATGTTTTATATAAATATTGAAATCATAAAAGTGTAATGATTGAAGTTGATGATGGTTGGTTTGTAGTAATTTCTCTTTAGTTCCAATAAAGATCAGATTCGCAGGTTAGGAATAAAGCCAGTTGTATAAAATGTCACTATATTCTATTTCAGGAGATTTTTCTCTCTCGATCGGCTTTAATGCTGTTCTGTGATCAGTAAAGTGTGTTTGAATGATGTGGACGAATATAAACAGGAGATGATGATGTTCCTCTCAGAGCAGAGACGATGCCATGCTGGAGATCATGGAGTACCACGGTCTGGTTTGTGGTGATTAATTCTGGTGGTTTTCTTTTCTGTTCAGGGTGTGAGGATGATGATCTGTGTGTGATGAAGACTCCGGTGTTCCTGCATTTCCATGTTGGGGAACAGAGAAGATGTTTATAAACACATCACTCATTTAGTTCGAACACATTAAACACACTCGGAGACGTGAGAATTGTGTTCATCGTGCATCAGCCAATCAGACGCCACACACTTCCACACCCAGATTATAATGACCTCTGACCCCTGGATCAAATCTCTGGATCTCCATCCCAAAATAACCCTGAGAGATGATCCGGACCGGCAGGTGACAAACCATAGAACTCGAGCTGAACTCGGTCGGTGGAAGAGCGAGCCGGAGAGGAACCGTTTCCAGAGATCGGTGCCCATCGTCACCTGACAGGATCCTGTCAGCATCTGAGGAGGTTCTGAAGCCGCGAGGAGGCTCCGACAAGCCCATTTATTACTTTCTCCTTTATTTCATTCATGTCTAAGTGATGTTACACTAAATATCTGTTCTCTTCAATCATTTATTCATCAGATTACTGCAGCAAACAGATTGTTGTAGAATATGGTTTTGATTGGTTCTGTGATTTTTTTGTATTGATCTGATTAATATGTTTTGGATTGTAATTTTAGCAATTATAATGATGTGTGTGTGTGAGAGAGAGAGACTGAGGTCCTGGTGAGAATATTAAAGTGAGACAGAATAAAGTTAAAAATAAATAAATATACATATTTTTTCGTAAATACATATATTTATTTATAAGCAACTTTATTTATTATCACGTGTTGAGCAGGTCTGATGTGATCGTGGTGTAACTGGTCCCAGTGTGGCCTAATAGGACGTGTATGTAACCAATAACCATATACGTGTATATAATAATATAAAAGTGTGTGAGTGTGAGTGTGTGTGTGTGTGTTTGTATTTGTATGAGGTCTTTTCTTATGCTCTTTGTTTGTAATTTTGTGTTTTTTACTTAAACTGTATTTTGCACGTGATGCAGGGCCCCTTGGCAGAGCAGTTCCGAGTGAGCTGAAAGGGCTACCCTGCTAAAAGAAAACTGAATAAATAAATAAATAAATAAATAAAATGAAGAGAGATTTATTTTCTCAGGTTCGAGAGAACATAAGAAGTAATTGTAATAAAGTTATTGTTGATATAAAGTGAATAAAGTTGGCTGCTGTTGAATTTGGTCTCAGCTGGATCACTGCACTTTATTTTAAATGCAGCCTGTTCTTCCCACTCACGGCTCCGAAATACTAACAGCTTTTAATCACATTATACACAAAGATTCAAGATACAATATTATTATAAAATAACAGAAGTGTAACTTTGCACCACATCATGCACACACGGTCCACGGCCAAATTGAACTTTTCAAGTGTGCACTGAACCGGCTGCAGAAATAGCTGCTGATGTTCTCATCAACCTGCAACATACACAATGTGAGATTAAAATAACATTAAATAAATTACTACAACTACAACATGCACATGCAGCACTATTATAGCACTATTATCAAATACTGATTCATGTTTCTATCATTAAAATTATCTACACTTGTATTTCATAAAGTTAGGATTTAATAAGCTATTGACATTTAGAAAATGCAAAAAACTACCAAGTTATTAAAATAAAAATTCTCAGCATCAGAAAAAAATCTACTTATGAAAGTTTTATGTTTTAAGTTTTGGCACAAACATTAACACTGAAATAGAACTGCATATTGAGCAAAATAAGGTATTTAAACATTAAATACACATAAACATTACAATAGTGTAACTGCATCTCGTGCTTTTATTCGCATAGTGTGAAGCCTAATTATTAATGGAGGCATATTAAATTTTAAGGCGGGATTAAAGGTGGCGCATGCGCAGAACTGTATCATGCACGACTCGACCTCATCAGACCGATCACCCTATGAGCAGGAGATTGATCTATTTAGATACAACAAAATATATATATATATATATATATATATATATATATATATATATATATATATATATATATATATTGGTGAGTACGTTGAATGTGGAAAGAAGACGACTGGAGACTGATTTTGAGTTGAATATGAGAAGCTTTATTGCATCGTTTGCAAAGGACGGAGACCAACAATACATGCATAAAGACACTCCAGTTAAGGTCTGAGGTCTCACTCGCGGGGGTGTGCTTTTAAGGGCTGCAGAGCAAATTCCTCCTTCCGGGTTTGTGACTGGGTCTATGATGCGTTGTTATCTCAACAGGATGCGATAAATCTGGGCTCTCTCCAGGCGCGTCCCAACCACACCCCCCCATCCACACACACACACACACACACACACACACACACACACACACCTCCTGACCTCAAAGTGATCTACAGCTGAGGGCACCACCGAACTCGAAACTGTCGAGTCTGTTGAAGGACACACAGACTCAGAAGGCTCGGTGTGTCACCGGTGTCGAAGCATGCACTTTTGTTTAAGTATGCACTTTTACAATAGACATGAAGAATGGCCCCTTAAGCATATCATTTGATTATTCTCAGCAAGCATTTAAGTATAGCAAAACATAGAAAAATAAAGCACCATTATACAGTTATATAAAGCAGTATTTGCACCAGAGAACATGATACTATGATGCAATTTTTACATTTTCCTCCTTTTGATCTCCTATAGGAGATCAACCGAGGAGCCACTCGTGGCAAGAAAATAGGACAGCAGAGAAAATGTACATAACCTTATATAAAATCCAAGCAATTAGAAAAGCTGTATAAAAAGGCAAATATGGAATCCGTAAAAATCTCAGCAAATATGATATCTATAAAAACTCTAACTGCATGCAAAGCTGCCCATAGGAAAACCTAATCAGAACTGGGTTCTAAGTGCGACTCCGGCGAAAGGAGAGCTTCCAACTAGGCTAGCAACTGAAGAAATTGATATGGAGGGGGAGGAAGAGGGCCCCCTTTTTTCAGGGTGGAAGAGATGCACCTGATACATAGGGAACGAATGCAAGGGATGCAGCAGCAGCCACATAGGCGAGGAGTCCGGCCACCGAGATGATGGATATCACAACTGAAACAATCAAACCTTTCCACTTACCGAAGTGTCTGTCCAGCCAATCAAGCATGACATTATCAACACCTGAGTGTTCCTTCAGTTCGGTGGCCAGAGGCCGCAGCCCGTCCAAGGCCTTCGTGACAGACCCATCTGGCATGGTGTTATTGGGTATGACGGTGCAGCACTCTTCCTCAAACATGGAGCAGACGCCACCGTGGGCACTAAGTAAAAATCTATAGCCATGCGGTTTTGATATGTCATAAGTGAATTGGCCCTGAGCTCGGCTGCCAGTCCTTCCACGGCATCCCGGTAAGTTTGGTCAATTGTTGAACATTATAATGGATATAAATACACATCAGTGGACTCAAGGAAAGACCCCATCTGGCTTTACCTTCCATGTAGAAACTAACAAGCTCAACCTTCAATATCTTCTTTTTTCCTTTCGGCTGTTCCCTTCAGGGGTCGCCACAGCAAATGATCTGCCTCCATCTCTCACTATCCTCTGCATCTTCTACTCTTACTCCAACGACCTTCATGTCCGCCTTCACAGCATCCATAAATCTTCTCTTTGGTCTTCCTCTGGGCCTTTTGCCTGGTAGTTCCAACCTCAGCATCCTACGACCAATATACTCACTATCCCTCCTCTGTACATGTCCAAACCATCTCAATCTAGCCTCTCTGACTTTGTCTCCAAAACATCTAACATGTGCTGTCCCTCTGATGTACTCATTTCTGATCCTATCCATCCTCGTTACTCCCAAAGAGAACCTCAACATTTTCATCTCTGCTACCGCCAACTCTGACTCCTGTCTTTTCCCCAGGGCCACTGTCTCTAAACCATACAACATTGCTGGCCTCATCACCGTCTTGTACACTTTTCCCTTCATTCTTGCTGATACTCTCCTATCACTTCTATCTTCTGAGGACACTTCTATCTATTAGTGCTTCTCCAACAACCACCCATGGGTCACCCCTGAGCTCAAAGTCCTCCTGAACCAGAAAAAGAGGGCTTTCATCTCGGGGGACAGAGAGGAGCAGAAGAAGGTCCAGCGTGAGCTCCAGTGGAGGATCAGGAGGGCAAAGAAGGACTATGGGAAGAAGATGGAGGAGAAGCTGGCTCAGAACAACGTGCGGGATGTCTGGAGAGGACTAAAGACCATGTCTGGATTTGGGCAGAGTGTCAGAGGGACAGCTGATGGTGACCAGCGCTGGGCGGATGAACTAAACTGCTACTTCAACAGGTTTGATTCTCCCCCCTCCCTCTCTGCACCCCTCCCTGTTCCTCCCCTCTTCACACATCTCCAGACCAGCTGACACCTCCCCTCCCCAGGCCAACTTCACTTGACTGCTACAGCCCGACAGACACATCCCCTCCCTCTGCAGCCCCCCAGCCCCCTCTCCCTCACATCAGACCAGGTGAGGAGACAGCTGAGGCGACTAAATCAGAGGAAATCTGAAGGACCTGATGGCATCAGTCCCAGGCTGCTGAGGACCTGCGCAGACCAGCTCTGTGAGGTACTATGCTGCCTGTACAACCTGAGCCTCAGCCTGGAGAAGGTCCCAGTCCAATGGAAGACCTCCTGTGTGGTTCCGGATCCCAAAACAGCACAAGCGAAGGAACCAGCCCACTACAGACCTGTCGCCCTGACCTCCCACCTCATTAAGACCATGGAAAGGCTCCTCCTTGAACACCTCCGCTCTATGGTGAGCCCCACCCTAGACCCGCTGCAGTTTGCCTACAGGCCCAACATCGGAGTAGAAGACGCCGTCATCTACCTTCTGCAGCGGGCACTCACCCACCTGGAGATTGCTGGCAGCGCTGTGAGGGTCATGTTCTTTAACTTCTCCAGCGCCTTCAACACCATCAGGCCAGCGCGTCTGCGGGGGAAGCTGGAGGGCGGGGGGGGGACGGGCATCTTGCTGCCTGGATTATTGACTACCTTACTAACCGGCCACAGTATGTGCGGCTGTGCGGCTGTAAGTCAAAGGTGGTAGTCTGTAGCACGGGGGCACTGCAGGGCACCGTCCTCTCACCCTTCCTTTTCAACATCTATACCTCGGACTTCATATATAACACAAACAGCTGCCACCTCCAGAAGTTCTCGGACGACTCCGCCATCGTGTGCCGTGTGTCAGAGGGGAACGAGCTGTAGTACCGGTCGGTCATCGTTGACTTCGTGGACTGGTGTGAGCGCAACCACCTGTGCTTGAACACTAGGAAGACGAAGGAGATGGTGGTCGACTTCAGGAGAAGCACTCCAACACACACACACACACACACACACACACACACACACACACACACACACTCACACACACACACACACTTACTAGTGAACATCCAGGGACAGGACATTGAGACAGTGGACAGTTTCAAGTACCTGGGTGTTCACCTTAACAATAAACTGGACTGGTCCCACAACACCAACGCCCTGTACAAGAAGGGCCAGAGTCGCCTCCACCTTCTGAGGAGACTCAGGTCCTTCGGCATATGCAGACCTCTGCTCAGGACATTTTATGACTCTGTGGTAGCCTCTGCAATCCTCTACGCTGCCATCTGCTGGGCCCTGGGCAGCACAGAGCGGGACAGGAAGAGACTGAACAAGCTGGTCAGGAGGGCCAGCTCTGTCCTCGGCTGCCCACTGGACTCTGTGGAGGAGGTGAGTGAGAGGAGGATGGTAGCAAAGCTCACATCCATCCTGTTCAACAGCTCTCACCCACTGCACCAGACTGTCGAGGAGCTAAGCAGCTCCTTCAGTGGACGACTGAGGCATCCTCAGTGCAGGAAGGAGCGCTACCGCAGGTCGTTCATTCCCACCGCTGTCAGACTGTACAACGCCACTTTGTAACTGTCTGTGAAAATACCGGTTATGTGCAATAAAACCCCGTGCACTTTAATCAGCCACATCTACCCCACTGACTGTCAACCACATCAACCCATCTACTCTGCACTCAGATACATTACACTTTAATATAGGCCAGTCTATAAAGTTGCTCCATTCTTTTCTTTTATTGTTTATTAATTTATACTACTTATGTATCTATTTATTTATTTACTTATATAATATATGTATGTGTGTATGTTTGTACTTGTATCTATTTTTGCACCCCCTACTGATAGTACCTCAAGAGCCTGTAACAGTGAATTTCTCCATTGTGAGATTAATAAAGCTGTATCTTATCTTATCTTATCTTATCTTATCACACATCACACCGGACACTTTTCTCCATCCATTCCAACCTGCCTGCACGCGTTTCTTCACCTCTTTTCCACACTCTACATTGCTCTGGATTGTTGAGCCTAAGTACTTAAAATCCTCCACCTTCTTTATCTCTGCCCCCTGTAACCTCAAAGTTCCTCTTGGGTCCTTGTCGTTCACACATATGTATTCTGTCTTACTAAGACTAACCTTCAATCCCCTCCTTTCCAGGGCATACCTCCACCTCTCTAGATTTTCGTCCACTTGGTCTCTGCTCTCACTACAGATCACTATGTCATCTGCAAACATCATAGTCCATGGAGATTCTTGTCTAACCTCGTCTGTTAGCCTGTCCATCACCATAGCAAACAAGAAGGGGCTGAGAGCTGACCCTTGATGCAGTCCCACCTCCACCTTGAACTCTTCTGTCACACCGACAGCACACCTCACCACTGTCTTACATCTCTCATACATGTCCTGCACCACTCTAACATACTTCTCTGTCACTCCAGACTTCCTCATACAATACCACAGTTCTTCTCTCGGCACCCTGTCATATGCTTTCTCCATATCCAGAAAGGCACAATTCAGCTCCTTCTGTCCTTCTCTGTACTTCTCTATTAACATCCTCAAAGCAAACACTGCATCTGTCGTGCTCTTTCTTGGCATGAAACCAAACTGTTGTTCACAAATGCTGACCTCTGCCCTTAGTCTTGCTTCCACTATTCTTTCCCATAGCTTGATTGTATGGCTCATCAACTTTATCCCTCTGTAGTTGCCACAACTCTGTACATCTCCCTTGTTCTTAAAAATGGGCACAAGCACACTTCTCCTCCATTCCTCTACATCAGCTCACTTTCTAAGACCTTGTTGAATATTCTTGTCAGAAAATCTACTGCTACCTCCCCTAGACACTTCCATACCTCAACTGGTATGTCATCAGGGCCAACTGCCTTTCCACTCTTCATCCTCTTCAATGCCCTCCTCACTTCTCCCTTACTAATCTTTGCTACTTCCTGCTCCTCAACGGTCACCCCTTCTACTCTTTTTCTCTCTCATTTTCCTCATTCATCAGCTCTTCAAAGTATTCTTTCCATCTTCCCAGCACACTTCTGTCATCAGTCAATACATTTCTCTCTCTCTGTCCTTTATCACTCTAACTTGCTGCACGTCTTTCCCATCCCTATTTTTCTGCTGTGCTAACCTGTATAGATCATTTTCTCCCTCCTTACTGTTCAACCTATCATACAAGTCATCATACGCCCTCTGTTTGGCCTTTGACACTGCTACCTTCACCTTACGCTGTGTCTCCCTGTACTCCTGTTTACTCTCTTCGGTCCTCTCAATGTCCCACTTCTTCTTGGCTAACCTCTTCTTTTGTACACACTCCTGCACTTCCTCATTCCTCCACCAAGTTTCCTTATCTAATTTCCTTCCAGAGGACACACCAAGTACTCTCCTACCGGTCTCCCTGATCACATTGGCTGTGGTTGTCCAGTCCTCTGGAAGCACTTCCTGACTACCCAAAGCCTGTTTCAACTCCTCCTTGAAGCCAACATGACACTCTTCCTTTTTCAGCTTCCATCACTTTGTCTTCTGCTCTGCCTTTGCCTTCTTCACCTTCCTCACCATCAGTGTCATCCTACACACCACCATCCTATGCTGTTTGGCAACACTCTCACCCACTACTACTTTGCAGTCACTGACTTCCTTCAAATTACATCACCTACACAAGATGTAGTCTACCTGTGTGCTCTTACCTCCGCTTTCATAAGTCACCCTATGCTTCTGTTTCTTCTTGAAGAAAGTATTCACCACAGCCATTTCCATCCTTTTTGCAAAATTGATCAACATCTGTCCTTCTGTGTTCCTGTCCTGGATACCAAACCTGCCCATCACTTCCTCGTCCCCTCTGTTGCCTGCACCAACATGTCCATTGAAGTCTGCTCCAATGACCACTCTTTCACCTCTGGGGGTACTCTGCATCACTTCATCTCAGTCACTGCAGAATCTCTCCTTCTCTTCTAGCTCACATCCTGCCTGTGGGGCATAAGCACTAACAACATTGAGCATTACACCTTCAATTTCTAACTTGAGACTCATCACTCTGTCTGACACTCTTTTCACTTCTAGAACATTCCTGACAAACCCCTCCTTCAAGTCCACTTTCGCTTGAGGACTTTCAGGAGGACACACTCTGTGTCTGGAGGGCCGCCGGTAGATGCCTGGTACTGCTCCCTCACTTGATCTGAAAAGGCTGCAACGAGACTTTGCACTTCACGTTAGTATTGTTTATGGGTTAGGTTTTGTGGGTCAGTGTCCAGTGCTGTGTCTGGTCCAGGAAATGGTCTACCGGTCTGTAGTTCGTGTGGAGTCAAGTGTGTGCTGTCGTGAGCAGTTGGGTTACCTTGGCCGTGAATGGGGTCCCTCTGTCCGAGTCTAGTCCCACCGGAATTCCATATCACGGGATAATTTCTTGTGTAAATTTCTGAACCACCACTCTAGCATTCTCATTGCTGCATCAGAAAGCTTCCACCCAGCGTGAGAATTTATCAACCATTACCAATAGATATTTGTATGGTCTCTGTCTTGGCATGTGGGTATAATCAATTTGCCGTTCCTGGAATGGTGTATTTGGTTGTGGCAGATGTTGATGCACTGCCAGCGGCTTAGAAGAATTATTCTGTGCGCATGTTAAGCATCTGTCTACCTCTTGGTCAGCAGATAAGATGCACGCGCGAGTAAGAGCAAACAATTCTGCAGCTTGAGCAGACGTAAAGGGGAGTGAATGAGATTCGATCACTATATCTGGAAGGCGGCAGACGGCATATCCACAGTGAAAGATACCGTCGTCAGGTTTAGAGCATGACCCGTCCACAAACAGGACCTCACCTGTAGGTAAAGGTGTAGCACACAAATCAGACCTAATGCTTGTAGCAACAACAATTTCTTGCAAACAGTCGTGAGGGCAGGGCTCACAGTCATCGTGAGTATTAAGCAGACGCTGTAAGACGTGAGCCACGGTATCAAGAGAAGAAGTAGATTTAATCGTGAGGTGGTGCATCAGTGGTGCATAGAATGGCCTTGTAACCTGACCTGCGCTGTTATGACATGTGTTGTGTATTTAAATTTCATAGGATCTGTTGGACCTGATGTTGTGAGTGTAAAATCAAAGGGTGCGACAAGACGATCTTCTCGGTGTCTAAAACCATTCACGCACAGGCAGCCACAGCATGAAGACACGCAGGTAAACCTTGAGCTACAGTGTCTAGTGTTTTTGAAAGGAAAGCACAGGGCCTCATCCCCCCGCCATGCTCCTGAGCCAACACCCCAGAGGCAGTTCCCCTTGGTGAGCAACGTAGCGGTGGAACGGCAGTTCATAGTTCGGCAGGCCCAGAGCTTGAGCCGAGCAGAGGGCCGTTTAAGGGCTGCAAAGGCATTTTGCATGTCCTCAGTCCATACGAGTGGTTGCTGGAGTGGGTCCGTGTGGTACCGGAGGCACTTGTCATAGAGAGAGCAGTCTGGGATCCACTGCCTGCAGTAATTGATCAACCCCAGGAAAGCAAGTAAGGCATGCTTGGTAGCAGGTCACTGGGTGTCGATGATGATCTTGACGCGATCTTGAGTCAATTTCTTTGAGCTCTGAGAGAGCTGAAGGACAGCGAGTGTGGCTTGGGAACAGATCTCGGAGCTTGATGCCGAAACCAGCAAGTCATCTGCATAGGAGTGGACACAGGAACCATCAGGGGGGAACAAAGCACCCTAGTGCGTCCCATATAAAAACCACCTCTGGAAGGCCACAAGAAAGAGAGGGATCCGGCGTGCCGCTACAGAATTTATACATATTTCATAGTATAAAAAGAGCGGATTGAAGGAATAAATTGATAGGATAAATGAGATGCAACTATGTGTGTATTGTAAATGAGATGCAACTATGTGTGTACTGTAATACGAACCCTTTCTCCGGCAGTTCTAACGATGAGACGTTGACAATCTGTGAAATGCGGTTTGAGTGCGCTCTGGACCTCTGGGAGACAATTACTTAAAAAACTTGACACGAACATAGAATTTGCCTCTTCGGTACGAAGATCAAATCCTCCTACATGACGCCAAGTTTCAGTAAAGCAATTCCAAAATACCGAAGTTAATTCGCCCCGCTTCTGCTTACACTTAGTTACGTGTGAAAGATCGCAAGCTCCCTCCCGTCGGGAGACTAGATAAGCCGTAAGTTGCGCGCGCAAGGTTTTTAACGCGTCGGGATTATCTCTCCAATAGAGCGAGGAACGATAACGAGTCTGACGACGCCCCTCTTCCCCCCTGTCCTCTTCTATTTTTTCGTTAGTCACCTCATCGTTTCTGGGGTCCAAGCAGGGGACATTCTGGAGGACCACAGCCTCATTGTATGCTTCCTTTAGGGTAGACTGCAGGATAAAGCGATCGTCCCCTCCCGTTAGTTGGCAATACCTAGTGGACCGTATAAGCATATCTACGTAGGCCAGGGGTGTGTCCAAGCCAGGGAGCATGGAGATAATGTCTTTGAGTGCGGCCACGGACGGTGGTTCCACAACGATACCCTTCCCCTATTTTGCCATTTCCAAGCTACATTCTTCACTGCTCTAGGTTTAGGTGGCTTCGAGAGAGGAGGAGGATCGGGCTGAGAGCCCGCGTCGGGACCAATGTCCCCCGGGTTTTCCCAATCCGAATCCTCATCCCCCGATGTATCTTCAGAGTCTTCCTCATTCACTGGCGGAGGCGGGGAGGGAATCACAACCTTGGGTCTTTGTTTTGATTTAATTTTAGGTCGCACTCCGGCTCCGGGGGTTCCTCCTTCGGCAGCGAGCAGGGTTGGGTATAAGGCGGGGACCTCCGCTGGCTTAGGGTCAGCGGGGGGTAGTGGGACTATATCCCCCGATCCTACTGGATAGGGTGGGGGAGCCGACAGGGGAGTTACGGGGGACACAGTTTGTACACAGCAAGCTGGACTTTTGGTATTTTTCCCTTTTCCCTTTTCTTTACTCATTAATATAGGTTTGGGGACACTCTGAGTCACCCTTTTTGGTTCGAAGAGTTTCTTAAGTTGTAGCCAGTATGAGCGCATTTCATACCATTTTACATAAGCCTCCTTCATGTATTCATGATCCCAGGAGGGGTTGCCCAATCCATCATAAATCATGCGATGAGCGGATGTCAGAGATCCTGCATCAAAAGTCCCATTTCTCGGGAAGTTTGGCACTTGGTCTAGTCCCTCCGTCCATCCGGCTAGATTACTAAGCCATGGTTCAGTATAATAAGCAAGACCACATTTATTCATCCATTCCTTGGGGGTTTCCCCGGGATTAGGCTTTGGGTCGGAATTTCCCATTGTTTACCCTCTAACAACAAAACAACAGAAAAAAATACGTTGGCATACAGGAATACAGGGGCACCTTCTTTGTTCTTTCTTTCGTTTTTAGTTTTTTTTTTTTGTATTTGTATAGCGCTCGTCCCAGTTATAGCAACTGAGGATAACCGTCCCAGTTATAGCAACTGAGGATAACCATCCCAGTTATAGCAACTGAGGATAACCATCCCTTCTAGAGAAGGGGATAAACCGTCCCTTATAAAAAGGGGATAACAGACGCTCAAATACTGCTAACCAGGTAGTCAAACAAATCTTGTCTTACCTGATCAGGAGTATCACTTTGGGGTCACCAAATTGTCGGAATTTTTCTCAGTAGAAGTTCCTAGTTAAATCTGCACGATCTGGATTCCTGTATCTCAACGTCTGAGAGCGCTCCAGGAGCAACAGACAAGCAACCACACGAGTGAAATCAGTCTGGTTTATTCATCGGAAGCTCTTCGAACACATGCAGTGTCCGCTTATTTATACAGAGGGATGTGCGTGCAAAGCAGTAATTGCGTGTTCATAAAGCTTTTCCATATACATGTTTGTGCACTGCGGCACGTAACACTTGGGGATGTGCATGCAAAGTAGTAATTGCGTGTTCACAAAGCTTTTCCATATACATGTTTGTGCCCTGCGGCGCTTAACACTTGGCTAATTACATTTCAAAGCAATTCCTCATTGTTATACATTGTTACTTTCCGAATCCCACACCCGAGAAACACGACACAGGAACACCCACCCAACAGTTTCATGTGCCTAGCGCACATGTCACAATTACAAGTAGAACAGGAAGCTTTAGATACACAGAAGTTACAATACACACATAGTTGCATCTCATTTACAATACACACATAGTTGCATCTCATTTACAATACACACATAGTTGCATCTCATCTATCCTATCAATTTATTCCTTCACTGAGGAGGCTCATAAGATCACGACCGGGTAAATTAAACAGACATTCCTGCATATACACAAAAGAATAAGTGATTTGTAATGCATCGAGAGAGGGGTCGTCGGGACAACGCAGAGGGAGCAGGGGTGTAAGCTGTGAAGAGAAAGGAACCCCATCAATACCCACAGAGCTAGTTGACCGAGAGGAGAGAGCACCTGAGTATTCCCTCCCAAATCATTCTATGGGCCGAAGTCAAATATCCGGCATCAAATGTCCCTTGGCGGGGATAGCTGGGAATCTGAGGGAGCCCTTCAGTCCATCCAGCTAAATTATCTAGATAGCCATGTCATTTTGGTCTGTGCACAGATTTTAACCAATTCGTCCTTGATGGTTCTGTTCATTCTCTTGACCTTACCTTGTGACTGTGGGTGGTATACGGAGCCAAATTTGTGGGTCAGCCCCAACATGGTTTCCACCTGTTGGAGGTCTTTATTTTTAAAATGAGTCCCATTGTCTGATCTTACCTTTTCAGGAAACCCGTGTCGAGGGATGTAGTGGTTAACCAGACATTTAACCACGGAGGCGCTGTCCTCCTTTCTGGTGGGCCATGCTTCGGGCCACCCCGAGTAGCTATCTACGCAAACCAGTCAGTATCGATACCCCTTAACCATGATGTTCATGTCAGTATAATCGAGGATTATCTCTTTCCCTGGCTTCGTTAGCAATGGAAAACGTCCCGGAGGCGGTTTCACCTTGGTCTGGGGTTATATTGAGTGCACACTTCACATGTTTGTACAAAATGTTTAATCATATCCTTCAAAAATGGATGCCACCAATTATTCAGATTCTTCATCATCTGCACTGTCCCCACCTGACCAGCATTCATTCCCTCCAGGTCTGCTAAATTCTCCTCTGCCTCGGCCTCTACCTTGGTCTCGGCCTCGCCCTCTACCTCTAGTTCCCTGATAATATACTTCAGGGTCATCACAGTCCTCAAAGAAGGTTTCTACTCTTTTTGTTTTCTTCTTTTTGATTACTTTATCTGCATGCATTGCCTGATCGGCATAATCCTCCAGCTGCATTACTCTTTCGTGTGCTGCGCCATGCAGACCATTTTTCAGGTGTATTGCAAATGTTTGGCCCCCTGTTGGCCTGTCATCCACTTGTGATCGGAATGCTTTCTCGTATCTGATTCTGAACCTTCTTCCACTACTTGTCTCATCATCCTCTTTGCTATGGTACAGTACTTCGTGTTCAATATCTTCTTTATGGGGTGTGCTTTTAAGGACTGTAGAGCAGGTTCCTCCTTCCGGGTTTGTGACTGGGTCTATGATGCGTTGTTATCTCAACAGGATGCGATAAATCTGGGCTCTTTTCGGGAGTGTCCCAACCTCCACACACCCCATGCCTCCTGACCTTGAAGTAATCTGCAGCTGGAAACGGTCGAGTCTGTTGAAGGTCACGCAGACCGTAGAAGGCTCGGTGTGTCACAGGTGTCTAAGCATGCACTTTTGTTTAAGTATGCACTTTTACAATAGACATGAAGAATGGCCCCTTAAGCATATCATTTGATTATTCTCAGCAAGCATTTAAGTATAGCAAAACATAGAAAAATAAAGCACCATTATACAGTTATATAAAGCAGTATTTGCACCAGAGAACATGATAATATAATGCACTTTTACAGTGTGCAGTTATATTAAGTAGCATCAACTGAACTGACTAGCATATTCATGCTAATTAGGCTAACAAACAGAGTGACCACCTGTACGGCACCGTATTCCGACGGTACAGGAGCACCCAGGCCTACGCCAGCCGACTCCGGGACCGTTTCTACCCACAAGGCATCAAGCTACTGAAGTTCTGAAATACTGGACGGTTTTGTTAGATCCGTTGAATGTGGAAGAAGACGACTGGAGACTGGTTTTGAGTTGAATATGAGAAGCTTTATTGCGTTGTCTGCAGAGGACGGAGACTCAACAAACATGCATAAAAGACATGCTAGTTAAGGTCTGAGGTCTCCCTCGTGGGGGGGGGGGGGGGTGCTTATAAGGCAGAGCAGGTTCCTCCTTCCGGGTTTGTGACTGGGTCTTTGATGCGTTGTTATCTCAACAGGATGCGATACATCTGGGCTCTTTTCGGGAGCGTCACAACCCCCAAACACCCCCCACCTCCTGACCTCGAAGTAATCTACAGCTAGAAACTGTCGAGTCTGTTGAAGGTCACACTAACAGTGAAAGGCTCTGTGTGTCACGGGTACCCAGCATGCACTTCTGTTTGAGTATGCACTTTTACAACAGACATGAAGAATGGCCCCTTTAGCATTTCATTTGATTATTCTCAACAAACATTTAAGTGTAGCAAAACATAGAAAAATAAAGCACCATTATACAGTTATATAAAACAGTATGTGCACCAGAGAACATGATAATGTGATACACTTTTACAGTTTGCACACTCTTGTTAAACATGTGTTCTGATTGTATTTTACATCATCAAGATTATACACTCGCTAATCAAAGACAAAAATGAGTCACACGCTGTTAAACATGTAAAATAAGTGAAGCGGGTTATCCAGCAGTTCAAAATTTGTATAGTTTGACCTGGTGAAATACATCTTTAACTTTATTTACCGACGGAGTGAAGCGTCAGATTTCACTCTGAATCAGATTTATAATCTTGACAAATCTGTAGAAGTCAAACAGAAGGAAGGTAAACAACAGCACAAATAGCGGGAAGCCAATATCATCAATTATCATCAAAATTACTTAAAACTGGGAACTGATGGAATGATGGTCCACTGTCACCTGTTTATGACAATAAAACTTAAAGCGTAACGATCAGCCCCTGATAAAAGAGCGTTAGAAGTAGAGGATGGGACGTCTGCATTTCTACCTCCAACACACAACATACAAGCCTAAACACAAGCGAACCCTGATGATTCTGGGAAAGAACCTGATGAGCCCATTATCAAGGAGAGATGAAATCCGATTTGCTTCCCACTACAGTCTTTCTTTCGGCTTTTTCCCTTTTACTCGGGAGTCGCCACAGTGAATCATCTGAGTCGCACATTTGATTTGGTTCATAGGTTTTTAGGTCGATGCCCTTCCTGTCACAACCCTTCAGCAAGGGACAGAAACACGCTGACAGCTTTGCAGCTCCTCTTTACAAAAGTCAGCAATGGTTCTTTTACATGAACCTCTCACCAGAGACAGTGACAGACATGGCCTGCCTTTGATAACCCAGTCAGTGCACTGCGGGGGGGGGGGGGGAGACTTATTTATTGGAATGCTGGAAAGTAAAAATTATGAGATAAGAAGTGCAGTAGCTACAGGGAATTGAATAAACGTCTCATTTCAAATCTGCAATTACAGAAAACATAAAGTATTATTATACCATAACATGGGACACTACTAAAGGAATATGGAAATAAAATATCCTCATGAATAAAGACTAAGGAGAAAACACACACACACACACACTGAAAAGGGGGGGGGGGAATGTTTTGCCCCGTGTGAGGATCGAACTCACGACCTTCAGATTATGAGACTGACGCGCTACCAACTGCGCTCACGTTGCCTCAGAGCGGTTATAAAGTAAACATCACCCGTTATCCTGTTGTTACGTCAACAATACACCGCACGTGTTCGCATCCCTGCGAGGGTCTGGCGAGCTGTCCAGGATGTCGCTCCCCCTCGCCCAGAGTCGGCTGAGATAGGCATCAGCCTCCCTGCGACCCTGATTAGGATGAAGCGGTTCAGAAAATGAATGAATGAATATACAGTACTGTGTGTGTGTGTGTGTGTGTGTGTGTGTGTGTGTGTGTGTGTGTGTGTGTAATTTATTTCCATAAAAGCAAACCACACGCCCCCATTTCCACCCACAATCTATCAGAACCTGCATTGATTGACAGGAAATTCAAATCCTTTCTCATGCATTTTTTTAACAATCTACAGCAGAAACAAATGTTCCCTTTCTACAAAAATCAAATTGAACCTGACTTTGAGTCTTTATATTTTGGTGAGAAGTTTGTATGTTCTTCTCATGCTGGCAAGGGTTTCCTCCTGGGCACTCCGGTTTCATCAGACAGTCTGAATACATGTGCATTAGACTAGCTGGCTGGTCCAAGGTGCCATTGAATGTGGATGGTTAGTGTGAATAATTGTCTGTGTTATCCTGCAATGGCCAGAGTGTATCCTGCGAGTGTCGGCTGAGATAGTCAGCAGCCTCAACGTGACCCTAATTGTAGGATGAGGCGGTTCAGGAAGTGAGGGTAAAAAGTGTTCTTTGCCAGGGTTGTGCAGAGGAGTTACCAGGTTATTTCCCTATTTAACTGGGTTTGCCAGAATTGTATTCCCTGGCGAGTCACGCTCACATTTACACCGTGGGGCAATTTGGAACAGCCTGTTAGACTAATGTGCACTGAGGACAAGCACCCTGAGGAAATCCACACAAGCACAAAACATGGAAACTCCACACAGAAATGCTCGTGCTGACCACAAGACTCAAAGCCAGAATCCTCTCGGATTGAGCCGCCACCACCCCATTCCGATCTTCTTTCTACCTACAACTTCTCCATGACCAGCCTGAATCTCCCTCCAGCACCTTGACCTTTAGCTCATGCCATTCAGCTTTTTCTTGGGTAAGAGGATCTGGATGTGTCTGACTCCACCCTAATCCTATTCCACCTGATTCCTGCTGAGACCACCACTGCCCCTTACTTCCCAGAAACTGCGATAAAAGATCACCAGAGCTGCTTTACCCGAATAAATTACAAGTGTAAGCCTCGCTGGAAGCCACGAGACAAACAAAGTTCTGGGATTATTCAGGGCAGAAGGAAAGGGTGAGGGCTCAGGGATGGAAAAGCCTTTGGGGGGGGTGAAGGGTTTTCATAGAAATTATTAATTCTGACAAAGTCAATATTACAATATGTCCTTTAATTTCGAAGCAATTCTTGAATGTGTGTATGTGATGCTATAATAAGATGTGTGTGTGTTCTGTGGATGCTCGCATGCATTTTACTGAAACAGATCCACGTTATACCCATGTGTGAAACTTTAAAAAAGAAACCCCAGAATGCTGTAGATGTGGGGTTAAGTAATAGCTTCTGCTTATTAAAACGCATGACCCTCTCCCTCCTGAACCCTTCATGCTGCCTCAGATCAGGGCGAAATGGTGCAACTTGTAACACCTCCGAGGCTGCAGAAGCCTGTCAATCAGACACAAAATGAAGACCTGCCGAAAGCGACCGCAGCAACAGGTCGGACGTCTCTTGTGTGGATTTAATTCCATGTAAAATGGTACTGGTCATAGTTTGAGTGTATCCTGGCTTTGCCGGTGTTTTGAATATCATTGTAAATGCAAGTTGGGCTTAAAAAAAAAGTGGTGGGTTCAGCTCAGACGTTGCCGCTCCAGAACCTCGTTCTGACATTGTGGCTTGAAGGGGAGACGGGAAACCGAGCGGAGCTCAGAGGAAGAACATTCCAGCTCAGCCACGCAGGGACCAACACTCTTACTGTTTAAGCGGTGCCAACAGACTCGAGGGGATCTGTGTGTAAGGAGTGGATCTCATCAGATGAACATTTTTATTATCAAATATATCATAATAAAATTACTTAAATCCAAGTTAATGCCACAACCATCTGTGACTGGGAGCCGATGGGAGCTAATTGGTCGAGGTCTCATGGGAGGGAGGGGTGGCGTACACCAGTGTTCCCATTAAGGAGAATTGAGCTCGGACCAATACTGTGTTCAGATGATTCGAAAGACGTAAAGGCACTCTGGGCCATCAGAGGCCCACTGTGCAAGAAATGAGAGGCAGGGATCCCCCACATGAAGGGGCGGGGTCTGGGGGGTCTCCCCCAGAAAAGTTTTCAAAATTTACAATTTTCACTGGATGTCTAAATCGAACTAAAGTTCAGGTCCACTGCAGGGGGACATATTCTGTTTAAAGACAAAAATATTGTTGATATTGTTACAGCTGCACACTTGTACTTTTATACACATTTGGATTGCCTGCTTTTTTAAAAAAAAAAAATCATAAGGCCTATTTGATGTGTTTTTTCAGTATTATTTTTATAATTGTCTGTAGATCAGATATGGCAGTTATATATAGATTTAAAAAGTTCTATCTACAATGTATTTCTATATGGACCCTCTATATAATAATAATAATAATAATAATAATAATAATAATAATAATAATAATAATAATAATAATAATAATAATAATATAGTCTACAATATAGACTCTATATATATTCGGCCTATAATGGCCTGGTGCAGTTCCGGGACACGCCCCCGCTCGGATCAGTCTCAAACTCCCGTGCAAACACTCCCAGAAACCCCCGCGTGCTGATTTTACACTCACAAGGATTTAGCTGTAAAATCTCCACACCGTACTGTGGATGATGATTAAAATCCAGCAGCCTGCAGTAAACACGTCACACAGGATTTTAGTGTGAAAAATACACCACTGTACTGCCATCAGCATCACAAAACAGGAACATCAGCACACACTACTGTACTGTCCAATAATACAGCACTACTGTATACCGCACAAATAACAACAACAGCTTCCAGTGTATTTCCCCCTGGGATTGGCCTTTCCACACTCACAACCTTCTCACCATCAACCACTGAATCCATCACCTGGACACGCGCTGCTCACCTCAACAGCTTCGGATCGCTTTCACACCTGAGGACGAGGATTTTGGTGAACGTTGCTGTAATAGACTCAGATCAGCTCTTCGTGTTATTTAAACAGATGTGTGAGAGGATTGAAAGCTTTTGAAGATATTAATACTATCTGTTCATTGTGGAGTTCACCAGGAAGCACAGCATTTATTCTATATTTGATGAAGCTCCTTGAATAACTGAATGTAATAAATGAAGAGATCAAAGTTTGAGTGCAGGATTTTCTTCGGGAATAATGATGAGTGAGAGATGAGAATGTGGAGTCACGTGGTTTTTCACTTTCACTTACAATAAAAGGATTTTGCTTTGAAGTCGACAAAGTCCATCATCTGATGTAAAACTAGGACTAAACCCTCCTGCTGTAGATCTGGACTGTGCAGTAGTTGTAGTGGAGGAGTGATTGCAGAAGTGATATTAAATGATAGTAAATTATAAATCATATTCATATTAAAATATTTGGGAAGTATGAAAGGCCGGCGGTGACTCTCAGTGTCTATGGTGAGAGATTGATGTGAAAGAAACATTGCTGACTTTCCACAAGACGAGCTGCACAGCCATCAGCCTGGAGAGCTGTCTGCTGTCGCCCCGAATTGGCTGAGTTGGGCGCCAGTCTCCCCGTGACCCTAATTAAGATTAAGCGTTTCAGAAAATGAATATTTACAGTGTATTTCAGAAATGATCTGTTTCATATTTATAAAGCACCAAATAGTCCCATCTCATCCCACCATCTCGGACTCGCTTTATTTCAACTTCAATAAAGACTTTTAAAAACTTTACCGACTCACACATATTTTATATCAAGTATTTTAGAGCCTCCTTTAAACAAACAAACAGTTTTTCAGGAAAGATTTCTTTCTTTTTTTTTTTTTTTTTTTTTTTAACCTCGGATCATCTGTCAAGATGTCGAAATCATACAAAGTGGGTGTGGTCACCTGGCAGAATTCGACGAGCTGTACCAGCCATAAAATGGGCGTGACCGCCTGTCATAATTAATTTCTGTTATTCCAACTTACAAGCCAAGCCCCAGCTTGGCCCTGACTGAGCTCTGTATAAGACACATCTGTACAGCTGTGCATTCACACAGGAATCTAATCCGCCCTCCATGGCACAGCGCAGCAGATCTTTCAGGTTCACGTCAACCATCACAGAACAGGAATTTCAGGTTCTGGAGCAAAGCACAGAAACACACTGACGGCTCATATTGTTGTTTTTGGAAGATTTTCTATTTCTCTCTCAGTCACTGAACAATATCTTCCACAAGCTCATTTAAAACCTGCTGATTTCCTGAAGATGAAACCGCCTCAGAAACATTAGTTTTGGTTTCACACTCACTGGAGCTGCAGCTCTTTAGTCTTTAGTGAACTTAGTCCCGCCTCAGGCCGGCACCTCAAGGCCACAAATCCATTACTTGCATTATTTTTAATAAAATGTGTAATTATTTTGAAGAAAGTTGACTCTATTTAATAAATATATCCATCATTTTTAATGTCCTGTCCACAGCACTTTGAGTTCTGCATGTGATGGGACAGGGGAACCGCCCAGACTTCACATTCATTGGCCAGATAGTGTTTCCCCTGAAAAACAAGCCCAGAGTGACCTCGAGGATTTCAGTTTCTATTTCATTTAAGAGCTTAAATTTATGAATCGCTCAAGTTCTGGTTCAGTGATCGCGCCTCAGAGGTGGACAGTGACAGGTCACATCAAAACATCACAGGAGGGTGTGAGTTTATTCAGGGTTCTGTCCTGACCCGGATGAAAAAGAACCACGTGATGGATGGATTGGAAGTTAAACGAGCTGCACACTGAGAATATAAATGATAAATTCAGAAGATATTTTTCTGAAAGCCCACGCTGACCCAAACACGATCCTCCCCCGGATCTGATTCTCAAGCAGGTTCTTTTGGTGCTGGTGGTTCTCACACATGAACTTCATTAAAACCCATAATCCTCTCTCACTCCTCACATCTGCACCACTGTGTGCGTGTTGCTCTCAGAACATTTACATTTACTGGTCTGAAATCAAAATAAATCATTTCTCTCATTACATCTGCAATTCTGGAGACTAAATCAGTGACGTAACAGTTCTGATCATTAAATCAGTGATTCGGATTGATTTATCAAGAGGTTTAATATTGCAGTATTATATCTGTGTGATGATATTCACATTATCTTTTTTATTATTATAATATTTAAAACTGAACCTTTCTGTCTTACTCACGCATTCTGTCTTTTCTCTTCTTTCTCTTATTATTATCATTTAAAGCCTTGTTTTCTTTTCTGATATTCTGGAATTCCCCAAGTTTCTATCTTGATGTTTGAAGTGATTGTGAATCACATTGATGTTTCCACTGAGTTTGGACTGAATTGAATTCAGCTGATTGGGTCGGATGTGCTGAGTTGATGAAGTTCTGTGATATTTTCATTTCAGAAATTCCATTAAAATCCCTGAGACGCATACTGTACATAAATACTGTAATCATCAGCAGAGATCATCGCAACCACCTTTACCCAGCATTTCTGACTCTTCTCCTGTAGTTTGTGCTCAGAGCAATGCAATCATTTATTATTTCTTCCTTTTCAAACTGGATTATTAATCCTATATTCTTCTCGTTCTCTTCTCTTGAATGTTAATATATTGAATCCTTTTCAATTTCAAGCTTCGATTCTTCAGCAGGATCTCATTATGTGCTGCAAGCAACACAAACTCTTTTCTCTTCAGCAATTTTACTACAAAAATACTCATTATTTTATAAACAATGGAATATTGTTGACTGGTATTTTATTAATATTCTGGTTTATTTTATTGTATTTATGCAATACAAATATTTTTTACTGATATGTTGTTGAATATTAATCCTCACCCTCTCCTCTCCTACCAAAGAGAAGATTTATGGATGCGGTGAAGGCGGACATGAAGGTCGTTGGAGTAAGAGTAGAAGATGCAGAGGATAGGGAGAGATGGAGGCAGATCATTTGCTGTGGCTACCCCTGAAGGGAACAGCCGAAAGGAAAAGAAGAAGATTAATCCTCTACCGGTTTGTGTATTCTGAATGTACTTTAAGTGACTCAAAATGATTTTACAACTAAAACCTAATAGTATGAAACGCTCATGAAACAAGCTGATGATTTTGTGATGTCATACTGATCTGCATAATTCCACCTGACTTGATTGAGTCAAAAATACTTTTAGCACAATTAACACTCTGTATATTCATTCTGCAGCCTTATCATTTTCCACATTTGCCATGGCCTGCAGTGTGTGTGTGTGTGTGTGTGTGTGTGTGTGTGTGTGGACTCAAACTCCTCAAAATGATGCAAGACAACAACATCATGAACTGTATGATGATGCAACACGTACATGTCATCCTGGTCCTTCTCATCTTGGGAAAAAACATTTGAGATGATCACTGCAGCCTGTTTCCAAACATATTGTGAGTTCAATTAGGAAGAGACTGAATAGATTACAGATGCTGTTGAAAAGCTGTCCGTGCTCTTATTTAAAGATGAAGTAAAGAATCGGTCCCGGAGCGCCGCTGCATGTTTTTTGCTTTCCAGGGCGTTCATGGCTGAAGACTTTCGAGAACTTGAGCGCTTGTTGTTTTTAACAGCTGCATCCAGAACATTCCGGGCCACCTGAGCAACAGAACCCTGACTTGACTCGGTCTCTGCCGTTTTAATAAACTGCTCGGCCATGGAATCTTTAAGAGCTCGACTTTTCACAGACGTCTCCCTGTCTCTCATCCGCCCTTCAGCGGGTCAGAACGGTCCACTCCGCCCGAACAGTACGTTACACATGTTAGAAGTTCGGAAATCACACAACAGAAAGATGTCTGAAGCTCGTGGTATTTGTATTTGTTTTTCTCTGACTTGAATATTTGAAACAAACACGAGTGCGAATGATCAGAATGTTCAGGATGTTCCAGCATCCTTGTAGGGATTCAGTAAGTTGTGAAATCAGTCTGTGATTCAGATATTTTTTGGGCCAGCAGAGAAGGCCTTGCAGGCCCTGATGGCCCACCACTGGCATGTCCTTCTAGCAGCCATACATCTGGAACAGGCAGTGAATCAGGAAAACATCGCCATCTTGAGACTCTCACAGATGTTTTCACTCGTCGTCACACATTCCCATCGACACCCAGCTGTGTTATATCACCATGTCAGACTCTCATGCAACATCAACCTGGCTGCTAGCAAAGACTCACTTGTTTTATCATTAATGGAAAACATGGAATAAACACAAACGCCATAATGACAAAGTCATTCATAATGCGATCATGAATTATGAATCTGTGACTTGAACCAGAAGAATTGAAGCATATCTCCTCTGGAGTAAAGCGATCAATTAAAAGTCAGAAGAAAAAGAAAAGAGAGGACAGAACAAGTGAATAACAGATGAGGCAAACCCTTGTGAGTGTGTGTGTGTGTGTGTGTGTGTGTGTGGTGAAGTTGGTCTCAGAGCAGGAATCTGAGCTGGAGGAAGATTTGGGGAGGTGGAGCCCAGTACACTCTGCACTGATGAGTGCGAGTGTATGTGTTTGTGGGTGGGGTGTGTGTATGTGTGCATATATACGTGTGTGTGTGTGTGTGTGTGTGTGTGTGTGTGTGTGTGTGTGTGTGTGTGTGTGTGTGTGTGTGTGTGTGTGTGTGTGTGTGTGTGTGCATGAATGTGTGTGTGTGTGTGTGTGTGTGTGTGTGTGTGCGTGCGTGTGCATGAATGTGTGTGTGTGTGTGTGTGTGTGTGTGTGTGTGTTTGTGTGCGTGTGCATGAATGTGTGTGTGTGTGTGTGTGTGTGTGTGTGTGCATACAACCGGTCTCGCAACCGGTCCCGGATTAAGCCGAAGATGGTGATGATGATGGTGATGATGATATTTAATTAATATTTGATGATATGTTGACAGAATCTGAGAAGAATATTGATCTATTTGCGCGGTGTCGGGTGTACTGGTTGCTTTATTCCATGCAGCTGTGCCATCATCTCATATTTTCAGAATTCTGCTGTTCAAGCGAAACTCAGGCTGATGTTGTTTTGTTCCAGAGTCGACAGAGAAAGTATTGCCGCGTTTAGAAAAACCCGCATAGTTAATGAGCCTTGTTGGCGATCAGGTTGATGGAAGCGCTTCCCTCCTTCGCTCATTTCAAACTGATGTTTATAAGCATTCAGAGCGTATAAGCGTTCAGAGGCTCGTGGAAAACGAGGGGCGGGCGGATGACCGAGGACGTCGTGAAGATGTGGATGCTAGTCCCCAAGTTCACCATCGAGACGGACCCGGATATCATTCAGTGTGTGTCTCACCAGAAATGAACAGGGCTGGTGATCTTGACCTGGAGTGGATTGACAGTTCGCTAAAACAGAGAAACGGTTGAGAGACTGATTGCGTCCGTTGTGCACAAGAAATACATGATGTGCGTTTAATGCCCAGACACGTTTTCTGTGCTCTGTGTGTGTGTGTGTTTGTGGGGTTTTTTGGACTTGCTCAGAATATCAGAAAAGCAAGATATACTATATTAGTATCTGATTATGTTCAATAAACAGTATTATTACAACAATTATTGTTGTTGTTGTTGTTATTATTATTTGCATTATTGGTTTCCTTTTACATGCCTCAATCCATAGACAGGAAAGGGGTGACGTGGAGGTAATACACTGGATCCTTCACCGATCCCAAGGTTGGAGTTGAAGAGCTGCTCTCAACATCTGGAAACATCAGTACAGTCCAACATCATTCAGAAACCTTCATCTTCTATCAGCTCCAGAACCTTATCAGACCCGATCTCTTGTTATGATACATTTCAAACACATGAGGACAAAACAAAATCAAATTTAAAAGCAAAACAGAGTATTTTTGAAAAATAAAATGAATGATAAATGAATGTAATTTTTATATTTAATTTTAAACGTTGGTTAAAGCAGTAAGCTGTGAGAATTCTGAGAGATGTTGAATTTTATGTAATGAGAAACGCCCAGGGACACTTCTCAGCACAGAAAAGTTAAACTTAATTTATAAAATTTTTAACAATACTTCTTCTTCTTTTACTTTCGGCTGCTCCCTTCAGGGGTCGCCACAGAAAATCATCCGCCTCCACCTCACCCTGTCCTCCGCATCTTCTTTTCTGACTCCAACGACCTTCATGTCTTCCTTCACCACATCCATAAATCTCTTCTTTGGTCTTCCTCGAGGCCTTCTGCCTGGTAGTTCCAACCTCAGCATCCTACTGCCAGTATACTCACTATCCCTCCTCTGTACATGTCCAAACCATCTCAATCTAGCCTCTCTGACTTTGTCTCCAAAACATCTTACGTGGGCTGTCCCTCTGATATACTCATTTCTGATCCTATCCATCCTCGTTACTCCCAGCGAAAACCTCAACATTTTCATCTCCGCTACCTCCAGCTCTGCCTCCTGCCTTTTCCTCAGCGCCATTGTTTCTAATCCATACAACATCGCTGGCCTCACCACCGTCTTGTACACTTTTCCCTTCATTCTTGCTGACACTCTCCTATCGCACATCACACCGGACACTTTTCTCCAACCATTCCAGCCTGCCGGCACACGCTTCTTCACCTCTTTTCCACACTCTCCATTGCTCTGGATTGTTGAGCCTAAGTACTTAAAATCCTCCACCTTCGTTATCTCTGCTCCCTGTAACATCACCGTTCCTCCTGGGTCCTTCTCATTCACACACATGTATTCTGATTTTCTGAGGCTAACCTTCATTCCTCTCCTTTCCAGGGCATACCTCCACCTCTCTAGATTTTCCTGCACTTGTTCTCTGCTCTCACTACATATCACGATATCATCTGCAAACATCATAGTCCATGGAGATTCTTGTCTCACCTCGTCTGTCAGCCTGTCCATCACCATAGCAAACAAGAAGGGGCTCAGAGCTGACCCTTGATGCAGTCCCACCTCCACCTTGAATTCGTCGGTCACACCGACAGCACACCTCACCGCTGTCTTACATCTCTCATACATGTCCTGCACCACTCTAACATATTTCTCTGCCACTCCAGACTTCCTCATGCAATACCACAGTTCTTCTCTTGGCACCCTGTCATATGCTTTCTCCAGATCCACAAAGGCACAATGTAGCTCCCTCTGACCTTCTCTGTACTTCTCTATTAACATCCTCAAAGCAAACATTGCATCTGTGGTGCTCTTTCTTGGCATGAAACCAAACTGTTGTTCACAAATGCTGACCTCTGCCCTTAGTCTCGCTTCCACTATTCTTTCCCATAACTTCATCGTATGGCTCATCAACTTTATCCCTCTGTAGTTGCTGCAACTCTGTACGTCTCCCTTGTTCTTAAAAATGGGCACTAGCACACTTCTCCTCCACTCCTCCGGCATCTGCTCACTCTCTAAGACCTTGTTGAATGTTCTTGTCAGAAAATCTACTGCTACCTCTCCTAGACACTTCCATACCTCCACAGGTATATCATCAGGACCAACTGCCTTTCCATTCTTCATCCTCTTCAATGCCCTTCTCACTTCACCCTTGCTGATCTTTGCTACATCCTGCTCCTCAATGGTCACCTCTTCTACTCTTTTTTCTCTCTCATTTTCCTCATTCATCAGCCCTTTAAAGTACTCTTTCCATCTTCCCAGCACACTTCTGTCATCAGTCAATACATTTCCCTCTCTGTCCTTTATCAATCTAACTTGCTGCACGTCCTTCCCATCTCTATTTCTCTGCTGTGCCAACCTGTATAGATCATTTTCTCCCTCTTTACTATCCAACCTATCATACAAGTCATCATACGCCCTCTGTTTGGCCTTAGCCACTGCTACTTTCGCCTTACGCTGTGTCTCCCTGTACTCCTGTTTACTCTTTGTACACACTCCTGCACTTCCTCATTCCACCACCAAGTCTCCTTATCTACTTTCCTTCCAGAGGATACACCAAGTACTCTCCTACCTGTGTCCCTGATCACATTTGCTGTGGTTGTCCAGTCATTTGGAAGCACTTCCTGGCCACCCAAAGCCTGTTTCAACTCCTCCTTGAAGACAACACGACACTCTTCCTTTTTCAGCTTCCACCACTTTGTCTTCTCCTCTGCCTTTGCCTTTTTTACCTTTCTCACCATCAGAGTCATCCTGCACACCACCATCCTATGCTGTTTGGCAACACTCTCACCCACTATGACTTTGCAGTCACTGACTTCCTTCAAATTACATCGCCTACACAAGATGTAGTCTACCTGTGTGCTCCTACCGCCGCTTTTATAAGTCACCCTATGCTCCTCTCTCTTCTGGAAGAAAGTATTCACCACAGCCATTTCCATCCTTTTTGGAAAATCTATCAACATCTGTCCTTCTGCGTTCCTGTCCTGGATACCAAACCTAACTAACAACATTGAGCATTACACCTTCAATTTCTAACTTGAGACTTATCACTCTGTCTGACACTCTTTTCACTTTTAGAACATTCCTGACAAACTCCTCCTTCAAGATGACTCCTACTCCATTTCTCTTCCCATCCACACCGTGATAAAATAGCTTAAACCCTGCTCCTAAGCTTTTAGCTTTGCTACCTTACCACCTGGTCTCCTGAACACACAGTATGTCCACCTTCCTCCTCTGCATCATGTCAGCCAGCTCTCTACCTTTTCTTTGCATAGTTCCAACATTCAAAGTCCCCACTCTCAGTCCTAGACTCATGCCTTTCCTCTTCTCTCTCTGCCTACGGACACGCCTCCCACCTCTCCTTCTTCGATGTCTTCGACCAACAGTAGTCCAATTTCCATCAGCACCCTGTTGATTGACAGCACTGATGGCGGTCGTTGTTAACCCGGGCCTCGACCGATCCGGTATGGGGGTAATACTTCTGATTTGCATCATAAATATTTGGCATTGGTTTTATGTCTGATGCCCTTCCTGACACAACCCTCTGCATTTCTCCAGGCTTGGGACCGGCATGAGGGGGAGAGACACTGGTTAGTGCCCCCCCCCCCCCACCCACCACCTCATGGCTGCATTAAAATTTTTAACAAGGCTACTCGAGGTAACAGGCTTTGGGTGGTCAGGAAGTGCTTCCAGATGACTGGACAACTACAGCTAATGTGATCAGGGAGACGTGTAGGAGAATACTTGGTGTGTCATCGGGAAGGAAAGTAGATAAGGAGACTTGGTGGTGGAATGAGGAAGTGCAGGAGGGTGTACAGAGGAAGAGGTTAGCTAAGAAGTGGGACATTGAGAGAACCGAAGAGAGTAAACAGGAGTACAGAGAGACACAGCGTAAGGCAAAGGTAGCAGTGTCAAAGGCCAAACAGAGCGCGTATAATGACTTGTATGCTCAGTTGGAGAGTATGGCGATATTGAAGAAGGGCCACCTTCAAAGAAAGGTACTCTGACGTGTTTTCCATCATGCATTCCCATATAACCTGTGCAGGCCACTTCCCTGTATTATAACTACTTTATATTTTCCCAGGATCAGTTCTATCTGACGACTGATAAAGTTCAACAAGATCCCACACCACTGCACTTTGGAGAGCGAGTGAGTCAGGTAGGAAGTGCTTTTCCTTTTCCATTTGATATGCACATAGATATGATGGATATTCTTGTTGATCTCAAATTGAAGATGGTTAGAGAGGACAAAACACAGTTTAAGGAACAGAACGATGCCCATCCAAGTACTTTTCACATTTCTTGTCTTTATGAGTCACGTATTCCAGCTTTTTGTTCCAGCTGTGGAGTGACAGCAGTTTTTACAACTTGACCACAAACCAAAGTTACATGTCCAGTGTAAGCTAATTAAACTCAGAATGGTTCCAGAGAGATGCTATTTACAGGGCAGACAGACAGAAGTTTCAGGGTTTATACCGTTATGATTGGTGCATCAATTCAAATAATTGTGATTGGAATTGTGAAGTGGAGGGAAATCAATGTTTAGTTTATTAACAGAATTCATTTCCAACAAAAAAAAATAACAAATTAGTCTCAGAATTTCACCCATTCATTCACTGAACTGCTTCATCCTAATTAAGGTTGTGGGGAATATGTCACCTATCTCAGCCAACTCTGGTGTGTCCTGTGTGGGAGAAGAGCTTTCAGTGCTCGTACTGAAGTGTCCATGAAGTTGTGCTGTTGTGTCTCAGTGTCCTTGTTTTCCATCATCAAATCAACACCGTGATCAACATTCATAATAATTCAGCATTCTGAACAAGATTGTGTGTTTAACATCAACAGATCATTCTTGGAACTTGGGCCATGTCTCTCAGTGTCTATGGTGAGAGGTTCATGTAAAAGAACCATTGCTGACTTTCGTAAAGAGGAGCTGCAAAGTCGTCAGCGTTTGGTTTTTCAGAGACAGTTGGAATTGGTGCCCCACCGATGCTGAAGCGGAACCTGTCCACAACTTTGCCCCTCTTCAGCACCAGTGACCGCGAGTTCTCCGGCTTAAACTTCATCCTTGCCCATCTACACCGCTCTTCCAGCCCTTGCAGAATCCACCTGCTTCCTGGTACTGACTCAGTGGTTATGGTAAGATCGTCCATATATGCCCTGATTGGTGGTTGCCGCACTCCCGTTGCAGTCTTTGGGCCCCGACACTGAGTTTCAGCAGACTGAACTAGCATGTTCATTGCCAAGGTAAAAAGGATCGCGGAGATGGTACAGCCTGTGATGATCCCAACCTCGATATATATATATATATATATATATATATATATATATATATATATATATATATATATATATATATATATATATATATATATATATATGTTAAATAGATCAATCTCGTGCTCATAGGGTGATCGGTCTGACGAGGTCGAGTCGTGCATGATACACGTCTGCGCATGCTCGGATGATGCGCCACCTTTAATCCCGCCTTCAAATTTAATATGCATACATTAATAATTAAGGCTTCACAATATTCAAATAAAAGCACTAGATACAGTTACACTATTGTAATATTTATGTTTATTTAATATGTTTAAATAGTTTACTTTGCTCAATATGCAGTTCGATTTCAGTGTTAATGTTTGTGCCAAAACTTAAAACATAAAACTTTCATAAGTAGATTTTTTTCTGATGCTGAGAATTTTTATTTTAATAACTTGGTAGTTTTTTTGCATTTTCTAAATGTCAATAGCTTATTAAATCCTAACTTTATGAAATACAAGTGTAGATAATTTTAAACATTTTAATGATAGAAACATGAAGCAGTATTTGATTGAGTATAATAGTGTTGCATGTGCATGTTGTAGTTGTAGTAATTTATTTAATGTTATTTGAATCTCACATTGTGGATGTTGCAGGTTGATGAGAACATCAGCAGCTATTTGTGCAGCCGGTTCAGTGCACACTTGAAAAGTTCAAGTTGGGCGGGGACCGTGTGTGCATGATGTGGTGCAAAACTACACTTCTGTTATTTTACAATAATATTGTATCTTGAATCTTTGTGTATAATGTGATTAAAATCTGTTAGTATTTCAAATTCTCTTCTTTCTTCATTTTATATTTTTAGTTTGGTCTCACTATATAAAACTGTTTCTCTCAGACACATGGCAACAACTCCATGTATACTGTGGGTGAAATGTTATGGACAGTTTTTATACTATTTCAGATTACATTCTGCAAAGGGCATCTTCCATCATTGGCCCCTCCCACACTCTATCCCTGCGCTCCGCCCACTTTAGACCTCACAGTGCAACTGCTTATTTTCTTTCCCACTGCAGCGCTGTCCGAGGGGCGGGACAGGACTGTTATTAAGGAGGTCAGAGGGGGAAGGCGGGGCGTGGCCATTAAAGCATCTAAAAACAAATGAGAAGTTTAAAATGAACCGTTAAATCCATCAGTGACCAATGACGTGATAGCAGGACGGGTGTCACGTGACCTTTCCTGGGCGTTCGAGTTGAAAGATCAGTCGGAGCCGTGAGGGGGAAGAACAGGCTGCGTTTCAAATAAAGTGCAGTGATCCAGCCGAGACCAAATTCAACAGCAGCCAACTTTATTCACTTTATATCAACAATAACTTTATTACAATTACTTCTTATGTTCTCTCGAACCTGAGAAAATAAATCTCTCTTCAGTTTATATTATACACGTATATGGTTATTGGTTATATACACGTCCTATTAAGCCACACTGGGACCAGTTACACCAAGATCACATCAGACCTGCTAAACAAGTGATAAAGTTGCTTATAAATAAATATATGTATTTACTAAAAATATATTTATTTATAACTTTATTCTGTCTCACTTTAATATTCTCACCAGGACCTCAGTCTCACACACACATCATTATAATTGCTAAAATTACTATCACATTCCAATCCAAAACATATTAATCAGATAAATACAGAAAAATCACAGAACCAATCAGAACCATATTCTACAACAATCTGTTTGCTGCAGTAATCTGATGAATAAATGATTGAAGAGAGCAGATATTTAGTGGAACATTACTTGGACATGAATGAAATAAAGGAGAAAGTGATAAATGGGCTTGTCGGAGCCTCCTCGCGGCTTCAGAACCTCCTCAGATGCCGATCAGCACCGATCTCTGGAAACGGTTCCTCTCCGGCTCTCTCTTCCACCGACCGGGTTCGGCTCGAGTTCTGTAGTTTCTCACCCGCCGGTCCGAATCATCTCTCGGTTATTTTGGGATGGAGATCCAGAGATTTGATCCAGGGGTCAGAGGTCATTATAATCTGGGTGTCGAAGTGTGTGGCGTCTGATTGGCTGATGTAGGATGAACACACACTTCTCACGTCTCCGAGTGTGTTTAATGTGTTAGAACTAAATGAGTGATGTGTTTATAAACATGTTCTCATTTCCCCAACATGGAAATGCAGGAACACCGGAGTCTTCATCACACACAGATCATTATCATAACCACACCCTGAACAGAAAAGAAAACCACCAGCATTAATCACCACAAACCGGACCGTAGTACTTCATGATCTCCAGCATGGAATCGTCTCTGCTCCGAGAGGAACATCATCATCTCCTGTTTATATTCGTCCACATCATTCAAACACACTTTACTGATCACAGAACAGCATTAAAGCCGATCCAGAGAGAAAAATCTCCTGAAATACAATATAGTGACATTTTATACAACTGCCTTCATTCCTAACCTGCGAATTTGATCTTTATTGGAACTAAAGAGAAATTACTACAAACTAACCATCATCAACTTCAATCATTACACTTTTATTATTTCAATATTTATATAAAACATCTTTACTTACCACAGTGTCTGTAGATTGTAATGTTTATCATCTTTAAGATCAGAGAGCATCTTCACTCCTGAATCTCCGAGTTTATTCCAGGACAGATTCAGTTCTCTCAGGTGTGAGGGGTTTGATCTCAGAGCTGAAGTCAGAGCAGCACAACCTTCACCTGAAACACCACAATCCACCAACCTGCAGAGACACAATGCCATGCCCTTCATCACTAGATTTTTATCCTGGTTTAAGATTTCCTTTAAAGATGATGTGTGTGTGTAAAATGATTTTATTATTCAGAATCACATGAGGATTTAATATCACCTGATTATTATTAACTCCGCCATCGTGGGCCGTGTGTCAGAGGGGAACGAGCTGGAGTACCGGTCGGTCATCGTTGACTTCGTGGACTGGTGTGAGCGCAACCACCTGTGCTTGAACACTAGGAAGACGAAGGAGAAGCACTCAAACACACACACACACACACACACACACACTTACTAGTGAACATCCAGGGACAGGACATTGAGACAGTGGACAGTTTCAAGTACCTGGGTGTTCACCTTAACAATAAACTGGACTGGTCCCACAACACCAACGCCCTGTACAAGAAGGGCCAGAGTCGCCTCCACCTTCTGAGGAGACTCAGGTCCTTCGGCATATGCAGACCTCTGCTCAGGACTTTTTATGACTCTGTGGTAGCCTCTGCAATCCTCTATGCTGCCATCTGCTGGGCCCCGGGCAGCACAGAGCGGGACAGGAAGAGACTGAACAAGCTGGTCAGGAGGGCCAGCTCTGTCCTCGGCTGCCCACTGGACTCTGTGGAGGAGGTGAGTGAGAGGAGGATGGTAGCAAAGCTCACATCCATCCTGTTCAACAGCTCTCACCCACTGCACCAGACTGTCGAGGAGCTAAGCAGCTCCTTCAGTGGACGACTGAGGCATCCTCAGTGCAGGAAGGAGCGCTACCGCAGGTCGTTCATTCCCACCGCTGTCAGACTGTACAACGCCACTTTGTAACTGTCTGTGAAAATACCGGTTATGTGCAATTAAAACCCCCTACACTTTAATCAACCACATCTACCCCACTGACTGTGAACCATATCAACCCATCTACTCTGCACTCAGATACATTACACTTTAATATAGGCCAGTCTATAAAGTTGCTCCATTCTTTTCTTTTCTTTTCTTTTATTGTTTAGTAATTTATACTAGTTATGTATCTATTTATTTATTTACTTATATAATATATATGTATGTGTGTATGTTTGTACTTGTATCTATTTTTGCACCCCCTACTGGTAGTACCTCAAGAGCCTGTAACAGTGAATTTCTCCATTGTGAGATTAATAAAGCTGTATCTTATCTTATCTTATCTTATCTTATCTTAATTAACATCTCATTAACATAATCATACCATCCATTTAGTTTCTCTCATCTGTTGTGTGTGATATTAAACTATCAGCAGCTGAAGATCAACAGAGAACAACAGCCTGATCATCAACTTTAATCAGAGAGAGAGAGAGAGAGAGAGAGAGAGAGAGAGAGAGAGAGAGAGAGAGAGAGAGAGAGAGAGAGAGGGCGGGGCTTATAGTGCACTACACAGGGGGAATAAATCTGGTTCTCCATCGCTTGTGTACTGCATTTACATAACAATATAAATTTATATTATTACAGAATGAAAAAATAAAATCTGAATCCTGGTGAGAAACAAAACCATAAAAATAAAGAACTATTTGAGGGTGAAGTAAGAGAACCTTTGATCTTCAAGGGGTGGCCTGGGAATTCCAGAGCCCTGAAAATAATTTATTTGGATGAACCATGAATATTGTGTCTCTCTTCACAGCCAGACACAGTTCTCTCAGATTGGAGGTTTCTGAGCCGAGCGCTGAAACCAGAACTGACCAACTTTCCTCTCCAATTCTATCACAGCTAATACTGAAGGAAATAAAATAAACATCATGAAATAACAACAAGAGAAAATCATCATCAAATCCTCAAAGTTTTGAATAAAAGTACCAAAGTATAAACTCCAGTTACAGGGATCCCTCACTTTCCGTGGTTAATGGGGACTGAGACCCCACGACCACCGATTTCCACCAAGTGGGATCCACGCCCTCTGATTGACATGTACGTACATGTGTATGTGTATATAACACCAATAAATACATATTCAACACTATAAATGCTTCTAACAATTAAATATTCAAAAATAATTCATAATATGGAAATAAAATAGAAATACACACATACAGCGCCTCACATAAATATCTAAGTAGTTTCGTTGTTTTTTTGTTTTTTTTTGAATAATTGGCTTTGTTTTGGAGCATTTTCCAGAACTTCCCCTATTTTTCCTTAATTTCCTTACTTATTTCGAATTCGATTAATATTTTTGAAAAACCCGCGATACACTGAAGCCACAGAAACTGAAGCGCGACGTAGCGGAAAGTATAAACACCGGTTCTATCATATTGTTATAGGGGCGCTTTAGTAAAAACCCAACATGAGGAAGAGACAGAAAAACCCTGCTGATGGAACTAAAATATCTGGGATTGAAAATAAAACCTCTTCTTGAGTTCCTACAGGATGGGATTTGTTCTGTTCTCGTCCACATCATTTCATCCAAACACTAAATCTCCACAGTGGGGACAAGAACATAACGCTGAATTAAATTAAACCAGTTTCAGAGGAAATAGTGCACAGAGGATGTACACATGGTGTGTGATGTGGTATATAAACATCGTTACCATGATTACAGACACTCGTTCATGCCGTTCTAAAACACGACTTCCATCACAAATTCTCCCTGAAACACAAGAGACTGTTGAGGTTCAGGAGTGAGACGGATCCGGTCCTGTTCCGGACAGTGATCCGACTCGAACTGTAGAGGGCACTGTGGAGCTCGCGGCGGGTGATAATCACGTGTGAGAGAATAAAGCGCAGAGTGACGTCACTCGGTTCGTTCCCCTCACACTTCCACTGAGGAGCATCTGCATGTGGTTATTGTTGAATAATATTTGTGTTCCTGCTCTGTTTAGATTTCTGGTTGAATGATGAGGATTTACTGAAAGACTAACAGAGGCACTTCCCAGATATCTACCAATCAATACCATTATTTTATTCAGGGATTTATACGCCAGGGGTCGGAACAGTATATATTATATATCACACAACTGTCCTTTCACATAAAAACTATTATACAAAGGAACTGAAAGTGGTTTTCAATTTTCCCTTTTCCTTTCATTCTTGCCGATGCCTTCCTATCACACATCACACCGGATACTTTTCTCCATCCATTCCAACCTGGCTATACACGCTTCTTCACCTCTTTTCCACTCTCCACTGCTCTGGATTGTTGAGCCTGAGTACTTAAAATCCTCCACCTTCTTTATCTCTGCTCGCTGGAACCTCACCGTTCCTCTCGGGTCCTTGTCGTTCACCGCACTTCATCACTAAAGAAAGTGAATAAAAGATCAGAATTTTCACCTGACTCGCTGCCTCCTGTGTCTGTGTTCTTCCGGACCTGCCGAAAAGAACCCACAACTTTTATCAGTGTAACAGCTGAGAAAACCAAACAATATTCCACTGTAGATCTGAGACAATTCTCATCAACACGGGAACTCAAAGACATGGCAGCGTAATTATAAATGCATAGAACATACATTGTATCATCAAACCTGGTCATCACGCTCACCAACAAGCCTTTTCTCCACTCTTCTCACTGAAGTGAAAAGCACACAATTATAGAAATCTTTTTCTCATCACTGTTTTCCTTCAGTGCATCAGAGTGGGCTGTAGTGATCAGCACCACCTCCTCACAGCACAAAAGTCCCGGGTTCAAATTCCAGGCCCAGGAGCTTTTGGGAAGAGCATTGGTTCATAACAGTGGAGAATGAAGTCTATCTCAACCGATTTTGAATGAAGCTGGGGTACAACCACACAACCATTCACAGCCACACTCATACCAATGAGCAATTTGGAACAGCCAAAGTGATCTTCATGAGAACAGGGTAAATACTCCACAGGGGGAAGTCGTGTCAGGAAGAGGAAGCACAGAAAACAGGAAATAACATGAAACAAAGAAAAAAACAAAACAAAGTAGAACTCGGGCCTGCAGCAGGTTTCTTCCCAGGGAAGTTCGTCACACTTTGAGCAGCCTGAGAGCAACACGGAGAAATGAGAAACTCTCCAAAAGGAGCTTCACCATCATGACGCCCAGCTCAACCCGAAACCCATGAACACGCCCGACCTCCCCGTGGATCAGGACAGAGACACAGTGCAGAGAGCGCATCACATCAGTACATGACCCGACATCACAGAACAGCGCAGCAGCCCAGTTCACACAAAAGGGATGAGTAACACAGGTTCTGATAACATTGATACCTCACGGTACCTTTCAGTTAACCTTCATCATCATCATCATCATCATCATCATCATGCTCTCACTGCTCTGAGGCAGGATCCAAACTTCACCAGAATTACATCTCTGTTAATATTGTTCTGGTTCAGTCATTTCCAAAATCCAACCATCATTCATCTCGTCTCATCTTTGTTTCTGTGTCGTAGTTAGTAAATACATTTTTGTATGTTGTCTGAGTTTTAGCTGTTTCTTACAAACACAGAACCCCCTGAACTGTCTCCGGCTAACCTGAGCTCCATGAACACTAATTTTAACTTTAATTCCAATGAAGCTCTTTGAACTGAGCAGTAAAGAGAAGTTTCAGCAGAATTATTACTCCACGGCTGATTGAACTATTTTACTGGATGGAACTGCTTCAGTCCAGTTTCAGGAATAATTCTGTGGAATTAATTTCCCTCATTAGAATAAATTCATCAGTTACAATAAATTCCTTCACAGTTTGGGTGTTAAAACACAAACACTGAGATTAATTTGATTCCTTTTATATCACTAAATAAACTTGTGCATATTAATTGGTGTTGAACGCAGCAGTGGGTTAAATCTGATAACTGAAGTCACGCCCACTGCGAATCCTCTACATACAGATCATTACTGATCCCAGATTGAAATGAACTCGGTGGAAATCTGATCTCTGATCTCTGAGCGTCACTGCACAGCAGATACACGACTTCGAGCAGCACAGAAATCCTTCTCTGTGTATTCACTGTTAAACCGCCTGTTCCCCGCAGTAAAGTCTCCGTGTTTCAGGAGAAAAACACATTTGGTTGATGTTTTCAGGCTCCTCTGCTAAAAATATCTCAGAATGAAGAACACATGGTGGCGGGGGCTTGAAAAGTCTGAGACAAAAGGTTATAACATAGGCGGTGCAAACCCGGTGACAACTGGGACTCAGAATCATCTTCAAATATTCACTTCAGATATTTTTCATATTTATCACTCATTTTTAAATAATATACATTTAGATTTTATTTATTTTTTAAATATTAGAGTCACCGACTCAAAATGCAGGTACAAATGGCCCCAGCCAGACTTGGCCCCCAGGCTGCCAATTGAATAGATATTTAATCCCATTCAAGCCTTTTTTATAAGAAGACGACAGTTCGGGTCTGTATATAATGAGGAACTTCTCCCTGAGGCATAAATTGCATCTTGTATTTGAGCTGTTGTGTGTTGCGAATTCTCCATGAGATATGGTGATCATTGTTCATGTCTTTGAGTGACCAGATGTGCTTGCTGAGTTTGGTGGAGTTTCTGCTTTTAACGTTGCGGAAGGATGCGATGTGGTTTCTGTATCTGGTTTTAAAAGTGTTTTCTGAGAGTCCGATGTACGTTTCTGTTGCATTATTGTCTGTACGTGTAACAGTGGCCTGATAGATCACTGATGATTGCAGACAGTTCCTGTTGAGTGAACAGGCATCTTTCTGTCTGCAGTTGCATTGCGTGTCTTTGTTTAATGTGCTGGTGTCGTCGTATTGTCATGTAAAGCCAGAGTGCGCTTGTTGTGGTTGTCTATTATTTCTTTAGTGTTGTTCATGCAGCTGTAACTGATCTTGAGGGTGTTACGGTTGAAAATTTTCCGGAGTTTGTGGTCCTTGGTGAAGTGCTTGTCTATTAGGGCAGTTTCCCAACTTTTTTGAGCCAAGGCACACCTTTTACATTAGAAAAATCACGAGGAACACCACGGAACAAAACTGATACTGCCCTCTAGCAGAACAGCATGGTTACTACACGCTAAGTGAAATCGGTTAATCTTCCACGGCACACCTGATGATTTCTCACGGCACACTAACGTGCCCCGGAACATGGGTTGGGAAACACTGTATTAGGGTGAGGAATCTGTGTCCGATGTTGGTGCTGGTGTTTTTACTGAAGGGTGCCATAAGATGTTGGTGCGTTTTCTGTTTTTTTTTTGTCTATGTTTGGTTCATAATGCAATGTATAGTTGTATCCACTATCATGTAGTGCTTTCTGGTATGAGGTTGCAGCCTGTTCGAAGGCAGTTGATTAAAGTGCACGGGTTTTTTATTGCACAGAACTGGTTACATCACAGACAGTTACAGAGTGGGGTTGTACAGTCTGACAGTGGTGGGGATGAAGGACCTCCGGTAGCACTCCTTCCAGCACTGAGGATGTCTCAGTCGTCCACTGAAGGAGCTGCTCAGCTTCTCTACAGTCTGGTGCAGTGGGTGAGTGCTGTTGTCCATGATGGATGTGAGCTTGGCTACCATCCTCCTCTCACCCACCTCCTCCACAGAGTCCAGTGGGCAGCCCAGGACAGCACTGGCCCTCTTGACCAGCTTGTTCATTCTCTTTCTGTCCCGCTCTGTGCTTCCCGGGGCCCAGCAGACAGCAGCGTAGAGGATTGCAGAGGCTACCACAGAGTCATAAAATGTCCTGAGCAGAGGTCTGCATACTCCGAAGGACTTAAGTCTCCTCAGAAGGTGGAGGCGACTCTGGCCCTTCGTGTACAGGGTGTTAGTGTTGTGGGACCAGTCAGGTTTATTGTTGAGGTGAACGCCCAGGTACTTGACACTGTCCACTGCCTCAATGTCCTGTCCTTGGATTTTCACCAGTGAGTGTGTGTGTGTGTGTGTGGGTGTGTGTGTGTGTGTGTGTGTGTGTGTGTGTGTGTGTGTGTGTGTGTGTGTGTGTGTTCGTGTGCTTTTCCTGAAGTCGACCACAATCTCCTTTGTCCTCCTCGTGTTCAAGCACAGGTGGTTGCGCTCACACCAGTCCACAAAGTCAACGATGTCCGACCGGTACTCCAGCTTGTTCCCCTCTGACACACGGCCCATGATGGCGGAGTTGTCAGAGAACTTCTCGAGGTGGCAGCTGTCCGTGTTATAGGTGAAGTCTGAGGTGTAGATGGTGAAGAGGAAAGGTGAGAGGATAGTGCCCTGTGGTGCCCTTTGTACCACCTTTGGTACCATCTTTGACTCACAGCCGCGCAGCCGCACATACTATGGCCGGTCAGTGAGGTAGTTGATGATCCAGGCAGAAAGATGTCCGTCCACTCCTGCGTCCTCCAGTTGCCCCCGCAGAAGCGCCGGCCTGATGGTGTTGAAGGTGCTGGAGAAGTCAAATAACATGACCCTCACAGCGCTACCGGCGATCTCCAGGTGGGTGAGCGCCCACTGCAGAAGGTTGACGATGGCGTCTTCTACCCCGATGTTGGGCCTGTAGGCAAACTGCAGCGGGTCTAGGGTGGGGCTCACCACAGAGTGGAGGTGGTCGCAGTGGAGCCTCTCTATGGTCTTCATGAGATGGGAGGTCAGTGCGACAGGTCTGTAGTGGGCCGGTTCTTTGGCTTGAGCTCTTTTAGGAACCGAGACCACACAGGATGTCTTCCACAGGACAGGAACCTTCTCCAGGCTGAGGCTCAGGTGTTACAGTTGGCATAGGACCTCACAGAGCTGGTCCGCACAGGTCCTCAGCAGCCTGGGACTGATGCCATCTGGTCCTGCAGATTTCCTCTGATTTAGTTGCCTCAACTGTCTCCTCACCTCGACCGACGTGAGGGAGATGAGGGACTGGGGTGGGCTGCAGAGGGAGAGGGATGTGTCTGTGGGGCTGCTGCAGTCAGGTGAAGTTGGCATGGGGAGGGGGGGAGGTGTCCGCTGGTCTGGAAACGTGTGTAGAGGGGGGAACAGGGAGGGGCAGAGGGGGAGGGATGGAGAATGAAACATGTTGAAGTAACAGTTTAATTCATCCACCCAGCACTGGTCACCATCAGCTGTCCCTCTGACACTCTGCCCAAATCCAGATATAGTCTTTAGTCTTCTCCAGATGTCCTGCACGTTGTTCTGAGCCAGCTTCTCCTCCATCTTCTTCCTATAATTCTTCTTGGCCCTCCTGATCCTCCACTGGAGCTTACGCTGGACCTTCTTCTACTCCTCTCTATCCCCCGAGATGAAAGCTCTCTTCTTCTGGTTTAGGAGGACTTTAAGCTCAGGGGTGACCCACGGGTGGTTGTTGGAGAAGCACCGTACCCTCCATGTTGGCACAGTGCTATCCATGGAGAAGTTCATGATACAGTGTGTGAGGCCATCGATGTCATCACCAAAGGAGTCACAGAGTATGCTCCAGTCTGTGGTCTGGAAACAATCCCTAAGCCTCTCATTGATCTCTTCGGTCTACACTTTCACAGACCTCTTCTGCGCAGCTTCCTTTCGCACCCTGGGTGTGTATTGGGGGAGCAGGTAGATGAGGTTGTGATCTGAGCGTCCCAGTGGGGGGGAGGGGGGATTGTAAATGTCATTCACATTTGCATAGAGCAAGTCCAGCGTTTTATTGTCTCTTGTGGTACACTGCACATACTGCGTGAATGTCGGGAGAGAGTCGGAGAGAGAGGCGTGGTTAAAGTCAGGGTGATGAGTCTGTGTCTGACTGACAGCGCTGTGGAGACACTCACATGTGGCCGCCGCATCAGCCGAGAGCGGAATGTACACGTAAAACACAATTCCGTGTGAAAACTCCCTCGGTAGATAATACGGTCGCACGCTCACCGTGAGCAGCTCCAGGTCCCGCATGCACAGCTGTTCCTTCACGTGCACGTTGGCCGGGTGGCACCACCGTTCATTCACGTAGACCGCCAAACCCCCTCCTTTCTTCTTTCCGCTTTCCGCCACACTCCGGTCTGCGCACGCTAGTGTAAATCCATTCAGAGAAACCACAGAGTCCAGTGTGTGTTCATTCAGCCACGTCTCTGAAAAACACATGAGGCTGCAGTCCCGGTACTCCCTCTGCTGCCGGGTCAGCGCCGCCAGCTCCTCGGTCTTGTTGACGATTGCGCGGACATTTCCTATGATGACAGAGGAAACATATGTCCTCTGCGTCTTTCGTCCCCCCCTGCAGCCTCTCCTTTTCCTTCGTATTTCCACGGGAACAACTGGCTTTTACGCATGAAGGAGGGCGGGGCCGCGTAGGCCGAGAAGGGTCTCACGTGTGTAAGACCTGCGTTGTTCAGAGCCGTCGGTAAATGAGTTTCCTGATGGCGATAAAAAAAGTGAAAGTAAAAGTGCAAAGCCAATCAAAACAATTGTTAAAGTGGGCTTCCCAAATGCAGGATTGAAAAAAGAAAAAGAAACTTTGAAAAAAGATAAAGAAACACGCCTATATACAATAGAAAAGAGAAAAAGTGGGAAAACAAGGTGAAGAGGTCCTGTAACTGGCTGCAGGTCGCCCAGCGCCATCTTGGAAAAAAAAGTAAGCAATAATATCAGAAAGCAATAATAGCTGAACACTGTCAATCAAACAAAGTGCAAGTGTGAGAATAAAGCACAGTTTGTTAGTACCGCCTCTGGCTCCTGCACATGTGTGAGAACACAAACATTGACGCACAGAGAATGAATGGCTAAAATAATCATAAGCCATCCAGCCTGGATCTGCAGCCTAATGCTCATTACTTTTATAATTGGATGTTTTTGTGGTGTAAATATGTATTAATATTTGTTTGTGCCTTGGAATAGATAAATAACTTTAGCTCAATTTGTAAATGTATTTAGCACATGTACTTGCAGATGTAATTTGAAATATATTTGAGAATGTTTTTGGTTGAACTATAATATTTGATTCATCTTCTGAAAGTAATAAATTAATCGTCTTTTGCTGAAAAACTGTGCGTGTTGTTGGCGTGAGATTCCATGTTGTTGAAATCATATAATATGCTGTGATATGCATGCACTATATTTCATGTGGTACTTTGTACCAACCCAGTGACGTCATGGTAACTTTGTGTAGACGGGCACTCAGCAATGGTGGCTTTCAGGTCAACAAGCACATAAAACAAAACTGCTGTGTGTGCAATGGTTTATTTATGAATATTACCCAACCTGGTATCAGCTGCTGAAACATCAGAAGGCAGCTGATCACAAACTGAAGCGTGGTCATCCAAAAGCCAATGACCAATAAAAAAATGCAGACATTTTGAATTATATTCCAATATAAAATAATATTATTAAAAACAAGGTAGTTTTTATTATTAAAACCAAATGTCTTAATATTAACATTAAAGTAGGTGTCAATAAAAAGAATAAAAGTATTTTTTAAATTGATTTCATTATTATTTGACTGGTGTATAAAAGAGGTATTGATCAAGGAAATAAATTGATTCATTTTATAAAAGAGGTTTGACCATTGTGTTGTTTAATATCTTATTAAAAATTCCTGCTGAGAGATCATCAACATTTATTTGTACGCTTTCGAGGTCAAAAAGTGTACTGTACTCTCTGTACGCTTGGGAAAATGTTGAAAATGTTGAACCACCCTTATTGAATCGGTTAGACTTGAACTTTTAAGTTCACATACGTCCCTCTGATGGACTCATTCCTGATCCTATCCATCTTCATTACTCCCAAAGAAAACCTCAACATTTTCATCTCTGCTACCTCCAGCTCTGCCTTCTGTCTTTTCCTCAGTGCAACTGTTTCGAAACCATACAACATCACTGGCTTCAACACCGTCTTGTACACTTTTCCCTTCATGCTTGCTGACACTCTCCTGTCGCACATCACACCGGACACTTTTCTCCAACCATTCCAACCTGCCTGCACACACTTGTTTGCCTCTTTTCCACACTCTCCATTTCTCTGGATTGTTGAGCCTAAGTACTTAAAATCCTCCACCTTCGTTATCTCTGCTCCCTGTAACATCACCGTTCCTCCTGGGTCCTTCTCATTTACACACATGTATTCTGATTTTCTGAGGCTAACCTTCATTCCTCTCCTTTCCAGGGCATACCTCCACCTCTCTAGATTTTCCTCCACTTGTACTCTGCTCTCGCTACAGATCACAATGTCATCTGCAAACATCATACTCCATGGAGATTCTTGAATACCTCGTCTGTCAGCCTGTCCATCACCATAGCAAACAAGAAGGGGCTCAGAGCTGACCCTTGATGCAGTCCCACCTCCACCTTGAATTCATCAGTCATGCCAACAGCACACCTCACCACTGTCTTACATCTCTCATGCATGTCCTGCACCACTCTAACATACCTCTCTGCCACTCCAGACTTCCTCATGCAATATCACAGTTCTTCTCTTGGCACCCTGTCATATGCTTTTTCCAGATCCACAAAGGCACAATGCAGTTCCCTCTGACCTTCTCTGTACTTCCCCATTAACATCCTCAAAGCAAACATTGCAGAAACCAAACTGTAGTTCACAAATGCTGACCTCTGCGCTTAGTCTAGCTTCCACTATTCTTTCCCATAACTTCATCGTATGGCTCATCAACTTTATCCCTCTGTAGTTGCCACAACTCTGCATGTCTCCCTTGTTCTTAAAAATGGGCACCAGCAGACTTCTCCTCCATTCCTCTGGCATCCTCTCACTCTCTAAGACCTTGTTGAATGTTCTTGTCAGAAAATCTACTGCTAGCTCTCCTAGACACTTCCATACCTCCACAGGTATATCATCAGGACCAACTGCCTTTCCATTCTTCATCCTCTTCAATGCCCTTCTCACTTCACCCTTACTAATCTTTGCTACTTCCTGGTCCTCAACAGTCACCTCTTCTACTCTTTTTTCTCTCTCATTTTCCTCATTCATCAGCTCTTCAAAGTACTCTTTCCATCTTCCCAGCACACTTCTGTCATCAGTCAATACATTTCCCTCTCTGTCCTTTATCAATCTAACTTGCTGCACGTCCTTCCCATCTCTATTTCTCTGCTGTGCCAACCTGTATAAATCATTTTCTCCCTCTTTACTTTCCAACCGAGCATACACGTCATCAAACGCGCTCTGTTTGGTCTTTGACACTGCTACCTTTGCCTTACGCTGTGTCTCCCTGTACTCCTGTTTACTCTCTTCGGTTTTCTCAATGTCCCACTTCTTCTTAGCTCACCTCTTCCTTTGTACACACTTCTGCACTTCCTCATTCCACCACCAAGTCTCCTTATCTACTTTCCTTCCAGATGACACACCAAGTATTCTCATACCTGTCTCCTGATCACATTAGCTGTAGTTGTCCAGTCATCTGGAAGCACTTCCTGACCACCCAAAACCTGTTTCAACTCCTCCTTGAAGACAACCCGACACTCTTCCTTTTTCAACTTCCACCACTTTGTCTTCTGCTCTGCCTTTGCCTCCTTCACCTTCCTCACCATCAGCATCATCCTGCACACCACCATCCTATGCTGTTTGGCCACACTCTCACCCGCTACTACTTTGCAGTCACTGACTTCCTTCAAATTACATCGCCTGCACAAGATGTAGTCTACCTGTGTGCTCCTACCTCCACTTTTATAAGTCACCCTATGCTCCTCTCTCTTCTGGAAGAAAGTATTCACCACAGCCAATCCCATCCTTTTTGCAAAATCTCTCAACATCTGTCCTTCATGCTCCTGTCCAGGATACCAAACCTACCCATCACTTCCTCACCCCCTCTGTTTCCTGCACCAACATGTCCATTGAAGTCTGCCCCAATGACCACTCTTTCACCTCTGAGGGTACTCTGCATCACTTCATCCAACTCCCTCCAGAATCTCTCCTTCTCTTTGCGCTCACATCCTGTCTGTGGGGCATAAGCACTAACAACATTGACCATCACACCTTCAATTTCTAACTTGAGACTCATCACTCTGTCTGACACTCTTTTCACTTCTAGAACATTCCTGACAAACTCCTCCTTCAAGATGACTCCGACTCCATTTCTCTTCCCATCCACACCATGATAAAACAGCTTAAACCCTGCTCCTATCCTTCTAGCCTTGTTACCTTTCCACCTTGTCTCCTGAACACACAGTATGTCCACTTTCCTCCTCTGCATCATGTCAGCCAGCTCTCTACCTTTTCCTGCCATAGTTCCAACATTCAAAGTCCACACTCTCAGTCCTAGACTCATGCCTTTCCTGTTCTCTCTCTGGCAACGGACACGCCTCCCGCCTCTCCTTCTTCGACGTCTTCGACCAACAGTAGTCCAATTTCCATCAGCACCCTGCACTAATGGCGGTCGTTGTTAACCCGGACCTCGACCGATCCGGTATGTCATTCTTTCTTGTGATTCGCATAGTTTATTTGGCATTTGTTTTACGCCGGATGCCCTTCCTGACACAACCCTCTGCATTTATCCAGGCTTGGGACTGGCGTGAGGGAGAGACACTGGTTTGTGCCCCCCACCCCCCCACCCCCACCCCCCACGGCTGCATTATTCATTTTACCAGCTGCTTAATACTAATTAAGTCCCACCACTGGCAGAGCTAAAGACCTTTCTGAACACAGACTGCCAAAAGTTCTCCTTAGACCCTAACAACACACTTGGGCCTGCCAAGTCTGGAGGGCAGCCTCCCATGCCTTTGAAGTCAGCTCACCACCAGGTGGTGATTGGTTGACAGCTCAGTTCCTCCCTTCACTCAACTGTCCAGTACACACAACCACAAGTTCGGTGGCACAACTACAAAGTCAATCATTGAACTGCAGCCCAGAGTGTCCTGGTGCCAAGTGCACTTATGGACACCCTTATGTTTGAACATAATATTTGTGATCAACAAATTGTGATGGCCTAAGAAGTCCAATACCAACCACACCCTTCCAGCTCACATGGTCACTGCCTATATGGGTGTTGAAGTCTCCCAGAAAAGCAATGAAATTCACGGGGGTAGTGTTCTCTAACACACACCCTGAAGACTCCAAAGAGGGTGGATACTTTGAACTGTCATTTGGTGCATTAGCACAAACAGTCAGGACCCCCCCCCCACTCAAAGATGAAGGGGAGCCAACCTTTCATTAACCAAGGAGAACGTTCACACCAAGACTGGGGACAACAAGGATACCCACACCCGCTCACTGTGTGTCCCCATGAGCAACTTGAAAATGGGATAAGGTCCAGCTCCTCTTGAGATGGTGGTTCCAGAGCCCAATCTATCCGTCAACAATGACAAACAACATCATGGCAGTGGCGCGTGTGCACATGAAGCTATCTCAGCTTTTTTGTGTCTTTTTTTTTTGTGTGTGTTTCAAGGACTTTTAGTTATAATTCAGTATGAAAGGGATGAACTGTTGGATCTAGGGGGAAAAAATATTCTGGACTTTATGAACTGCCAAAGCTGGATATTATTCCACTGGGGTTGCAGTACACCAGAGGAGCATTCACTATTCCCTTCTGTTGTCCAGAAGACTGAGGAGACACCGTAAACAAAAGCAGGGTAAGAAGCACAGGCTACATCTTAGGCTACATGCTGATGCTACACTGTGTTCTCCTCGTGACTCCCAGACCTCTCACCAACAAAAAGATAAACTCGATAAGATCTGCTTGAGGTTCACCTCGCAGACGATGGAGAACTGTGTGGAAATTGTCACTTAGCCATGGCTGATTAACAACATCTCTGACACTGTGGTGGAGCTAGCTGGACACTCTGTTCAGTATCAACAGGACCGCAGTTTCAGACAAGTTCAAAGGCAGAGATTTGCTGCTCTATATTAACAATTTGTGGTGTACTGCTACCAATCCAATCAGAACATTTTGCTCTCCTGATCTGGAATATCTGGCAGTGAAGTGCAGACAATTCAAATTGGTTAGAGAACTCAGTTCTGTTATCATAGCAGTTTACTTACCTCCGAGAGCTAGTGCTAAATTAGCACTAGAGGAGCCGTATTATCGGATGATAAACAATATACCAGAAGCGCCTGCAATTGTGGCAGGGGACTTTAACCATGTCGAACTGAAATCAGGGCTTACCAAATTCACCTAACACGTTTGTCAGGATGTGATTTCTGGACTTCAGCTCTGCCTACAACACTGTTCTCCCAGAGAAGCTGGTACTGAAGCCCTACAGATTGAGACTGTCAGCTACTTTGTTACTGGATCAAGGTCTTTCTCACCAAATAACCTCAGGTAGTGAGGAGAGGGAACTCTATATTTTCCATCCTGATCCTGAACACTTGCACACCACAGGGCTGTGTGCTCAGCCCAGCCTTCTTCAGCCTCCTCACACATGACTGCTCGTCTATCCACGCCACTAACATGCTTGCAAAGTTTGCCAATGACACCACCATGGTAGGTCTCATATCAGACAATGATGAGACCCACTACATAGAACATATCCTGTACTTGATAAACTGATGCTCCTCTTTATATTCATGAAGAGGCAGTGGAGCGGGTGGACAGTTCTTGAGCATTCACTATTACGTTCCTGAACATTTCATCTGACCTGTCTTGGTCTGTGAACACTTTGCACCCGGAGAAGGAGACCCAACAATGGCTTTTCCTCCTCAGAAAGATGAAACATATTGGGCTCTCCTCTCAGCTGCTCAAGAACTTCTACAGCGCCACAATAGAAAGCAAAGTCTGTCTCAATGTCCCGGTGTGGTACAACAGCTGTACTGCTAAGTACAGAAAGGACTTGGTCCAGGTGGTGATACCTGCTCAGGGGATCATGGGCTGCTGTCTGGAAAATTTGGACGCAATATATGCTGTCTGGGTCCAAAGGTGGCTAGCCACATTGCGGCGGATCCCATCCATATGAAAAATGGACTGTTTGTACAGCTTCCTTTGGGAAAGGGCTACAGAAACATCCAGCCCAGCACAACCAGACTCAAAGAGCTTTTTCCCAAAAGCTGCGAAAGCTTCCACCACTCTACCCCCCCACACACACACGGCCTCCATCTTTAGACACATACTCAGTCACTCACTCACTCACACCCGTACTGACTCTCACACAGACATCAGTTCTCTGCAAAAAGATGTTGAGTCCACAAACTCTATGATTGTCATGACTTGTACTTTACATTTCCATTCTAGTTTATCCACTTTGCTGCTATGTATTTATTTATTCATTCCATTTCACAGTGCCTTCAATCTATATTATAGTGTTCAGTTTTCATTCATTTTCATTCACAGGTGTTGATTTTATAGTTCTATTTTATATTTTTACTTGATGTTTATGTATATAATTGTTTGTGTTTATATTCTGCACTTGACAATGTTTATATTGGTTTATTGTCTTGTTTGCACCTTTTTCAACTTGCTTTTAGTTTTTTGAAGCTGAGAGCCTCATACAAGATTTCATTATGTGTGAACATCATGACAATGCATATCCTTGAATCTTGAGTTGATTCCGAGAATATCTAGTCGGTATCTCTCAACTTCCTGCACCACCAAATGGGTGGCACTCCATGTCCAAGTAGTCAGAGATAGCAGCCTTGGATCGGTCCGACAGAACCCATGCCTTGGCTGCCACTCAACTCACAGTACACCTGACTCCTATCGCCCCTCCCACAGGTGATGGGTCCATGGGAGGGCAGACCCATGTCTCCTTTTTGTACTGGGCTTGGCCAGGCTCCACCAGGCATTAAGTTTCAAGCTCCTCCCTCAGGCCTGACTCTAGGAGGGACCCTGGTGATTTGGTTCTGGGCAAGGGAAACTGCGTCCTTGTATCGTTTTTCATAGGAGTCTTCTGAAGCGCGCTTGGCCAGGAACTTTATTTATTACCTGTTTTCCTTGGGTGGCCCTACCAGGGGTATAATGCCTCCAACAACATATCTCTTTGGATCATTAAGACATGCAAAGCTCCCACCACAGTACGGAGGCGATTCAAGGAGGGGGTTTATTTTATATATATGTAAAGCCTCCAATGGGACATTTTGCCCCAAGTTAAGAATATATATCTTCTTCTTCTTTTCCTTTCGACTTTTCCCTTCAGGGGTCGCCACAAACAGCAAACCATCCGCCTCCATCTCACCCAATCCTCTGTATCTTCTACTTTTACTCCAACTACCTTCATGTCCTCCTTCACCACATCCATAAATCTTCTCTTTGGTCTTCCTCTAGGCCTTCTGCCTGGTAGTTCCAACCTAAGTATCCTACTACCAATATATTCACTATCCCTCCTCTGTACATGTCCAAACCATCTCAATCCAGCCTCTCTGACTTTGTCTCCAAAACCTCTGATATGTGCTGTCCCTCTGATGTACTCATTCCTAATCCTATCCATCCTTCTAACTCCCAAAGAGAACCTCAACCTTTTCATCTCTGCTACCTCCAGCTCACCCTCCTGTCTTTTCCCCAGGGCCACTGTTTCTAAACCATACAACATCGCTGGCCTCATCACCGTCTTGTACACTTTTCCTTTCATTCTTGTCAATACCTTCCTATCACACATCACACCAGATACTTTTCTCCAACCATTCCAACCTCCCTGCACACGCTTCTTCACCTCTTTTCCACACTTTCCATTGCTCTGGATTGTTGAGCCTAAGTACTTAAAATCCTCCACCTTCTTTATCTCTGCTCCCTGTAACCTCACCATTCCTCTTGGGTCCTTGTCATTCACAGACATGTATTCTGTTTTACTGAGGCTAACCTTCATTCCCCTCCTGTCCAGGGCATACCTCCACCTCTCTAGATTTTCCTGCACTTGTTCTCTTCTCTTACTGCAGATCACAATGTCATCTGCAATCATCATAGTCCATGGAGATTCTTGTCAACCTCATCTGTCAGCCTGTCCATCACCACAGCAAACACGAAGGGGCTCAGAGCTGACCCTTGATGCAGTCCCACCTCCACCTTGAACTCTTCTGGTACACTGACAGCACACAAGTTAAGAATATATATTTAATGCAGCCATGAGGCGGGGGGGGGCACTAACCAGTGTCTCTCCTCCTTATGCCGGTCCCAAGCCCGGATAAATGCAGAGGGTTGCGACAGGAAGGGCATCCGGCGTAAAACTTCTGCCACATTTAAAAAAATGCAAATGATCAATACAGAATTCATACCGGATCGGTCGAGGCCCGGGTTAACAACGACCGCCATCAGTGCTGTCAACCAACAGGGTGCTGATGGAAATTGGACTACTGTTGGTCGAAGACGTCGAAGAAGGAGAGGCGGGAGGCGTGTCCGTAGGCAGAGAGATAAGAGGAAATGCGTGAGCCTAGGACTGAGAGTAGGGACTTTGAATGTTGGAACTATGCAAGGAAAATATAGGGAGCTGACCTCCACCTTGAATTCATCAGTCATGCCAACAGCACACCTCACCACTGTCTTACATCTCTCATGCATGTCCTGCACCACTCTAACATACCTCTCTGCCACTCCAGACTTCCTCATGCAATATCACAGTTCTTCTCTTGGCACCCTGTCATATGCTTTTTCCAGATCCACAAAGGCACAATGCAGTTCCCTCTGACCTTCTCTGTACTTCCCCATTAACATCCTCAAAGCAAACATTGCAGAAACCAAACTGTAGTTCACAAATGCTGACCTCTGTGCTTAGTCTAGCTTCCACTATTCTTTCCCATAACTTCATCGTATGGCTCATCAACTTTATCCCTCTGTAGTTGCCACAACTCTGCATGTCTCCCTTGTTCTTAAAAATGGGCACCAGCAGACTTCTCCTCCATTCCTCTGGCATCCTCTCACTCTCTAAGACCTTGTTGAATGTTCTTGTCAGAAAATCTACTGCTAGCTCTCCTAGACACTTCCATACCTCCACAGGTATATCATCAGGACCAACTGCCTTTCCATTCTTCATCCTCTTCAATGCCCTTCTCACTTCACCCTTACTAATCTTTGCTACTTCCTGGTCCTCAACAGTCACCTCTTCTACTCTTTTCTCTCTCTCTCATTTTCCTCATTCATCAGCTCTTCAAAGTACTCTTTCCATCTTCCCAGCACACTTCTGTCATCAGTCAATACATTTCCCTCTCTGTCCTTTATCAATCTAACTTGCTGCACGTCCTTCCCATCTCTATTTCTCTGCTGTGCCAACCTGTATAAATCATTTTCTCCCTCTTTACTTTCCAACCGAGCATACACGTCATCAAACGCGCTCTGTTTGGCCTTTGACACTGCTACCTTTGCCTTACGCTGTGTCTCCCTGTACTCCTGTTTACTCTCTTCGGTTTTCTCAATGTCCCACTTCTTCTTAGCTCACCTCTTCCTTTGTACACACTTCTGCACTTCCTCATTCCACCACCAAGTCTCCTTATCTACTTTCCTTCCAGATGACACACCAAGTATTCTCCTACCTGTCTCCCTGATCACATTAGCTGTAGTTGTCCAGTCATCTGGAAGCACTTCCTGACCACCCAAAACCTGTTTCAACTCCTCCTTGAAGACAACCCGACACTCTTCCTTTTTCAACTTCCACCACTTTGTCTTCTGCTCTGCCTTTGCCTCCTTCACCTTCCTCACCATCAGCATCATCCTGCACACCACCATCCTATGCTGTTTGGCCACACTCTCACCTGCTACTACTTTGCAGTCACTGACTTCCTTCAAATTACATCGCCTGCACAAGATGTAGTCTACCTGTGTGCTCCTACCTCCACTTTTATAAGTCACCCTATGCTCCTCTCTCTTCTGGAAGAAAGTATTCACCACAGCCAATCCCATCCTTTTTGCAAAATCTCTCAACATCTGTCCTTCTGCGTTCCTGTCCTGGATACCAAACCTACCCATCACTTCCTCATCCCCTCTGTTTCCTGCACCAACATGTCCATTGAAGTCTGCCCCAATGACCACTCTTTCACCTCTGAGGGTACTCTGCATCACTTCATCCAACTCCCTCCAGAATCTCTCCTTCTCTTTGCGCTCACATCCTGTCTGTGGGGCATAAGCACTAACAACATTGACCATCACACCTTCAATTTCTAACTTGAGACTCATCACTCTGTCTGACACTCTTTTCACTTCTAGAACATTCCTGACAAACTCCTCCTTCAAGATGACTCCGACTCCATTTCTCTTCCCATCCACACCATGATAAAACAGCTTAAACCCTGCTCCTATCCTTCTAGCCTTGTTACCTTTCCACCTTGTCTCCTGAACACACAGTATGTCCACTTTCCTCCTCTGCATCATGTCAGCCAGCTCTCTACCTTTTCCTGCCATAGTTCCAACATTCAAAGTCCACACTCTCAGTCCTAGACTCATGCCTTTCCTGTTCTCTCTCTGGCAACGGACACGCCTCCCGCCTCTCCTTCTTCGACGTCTTCGACCAACAGTAGTCCAATTTCCATCAGCACCCTGCACTAATGGCGGTCGTTGTTAACCCGGACCTCGACCGATCCGGTATGTCATTCTTTCTTGTGATTCGCATAGTTTATTTGGCATTTGTTTTACGCCGGATGCCCTTCCTGACACAACCCTCTGCATTTATCCAGGCTTGGGACTGGCGTGAGGGAGAGACACTGGTTTGTGCCCCCCACCCCCCCCACCCCCACCCCCCACGGCTGCATTATTCATTTTACCAGCTGCTTAATACTAATTAAGTCCCACCACTGGCAGAGCTAAAGACCTTTCTGAACACAGACTGCCAAAAGTTCTCCTTAGACCCTAACAACACACTTGGGCCTGCCAAGTCTGGAGGGCAGCCTCCCATGCCTTTGAAGTCAGCTCACCACCAGGTGGTGATTGGTTGACAGCTCAGTTCCTCCCTTCACTCAACTGTCAGTACACACAACCACAAGTTCGGTGGCACAACTACAAAGTCAATCATTGAACTGCAGCCCAGAGTGTCCTGGTGCCAAGTGCACTTATGGACACCCTTATGTTTGAACATAATATTTGTGATCAACAAATTGTGATGGCCTAAGAAGTCCAATACCAACCACACCCTTCCAGCTCACATGGTCACTGCCTATATGGGTGTTGAAGTCTCCCAGAAAAGCAATGAAATTCACGGGGGTAGTGTTCTCTAACACACACCCTGAAGACTCCAAAGAGGGTGGATACTTTGAACTGTCATTTGGTGCATTAGCACAAACAGTCAGGACCCCCCCCCCACTCAAAGATGAAGGGGAGCCAACCTTTCATTAACCAAGGAGAACGTTCACACCAAGACTGGGGACAACAAGGATACCCACACCCGCTCACTGTGTGTCCCCATGAGCAACTTGAAAATGGGATAAGGTCCAGCTCCTCTTGAGATGGTGGTTCCAGAGCCCAATCTATCCGTCAACAATGACAAACAACATCATGGCAGTGGCGCGTGTGCACATGAAGCTATCTCAGCTTTTTTGTGTCTTTTTTTTTGTGTGTGTTTCAAGGACTTTTAGTTATAATTCAGTATGAAAGGGATGAACTGTTGGATCTAGGGGGAAAAAATATTCTGGACTTTATGAACTGCCAAAGCTGGATATTATTCCACTGGGGTTGCAGTACACCAGAGGAGCATTCACTATTCCCTTCTGTGGTCCAGAAGACTGAGGAGACACCGTAAACAAAAGCAGGGTAAGAAGCACAGGCTACATCTTAGGCTACATGCTGATGCTACACTGTGTTCTCCTCGTGACTCCCAGACCTCTCACCAACAAAAAAGATAAACTCGATAAGATCTGCTTGAGGTTCACCTCGCAGACGATGGAGAACTGTGTGGAAATTGTCACTTAGCCATGGCTGATTAACAACATCTCTGACACTGTGGTGGAGCTAGCTGGACACTCTGTTCAGTATCAACAGGACCGCAGTTTCAGACAAGTTCAAAGGCAGAGATTTGCTGCTCTATATTAACAATTTGTGGTGTACTGCTACCAATCCAATCAGAACATTTTGCTCTCCTGATCTGGAATATCTGGCAGTGAAGTGCAGACAATTCAAATTGGTTAGAGAACTCAGTTCTGTTATCATAGCAGTTTACTTACCTCCGAGAGCTAGTGCTAAATTAGCACTAGAGGAGCCGTATTATCGGATGATAAACAATATACCAGAAGCGCCTGCAATTGTGGCAGGGACTTTAACCATGTCGAACTGAAATCAGGGCTTACCAAATTCACCTAACACGTTTGTCAGGATGTGATTTCTGGACTTCAGCTCTGCCTACAACACTGTTCTCCCAGAGAAGCTGGTACTGAAGCCCTACAGATTGAGACTGTCAGCTACTTTGTTACTGGATCAAGGTCTTTCTCACCAAATAACCTCAGGTAGTGAGGAGAGGGAACTCTATATTTTCCATCCTGATCCTGAACACTTGCACACCACAGGGCTGTGTGCTCAGCCCAGCCTTCTTCAGCCTCCTCACACATGACTGCTCGTCTATCCACGCCACTAACATGCTTGCAAAGTTTGCCAATGACACCACCATGGTAGGTCTCATATCAGACAATGATGAGACCCACTACATAGAACATATCCTGTACTTGATAAACTGATGCTCCTCTTTATATTCATGAAGAGGCAGTGGAGCGGGTGGACAGTTCTTGAGCATTCACTATTACGTTCCTGAACATTTCATCTGACCTGTCTTGGTCTGTGAACACTTTGCACCCGGAGAAGGAGACCCAACAATGGCTTTTCCTCCTCAGAAAGATGAAACATATTGGGCTCTCCTCTCAGCTGCTCAAGAACTTCTACAGCGCCACAATAGAAAGCAAAGTCTGTCTCAATGTCCCGGTGTGGTACAACAGCTGTACTGCTAAGTACAGAAAGGACTTGGTCCAGGTGGTGATACCTGCTCAGGGGATCATGGGCTGCTGTCTGGAAAATTTGGACGCAATATATGCTGTCTGGGTCCAAAAGGTGGCTAGCCACATTGCGGCGGATCCCATCCATATGAAAAATGGACTGTTTGTACAGCTTCCTTTGGGAAAGGGGCTACAGAAACATCCAGCCCAGCACAACCAGACTCAAAGAGCTTTTTCCCAAAAGCTGCGAAAGCTTCCACCACTCTACCCCCCCACACACACACGGCCTCCATCTTTAGACACATACTCAGTCACTCACTCACTCACACCCGTACTGACTCTCACACAGACATCAGTTCTCTGCAAAAAGATGTTGAGTCCACAAACTCTATGATTGTCATGACTTGTACTTTACATTTCCATTCTAGTTTATCCACTTTGCTGCTATGTATTTATTTATTCATTCCATTTCACAGTGCCTTCAATCTATATTATAGTGTTCAGTTTTCATTCATTTTCATTCACAGGTGTTGATTTTATAGTTCTATTTTATATTTTTACTTGATGTTTATGTATATAATTGTTTGTGTTTATATTCTGCACTTGACAATGTTTATATTGGTTTATTGTCTTGTTTGCACCTTTTTCAACTTGCTTTTAGTTTTTTGAAGCTGAGAGCCTCATACAAGATTTCATTATGTGTGAACATCATGACAATGCATATCCTTGAATCTTGAGTTGATTCCGAGAATATCTAGTCGGTATCTCTCAACTTCCTGCACCACCAAATGGGTGGCACTCCATGTCCAAGTAGTCAGAGATAGCAGCCTTGGATCGGTCCGACAGAACCCATGCCTTGGCTGCCACTCAACTCACAGTACACCTGACTCCTATCGCCCCTCCCACAGGTGATGGGTCCATGGGAGGGCAGACCCATGTCTCCTTTTTGTACTGGGCTTGGCCAGGCTCCACCAGGCATTAAGTTTCAAGCTCCTCCCTCAGGCCTGACTCTAGGAGGGACCCTGGTGATTTGGTTCTGGGCAAGGGAAACTGCGTCCTTGTATCGTTTTTCATAGGAGTCTTCTGAAGCGCGCTTGGCCAGGAACTTTATTTATTACCTGTTTTCCTTGGGTGGCCCTACCAGGGGTATAATGCCTCCAACAACATATCTCTTTGGATCATTAAGACATGCAAAGCTCCCACCACAGTACGGAGGCGATTCAAGGAGGGGGTTTATTTTATATATATGTAAAGCCTCCAATGGGACATTTTGCCCCAAGTTAAGAATATATATCTTCTTCTTCTTTTCCTTTCGACTTTTCCCTTCAGGGGTCGCCACAAACAGCAAACCATCCGCCTCCATCTCACCCAATCCTCTGTATCTTCTACTTTTACTCCAACTACCTTCATGTCCTCCTTCACCACATCCATAAATCTTCTCTTTGGTCTTCCTCTAGGCCTTCTGCCTGGTAGTTCCAACCTAAGTATCCTACTACCAATATATTCACTATCCCTCCTCTGTACATGTCCAAACCATCTCAATCCAGCCTCTCTGACTTTGTCTCCAAAACCTCTGATATGTGCTGTCCCTCTGATGTACTCATTCCTAATCCTATCCATCCTTCTAACTCCCAAAGAGAACCTCAACCTTTTCATCTCTGCTACCTCCAGCTCACCCTCCTGTCTTTTCCCCAGGGCCACTGTTTCTAAACCATACAACATCGCTGGCCTCATCACCGTCTTGTACACTTTTCCTTTCATTCTTGTCAATACCTTCCTATCACACATCACACCAGATACTTTTCTCCAACCATTCCAACCTCCCTGCACACGCTTCTTCACCTCTTTTCCACACTTTCCATTGCTCTGGATTGTTGAGCCTAAGTACTTAAAATCCTCCACCTTCTTTATCTCTGCTCCCTGTAACCTCACCATTCCTCTTGGGTCCTTGTCATTCACAGACATGTATTCTGTTTTACTGAGGCTAACCTTCATTCCCCTCCTGTCCAGGGCATACCTCCACCTCTCTAGATTTTCCTGCACTTGTTCTCTTCTCTTACTGCAGATCACAATGTCATCTGCAATCATCATAGTCCATGGAGATTCTTGTCAACCTCATCTGTCAGCCTGTCCATCACCACAGCAAACACGAAGGGGCTCAGAGCTGACCCTTGATGCAGTCCCACCTCCACCTTGAACTCTTCTGGTACACTGACAGCACACAAGTTAAGAATATATATTTAATGCAGCCATGAGGCGGGGGGGGGGCACTAACCAGTGTCTCTCCTCCTTATGCCGGTCCCAAGCCCGGATAAATGCAGAGGGTTGCGACAGGAAGGGCATCCGGCGTAAAACTTCTGCCACATTTAAAAAATGCAAATGATCAATACAGAATTCATACCGGATCGGTCGAGGCCCGGGTTAACAACGACCGCCATCAGTGCTGTCAACCAACAGGGTGCTGATGGAAATTGGACTACTGTTGGTCGAAGACGTCGAAGAAGGAGAGGCGGGAGGCGTGTCCGTAGGCAGAGAGATAAGAGGAAATGCGTGAGCCTAGGACTGAGAGTAGGGACTTTGAATGTTGGAACTATGCAAGGAAAATATAGGGAGCTGGCTGACATGATGCAGAGGAAGAAGGTGGACATACTGTGTGTTCAGGAGACAAGGTGGAAAGGAAGAAAGGCTAAAAGCTTAGGAGCAGGGTTTAAACTGTTTTATAATGGTGTGGATGGGAAGAGAAATGGAGTAGGAGTCATCTTGAAGGAGGAGTTTGTCAGGAATGTTCTAGAAGTGAAAAGAGTGTCAGACAGAGTGATGAGTCTCAAGTTAGAAATTGAAGGCGTGATGGTCAATGTTGTTAGTGCTTTTGCCCCACAGGCAGGATGTAAGCTAGAAGAGAAGGAGAGATTCTGGAGTGACTTAGATGAAGTGATGCAGAGTACCCCCAGAGGTGAAAGAGTGGTCATTGGAGCAGACTTCAATGGACATGTTGGTGCAGGCAACAGAGGGGACGAGGAAGTGATGGGCAGGTTTGGTATCCAGGACAGGAACACAGAAGGACAGATGTTGATTGATTTTGCAAAAAGGATGGAAATGGCTGTGGTGAATACGTTCTTCAAGAAGAAACAGAAGCATAGGGTGACTTATGAAAGCGGAGGTAAGAGCACACAGGTAGACTACATCTTGTGTAGGCGATGTAATTTGAAGGAAGTCAGTGACTGCAAAGTAGTAGTGGGTGAGAGTGTTGCCAAACAGCATAGGATGGTGGTGTGCAGGATGACACTGATGGTGAGAAAGGTGAAAAGGCAAAGGCAGAGCAGAAGACAAAGTGGTGGAAGCTGAAAAAGGAAGAGTGTCATGTTGTCTTCAAGGAGGAGTTGAAACAGGCTTTGGGTAGTCAGGAAGTGCTTCCAGAGGACTGGACAACCATAGCCAATGTGATCAGGGAGACCGGTAGGAGAGTACTTGGTGTGTCCTCTGGAAGGAAAGTAGATAAGGAGACTTGGTGGTGGAATGAGGAAGTGCAGGAGTGTGTACAAAAGAAGAGGTTAGCTAAGAAGAAGTGGGACATTGAGAGGACCGAAGAGAGTAAACAGGAGTACAGGGAGACACGGCGTAAGGCGAAGGTAGCAGTGTCAAAGGCCAAACAGAGGGCGTATGATGACTTGTATGATAGGTTGAACAGTAAGGAGGGAGAAAATGATCTATACAGGTTAGCACAGCAGAGAAATAGAGATGGGAAAGACGTGCAGCAAGTTAGAGTGATAAAGGACAGAGAGGGAAATGTATCGACTGATGACAGAAGTGTGCTGGGAAGATGGAAAGAGTACTTTGAAGAGCTGATGAATGAGGAAAATGAGCGAGAAAAAAGAGTAGAAGGGGTGACCGTTGAGGAGCAGGAAGTAGCAAAGATTAGTAAGGGAGAAGTGAGGAGGGCATTGAAGAGGATGAAGAGTGGAAAGGCAGTTGGCCCTGATGACATACCAGTTGAGGTATGGAAGTGTCTAGGGGAGGTAGCAGTAGATTTTCTGACAAGAATATTCAACAAGGTCTTAGAAAGTGAGCAGATGCCAGAGGAATGGAGGAGAAGTGTGCTTGTGCCCATTTTTAAGAACAAGGGCGATGTACAGAGTTGTGGCAACTACAGAGGGATAAAGTTGATGAGCCATACAATGAAGCTATGGGAAAGAATAGTGGAAGCAAGACTAAGGGCAGAGGTCAGCATTTGTGAACAACAGTTTGGTTTCATGCCAAGAAAGAGCACCACAGATGCAGTGTTTGCTTTGAGGATGTTAATAGAGAAGTACAGAGAAGGTCAGAAGGAGCTGCATTGTGCCTTTGTGGATCTGGAGAAAGCATATGACAGGGTGCCGAGAGAAGAACTGTGGTATTGTATGAGGAAGTCTGGAGTGACAGAGAAGTATGTTAGAGTGGTGCAGGACATGTATGATAGATGTAAGACAGTGGTGAGGTGTGCTGTCGGTGTGACAGAAGAGTTCAAGGTGGAGGTGGGACTGCATCAAGGGTCAGCTCTCAGCCCCTTCTTGTTTGCTATGGTGATGGACAGGCTAACAGACGAGGTTAGACAAGAATCTCCATGGACTATGATGTTTGCAGATGACATAGTGATCTGTAGTGAGAGCAGAGACCAAGTGGAGGAAAATCTAGAGAGGTGGAGGTATGCCCTGGAAAGGAGGGGATTGAAGGTTAGTCTTAGTAAGACAGAATACATGTGTGTGAACGACAAGGACCCAAGAGGAACTTTGAGGTTACAGGGGGCAGAGATAAAGAAGGTGGAGGATTTTAAGTACTTAGGCACAACAATCCAGAGCAATGGAGAGTGTGGAAAAGAGGTGAAGAAGCGCGTGCAGGCAGGCTGGAATGGATGGAGAAAAGTGTCCGGTGTGATGTGTGATAGGAGAGTATCGGCAAGAATGAAGGGAAAAGTGTACAAGACGGTGATGAGGCCAGCAATGTTGTATGGCTTAGAGACAGTGGCCCTGGGGAAAAGACAGGAGTCAGAGTTGGAGGTAGCAGAGATGAAAATGTTGAGGTTCTCTTTGGGAGTAACGAGGATGGATAGGATCAGAAATGAGTACATCAGAGGGACAGCACATGTTAGATGTTTTGGAGACAAAGTCAGAGAGGCTAGATTGAGATGGTTTGGACATGTACAGAGGAGGGATAGTGAGTATATTGGTCGTAGGATGCTGAGGTTGGAACTACCAGGCAAAAGGCCCAGAGGAAGACCAAAGAGAAGATTTATGGATGCGGTGAAGGCGGACATGAAGGTCGTTGGAGTAAGAGTAGAAGATGCAGAGGATAGGAGGAGATGGACGCACATCATTTGCTGTGCCGCACCCTGAAAAGAACAGCCGAACGGAAACGAAGAAGAATATATATATATATATATATATATATATATATATATATATATATATATATATATAAGTATTATTTGTTTTATTTTTTTGGATATTTTTAAATTAATTTTATTTCTTTATTTTTTAAATAAACAACATGATATCATGCATAGATTCCCTCCAAAATCTTCACTTATGGCTCAAGCTTCAGCACTGCTCAGGGTATATTGAAAATCAGATCAGCAGTTTTTGCATAATCCTGCAACCAATAATAATAATAATAATAATAATAATAATAATAATAATAATAAGGGCCTGATGATGCACGCCTCCGTGTGGTGGGCCTGGATAGGGGATTTTCCCTGAACTAAATGTACCTCACCCAGTTAGAGCTGACCCCCCAAAAGCTGGTTTACGACTGGGTTACTGAAAGGGAAAAAAAAAATCTTTCACTTTCGCAGCCCAATCAGCCTCCCTCCGGTAATCAAACCTGCTTAAACTGGAAATGGGACTTGCCCAAGGGGGAGTCAAAGAACCCATCCACGAATATCCTGTACGAACCATCTAAAATCCACACTACTTGAGTGTGCGAAGGTGACTGGTTGGTCTGAAAATCCATGTATCAATGGCAAGTCGCGAAAGCAACATTGGGACAATGCCAACCCTTTGTATTCTTACCTGACCCAACAAAATTTGTGAGATCAACTCCGGCGATTAAAGATCTACATGTGCCGTGATGCAGATGTTAATTTCCCTGCAAGTGATCAGGTACCTTCTCAAGAACCCAACGTTCGGATAGAGGCAGACCCTAAAATGCAGATGAATGCATGCGTCCTTTTCTCCCCTCTTCCCAATGACGTTAACCCACCTGATGGCAACAATGAAAATTCCCCTGGCTTTCCACTTTCTGATTTGACCAATGGTTTTTCCACATCTTCAGTTCATGATGATCATATTTCTGTTGTGTTTAATTGTTACTATAGAGAAATTTTAGATTTACCAATTGACAAAAGGAAGCCAGTTAAAATTGCAATAAAATATTTTCCACAAAATAAAATTGATAAATTAAATGAAATAATTTCTGTAACTCGACACGGAGTGTTCCCTGCATGAGATTAATTGTTGCATGTTTGCCGCTATTCGAACTTTAGAGGAATTACATACAGTTTCCAAACCTTTCAACATAGTAAAAGCAAGAAAAGTAAATAAAACCGATTTCAACGTAAATTAAAAGAAACAAGAAAATACATGTCATGGCTGGAGCTTTGCCTTAAATTAAGATCTCATGGCAAGTCAATGTCAAGAAGACAAAAAACAATTAGGAGAAATTTAAAGGCAAAATACAAAACAACTAAGGAAAAAAAATGACCTTCAAATACTTGATTCCCTTAAGGTGAAGGTTAAGATTTGGACGGAGAGAAAAATAATATGGGAAAAAAAGAATGACTTCATTAGACAAAACAAATTATTTAAAACCAACGAAAAATCATTTTACAGGCAACTAAATACACCTACAAATAATGATGGCCAGAGACCACCCATGGAATCCAGTGAGAGGTTTTGGTCACAGTTGTGGTCTATACTCGGCAACTGTAACCTTGAGGAACCATGGGTGGAAGAATACAGCAAAGCCACGTCAAAAAACGTTAATTCACCATTGCTGTATCTCATTACTTCAGACTGCCTGAAGAAAACAATAAAAATGTCCAAATCTAACACAGCTCAAGGACCTGACGGCATTCAAAATTGGTTTTGGAAACTGTTCCCCTGTGTCCAACCACATCTGCTCACTTGTTTTAATTCTTTTTGGACACAGGAGATGTCCCTCCTTGGTTCTGTAAAGGTCACACAATACTCCTCCCAAAGAAAGGAGACTTTACTCAAGTCTTTAATTAGTTGCTGGTCTGCTCAGCTTGAGATGTACTCGCAAGGTCAGGTTAAGACTTCAAAACCTATTTCAATTAAGAGAGGAATATTCCAGGGGGATTCTTTTAGTCCTCTGCTTTTTTGTTTGTCACTTAATGCCTTGTTTTTTGCTCAATAAGGAGGAAGGTTATCATCCAGGACCTCCACAGAACAGATTCCTAACACCTCTTACTCATCTCCTTTATATGGATGACATCAAGCTGATTGCCAAAGGAGATTCCAACTTGAAGAAACAAATTTTCCTTGTCGAGTCCTTTTCACAAGATATTGGTATGACTTTCGGACTTGATAAATGTAACATTCTTCATTTAAAACGTGGAAAGGCAATCAATGATGGATCAGTTGAGTTACATGGAGGAAGAGTGATTCAGCATCTCGTGGAAGGCCAATCATACACCTATTTGGGGATGCAAGTTTGAGACAAGCTCCAGAAGCCCACATAAAAGACAAGCTTCGGGCCGAGTACAAATCTCGTCTAAAAAAGATCTGGAGTTTGGAGCTAAATGCTACAAACAAGGTCAAAGCCACAAATACTTATGCAGTGCCTGTCCTTTCTTACTCTTTTGGTGTTGTTGACTGGACAAAGGACGACATCATGGGTCTTGATCCCCTTACAAGAAGGATCATGTCTGACACCCGAGCTCACCACCCTTGTTCCTCTATCAGTCGTTTATATTTATCAATCAATTCCGGGGGACAAGGTTTGATTAATGTGGAGGCACTTGATGATGGTATTTTATTGTATACATTTGTACATATTTATTTATCTGATGATCTTCTTGTGAAGCACATCAAGACTCATGATGAAAGCAAGGACTTCCATAGTTATCTTAAACCCGCCAAGGATGCTGGACTGAATCTCAACGTCAATGTTGATTTTGTCGATGGCGAAGTACTGCTGGACGGTACACCTATGTGTGTCAACCAGGTGAAGTCTTTCATAAAATCTGCTCAGAGTCGTCATTTGAAGGAAAAACTGTCTGGAAAACCACTACATCATGTTTATGTGCAGTGTGTTGGGCAGAACAGTAATTCTTCGGACTCCTTTGCCTGGATGAAGTCGGCCGGTCTGAAAAGTGAAACCGAGGGCTTTCTTTTTGCTGCTCAGGACCAGTCACTTCCAACACACAATCGTCAACAAAATATTATATATCATATTAATATTATAATGGAAAATGTAAATCCCAAATGTCATCTGTGTAGTGAATTTAGTGAAACTGTCCATCACCTTGTCAGTGGTTGTCCTGTTTTGGCACAAACGTCTTATCTGAAAAGACATGATGGCATGGCACATTCCTTTTATTATTGTCTCAGTCATGTGTGTGGTTTTGACTCAGAGGTCCATCCATGGTACGACCCTGATCATGTCCAGGGCATCATAGAAAATGATAATTTCAAGCTTCTTAGGAATTGGCCCATGTACAGCCTGAGGAAAACTGAAGCCAACAAACCTGATCTTGTCCTTTTTTATAAATCCAATCGAATTATTAATATTGAATTTTCTGTCCCTTTTGACAGCAATGTGATTGACAAGATTCAGGAGAAGCATGCAAAATATGCGGACCTCGCCTTTGAAATGTCTCACTTGTATCCAAAGTACAAAGTCTTCCGACTCCCCATTGTTCTCGGCACCCTCGGTTTGGTACCTCCTGATCTATTAACACAGATGAAGAGTGTGCCTGGGTTTGCTACCGGGAGCACAGCCATTTTGACAGTCTGGCAATGCAGAAGGCTGCAGTGCTGGGGAGTCTCCATATTCTCCGGAAAGTTATTGGTGGGTTTGACTAGGCAGTGCTTCCTGGGAGAAGTCCCATTCGCTGTCTGGGCTGTGTGCGGAGAGGGTGAAGGCCCTGAGCTGATGATAAGCCTAACCAGCCTGAATGTGCCAGGATCACCTGATCCCTCTCCGCTGCATATAAATATTTACTGTAAATAATAATAATAATAATAATAATAATGATAATAATGATGATGATGATGTCTTGGCTGCTGGTGTCTCATCCCCTTTGTGTGTGTATGATGTATTAAATCCAACTGTTGAAGTTGTTGAAGTTTGAAGTTCCAAGAATGATCTGTTGATGTTAAACACACAACCTTGTTAAGAATGCTGAATTATTATGAATGTTGAACACTGTTTTGATTTGATGATGGAAAACAAGGGCACTGAGACACAACAGCACAACTCAACTCAAACTCAAAATTAATCTATCTTTGCTGTTTGATTCACAGATTTTAACACTAATAATGTTCAACCTTTACTACAATTTCAACAACAAAATAAATTTACATAGTTTTCTGAATCGCTTCATCCTAATCAGGGTTGCAAGGAGGCTGGCGCCCGTCGCAGCCGACTCTAGGAGAGGGCAGAGTAGACCCTGAATGACTCGACGGGCCATTGCGAGTTTTCCAAAATCCCAAATGAAGACATCCAGCGAGTGATTTTATCATGCATTCCCATATAACCTGTGCAGGCCACTTCCCTGTATTATAACTACTTTATATTTTCCCAGGATCAGTTCTATCTGGCGACTGATAAAATTCAACAAGATCCCACACCACTGCACCTTGGAGAGCGAGTGAGTTTTATATAAAATATTGATAGATTAATTTTGAGTTTAAATATTAAATATATTTTGGTTCACCAGCACAACAGAGCCATTCTTATTTTTTAATTCAGCTGCTGCCAGTAAACTTCATGTAATTGGTTGGAAGGTCATATCGTTGTGCAACATACACACCGATGGCTCATCACAGGCCACAAAGAGCCTGTAACAAGTGTGAATGAATGTGAATCCTGAATGAAATACTCACAACACATTCTCATACTGTGTGTGTCACAATCAGTTCATCAAAATTCATTGATCTGATACCACCACACAGAATTCCTGTGCACAGCACCAAAGTAATGGAATATGGTTTGGATGGTTGTCCTGAGTCCTGTTCAGTGTTCTTGCTGACCCATCACAGGAAGCTGCATTCACAAAATCCAACAAAATTCATCAGCTGCTATGGATTGCTCACTTGCATGGTGTCACGTACCAATATATACATAGATACATACATTTATATATATATATATATATATATATATATATATATATATATATATATATATATATATATATATATATATATATATATATATATATATTTTTTTTTTTTTTTTTTTTTTCACTGAAACTCAGAAAGGGATTTCGAGACTGATAGTGTGTGTGTTTTTGGGTAAAGATGGATGCTAATATATACTGTGGATAAAGGAATCAATCTGTCCTCAGTTCATCAGCTGAAGCTTAATCCCAGTAAGACTGAATTGCTGTTCATCCCTGCTGACTCATCCCCACATCAAGATCTTGCAATCTTCTTGGACAATGCTATGATCTCTCCTTCAGGCACTGCACGAAGTCTTTGAAGTATCCATAAATAAGTGACTGTCCTCATCTTCACATATTACTAATCTCTCTCAATCATGTCGATTTCTTCTCTTTAATATCTGAAGGATTCGTCCATTATTTTTCCAGGAAGGCCACTCAAATACCTGTTCAATCCCTTGTCATCTCAAGACTAGATTCCTGCAACTCACTTTTGTATCTTTGGGAGCTATCCGATTTAAAACACTAATGCTCACCTACAACGCCAAACATGGACCTGCATCGTCCTACCTCAAAGCACTTATCACACCTCACACTGCACCACGTTTTCTCTGATCCTCTATCACTGCTAGTCTGATCCCTCCCTCTATCAAGGGACACAGAAACAATGCATCTAAACTCTTCACTGTTCTGGCTCCATGGTGGTGGAATGAACTTCCTCTGGACATCCGGACAGCTGAATCACTGGGTATCTTCAACTTACCTTTTTCAAAGGTACTTTGATTAAGCACTACAGTATGCTTTACACACACACACACACACACACACACATACGCATGCACGCACGCACGCACACTCACGCACGCACGCACGCACACTCACGCACGCACGCACGCACGCACGCAGACGCACAGACGCACGCACGCACACACACACACACACACACACAAGGAGAACCACACATCACCCACCACTGGCGTTTGACTGCTAGTATACTTAGTCTTTGATGGTATCTTTATACTGCACTGTATTCTACCCAAACCAGTGTAAGAATATATTGACTGATTGAGACTTTAAAGCAGTTCTGTAAGTCTCTCTGGATAAGAGCATCCGCTAAATACTGTAAATGTACAAACCTTACTCTTGTCTACACCGAGTCACCGTATCTGCACTGCCCTCGAGGCTCACGGTTTAGGAGTAGTGTGCAAGGACTGATAGGAATTCAGTTGACAAATAAAAACCAAGGTCTGTTCCCAGTTTTACAGCCAAATGTGTTTGACAGTAGTACACTTATACAGAATTTAAGATGGGTCAGTGGAAATACGGAGGAAAAGGAGAGGCTGCAGAGGGGGACGAAAGATGCGGAGGACATGTGTTCCCTCTGTCATCATGGGAAATGTCCGGGCGATCGCCAACAAGACTGAGGAGCTGGCGGCGCTGACCCGGCAGCAGAGGCAGTACCGGGACTGCAGCCTCATGTGCTTCTCAGAGACGTGGCTGAATGAACTCACACCAGACTCTGTGGTTTCTCTTCACGGATTTACACTCGCGCGTGCAGATCGGAGTGTAACGGAGAGCGGTAAGAAGAAAGGAGGGGGTGTGGCGGTCTATGTGAATAAACGATGGTGCCACCCGGCAAACGTGCACGTGAAGGAGCAGCTGTGCACGCGGGACCTAGAGCTGCTCGCGGTAAGCGCGCGGCCATATTATCTACCGAGGGAGTTTTCACACGTGATTGTGTTTTGCGTGTACATTCCGCCCTCGGCTGATGCGGCGGCCGTGTGTGAGCGTCTCCACAGCGCCGTTAATCAGACACAGACTCGTCACCCCCGCGCCATGATTCTGATCAGCGGGGATTTTAACCACGCCCCTCTCTCCGCCTCTCTCCCGACGTTCACGCAATACGTGAAGTGCTCCACAAGAGACAATAAAGTACTGGACTTGCTGTATGCAAATCTGAAGGACGCTTACAGCTCCTCCCCCCTCCCCCCACTGGGACGCTCAGACCACAACCTGGTCTACCTGCTCCCCCAATACACACCCAGGGTGCGGAAGGAACCTGCACAGAAGAGGTCTGTGAAAGTGTGGACCGAGGAGACCAATGAGAGGCTTAGAGACTGTTTCCAGACCACAGACTGGAGCATGCTCTGTGACTCCTTTGGTGATGACATCGACGGCCTCACACACTGCATCACCGACTACATGAACTTCTGCGTGGACAACACTGTGCCAACACGGAGGGTATGGTGCTTCTCCAACAACCACCCATGGGTCACCCCTGAGCTTAAAGTCCTCCTGAACCAGAAAAAGAGGGCTTTCATCTCGGGGGACAGAGAGGAGCAGAAGAAGGTCCAGCGTGAGCTCCAGTGGAGGATCAGGAAGGCAAAGAGGGACTATGGGAAGAAGCTGGAGGAGAAGCTGGCTCAGAACAACTTGCGGGACGTCTGGAGAGGACTAAAGACCATGTTTGGATTTGGGCAGAGTGTCAGAGGGACAGCTGATGGTGACCAGCGCTGGGCGGATGAACTAAACTGTTACTTCAACAGGGTTGATTCTCCCCCCTCTGCCCCCCTCTCCGTTCCCCTCCCCTCTTCACACGTCTCCAGACCAGCTGACACCTCCCCCCTCCCCAGGCCAACTTCACTTGACTGCTACAGCCCGACAGACACATCCCCCTCCCTCTGCAGCCCACCCCAGCCCCCCTCTCCCTCACATCAGACCAGGTGAGGAGACAGCTGAGGCGACTAAATCAGAGGAAATCTGAAGGACCTGATGGCATCAGTCCCAGGCTGCTGAGGACCTGCGCAGACCAGCTCTGTGTGGTACTATGTTACCTGTACAACCTGAGCCTCAGCCTGGAGAAGGTTCCCGTCCTATGGAAGACCTCCTGTGTGGTTCCGGTTCCCAAAACAGCTCAAGCGAAGGAACCAGCCCACTACAGACCTGTCGCCCTGACCTCCCACCTCATTAAGACCATGGAAAGGCTCCTCCTTGAACACCTCCGCTCTACGGTGAGCCCCACCCTAGACCCGCTGCAGTTTGCCTACCGGCCCAACATCGGAGTAGAAGACGCTGTCATCTACCTTCTGCAGCGGGCACTAACCCACCTGGAGATCGCCGGCAGCGCTGTGAGGGTCATGTTCTTTGACTTCTCCAGCACCTTCAACACCATCAGGCCAGCGTGTCTGCGGGGGAAGCTGGAGGACGTGGGAGTGGACGGGCATCTTGCTGCCTGGATTATTGACTACCTTACTAACCGTCCACAGTACGTGCGGCTGCGCGGCTGTAAGTCAAAGGTGGTAGTCTGCAGCACGGGGGCACCGCAGGGCACTGTCCTCTCACCCTTCCTTTTCAACATCTATACCTCGGACTTCATATATAACACAAACAGCTTCCACCTCCAGAAGTTCTTGGACGACTCCGCCATCGTGGGCCGTGTGTCAGAGGGGAACGAGCTGGAGTACCGGTCGGTCATCGTTGACTTCGTGGACTGGTGTGAGCGCAACCACCTGTGCTTGAACACTTGGAAGACGAAGGAGATGGTGGTCGACTTCAGGAGAAGCACTCGAACACACACACACGCACACACACACTTACTAGTGAACATCCAGGGACAGGACATTGAGACAGTGGACAGTTTCAAGTACCTGGGTGTTCACCTTAACAATAAACTGGACTGGTCCCACAACACCAACGCCCTGTACAAGAAGGGCCAGAGTCGCTTCCACCTTCTGAGGAGACTCAGGTCCTTCGGCGTATGCAGACCTCTGCTCAGGACTTTTTATGACTCTGTGGTAGCCTCTGCAATCCTCTACGCTGCCATCTGCTGGGCCCTGGGCAGCACAGAGCGGGACAGGAAGAGACTGAACAAGCTGGTCAGGAGGGCCAGCGCTGTCCTAGGCTGCCCACTGGACTCTGTGGAGGAGGTGAGTGAGAGGAGGATGGTAGCAAAGCTCACATCCATCCTGTTCAACAGCTCTCACCCACTGCACCAGACTGTAGAGGAGCTGAGCAGCTCCTTCAGTGGACGACTGAGACATCCTCAGTGCAGGAAGGAGCGCTACCGCAGGTCGTTCATTCCCACCGCTGTCAGACTGTACAACGCCACTTTGTAACTGTCTGTGAAAATACCGATTATGTGCAATAAAAACCCACTTTAATCAACCACATCTACCCCACTGACTGTGAACCATATCAACTCATCTACTCTGCCCTCAGATTCATTACACTTTAATATAGGCCAGTCTATAAAGTTGCTCCATTCTTTTCTTTTATTGTTTATTAATTTATACTATTCATGTATCTATTTATTTATTTACTTATATAATATATATGTACGTGTGTATGTTTGTACTTGTATCTATTTTTGCACCCCCTACTGATAGTACCTCAAGAGCCTGTAACAGTGAATTTCTCCATTGTGAGATTAATAAAGCTGTATCTTATCCTATCTTATCTTATCTTATCTTATCTTTTGATCAAGATATTGTAATCACTGAGTTAATTCTATTTCCGTCACATATATTGTTGGGCTTATTCATGTTAATACATCATTATCTATAGCACTGATTGATTATACGTCACCACTTTCTGTGCTGTAGTAGTACACACATTGGGCCATGTAGTACAAGCATTTGTCCTCCCACACTGAGATAGAATACAAATCAGGATAATTCTGGAGAATTTAACACACTGATATCAGTAAACATTATATTTATTGTCTGAAGATGTGACTCCTCTATCATCATAGTATTTTCAAAAATCATTATCCACAGCCTTTTGTTGTCTCACAACTGCTTTATTGGTTTCAAAGCAGAGACCTTTGTGGGGACTTTCCATTTCCTGTTTTAAGCTCCCTCATGGTCCACAGTTTGGGGGATTTGATCACTAATGCCAGAGATATTACACACATCCACCTCGCAGCAACCCAGAAGGCCATGTGTTCAGTTCCCGGGTTCGGAGGTTTCTGTGGAGTTCACATGTTCTTCCCAAACTGGTTCTCCCTCTGACTGTGTGGGTTTCCTCCAGGTACTCCGGTTTCCTCCCACAGTCCAAAATCCTACACAGTCGGCTAATAGGCTGTTCCAAATCACCCTGAAATGTGATGGCCCTGTGATGGTCTGGTGAGCTGTTCAAGTTGATCCCTGCCTTTCCCCTGATTTGGCTGAGATGGACACCAGCCTTGCTGTGACCCTGATTAGGATGAAGTGGGGATTTTGTGAATTTATTATAGAACTAATTTATACATCCTGGGGTCAATACACACAGACCCAGGGTCAACTACTTCTCCCGCAATTCATTGTCCGAATGGAACCAGAACTTGTGTATATGCAGATGTTGATCCTCGGGTCATGAATCTAATAAATCCTGAAACGTAGCATCATTTAATATTATCGACATTGAATCATGTCTTTGGTTTTTCTGTGCATCATCTAAATATATCAAGTTCGAGCTCACGGCGCTGGATGAAAGCAAGGACCGGCCTGAGGCTACGTGTAATAATAGGCTCGATCAATAAACATGGAAAACACTTTCATATGTGAGTATCATCAACAATGTCCGTCTGGTTCCTACTCCAGATCTGTATTCTGTACTTTGTGAATTTGTCTTTAGTATTTTATGACGTTATAACTTTACCAACAATAGGAAGAAATCATAAAAATAATAACCTGACAATTACTCAACACTTATTTAAGTGGTACCTGCCTTTTGTAATTTGCATTTTATTATCTTCAGCGCATGACCCTTGAACTTTCATGTGATAGTACACTTATACAGAATTTAAGATGGGTCAGTGGAAAAGGAGAGGCTGCAGAGGGGGACGAAAGACGCGGAGGACATTTGTTCCCTCTGTCATCATGGGTATATATATATATATATATATATATATATATATATATATATATATATATATATATATATATATATATATATATATATATATATATATATATATATATATATATATATATATATATATATATATATATATATATCAGTTCTCAGAATCATGCTTCCACTCGCTCTTCCCCTCTTTCCATGTATCTTAAAGAAACATGTTTGTTTCAATTCTGAGAAATATTGATTTCTAAATCATCTTATGAAGTGTGATGTGAGGGTAAAGACTCTGATATAAATAACTGATTTTGTTGTTTTAGTTGATGATAGAATATTTAATTCCACGTGAAGCGGGTTGATGTAACCACAGCGATTGTTCCGTGGTTAATAATCTCTCAGTGTGATGGATCAGAAGGTTTTATTTCTATCAGATGTGAAACCAGTGATGATTTAAAATCAGAACAGTGAAACCAGCTGCAGTAGAAACACGTGAGATCTGATGGCTTTTCCTCTCTGGTGGTTCTGCTCAGGTTTTATCCACGAGATGATTTCAATTTAAAACTCAGATTGAAGTTTCGTTCTGTTAGCAGATGGGGAGATTTATCGAGCTGGGCGGAGTCAGTGTGCTGTGTGTGTGTGTGAGATGGAGCTGGATTCACCACCAAGTGTTATTATGAGTGAAATGAATGAGTGAATGATTTGGTGATGAAAATGTTTTTTGTGTTTGTATGTGTGCGTGTGTGTGTGTGTGTGTGTGTGTGTGTGTGTGTGTGTGTGTGTGTGTGTTTGTGTGTGTGTGAATACGTGCGTGTGAGGATTGAGGATGTGAGAGCTCAGTCTCTGTGTGTAGGACGATCCCTCAGTATTGTAGACACAGTATTCTCATTGAGGTGAAAGTAATTTGGATGAAAGTTTCCATGTTTGGTTGTTTGTTTGTTTGTTTGTGTGTTTGTAGGAGTGAAATCCATTCCAGTAGAAGAAATCAGACTCTTCAGGACTCAGCTGTGTGTTTGTGGAAACTTTACTAATATTCAAAGATGGATCCTCCTGATCTGGATACAGATAATGTTTCCCCACCTTCAGAACCACAGGAACCCGACACGCCCAGGTATTTTATTTATTATATATTTATATATAAATTAGTGCTGCTCTCGGTACCCGCAATTAATAATTTGGCAGAGTATCATAATAAAGTTAATTTAAATTCTTCCTACGAAAATATGAAACACAGATTAGCATTTTATGTCATTAAATTATTTATTTTTGTAACAGTAACCCCCCAACCTCTCTCTCTCTCTCTCTCTCTCTCTCTCTCTCTCTCTCTCTCTCTCCCTCTCTCTCTCTCTCTCTCACACACACACACACACACACACACACACAGACAGCCATGAGAAGCAGAGCTCATATTCATGACTGTGTGCATTGATCTGTTTGAAGATCCTGTGTGAGAAATCATTCGTTACTATTGTTGTAGTTTAATGCAGCGTATACAGTACCAGCTACCAAAACCCAGAATTCTGGTACTGACCCAATCCCAAAGTATAATTTTTAATGAAAATATTTAAAGTGAATATGTAATCAGTAAAGATTTTATTCTTATGTTTATATGAAACATGAAGCTTGTATTTCGATCCAGATGTCTATTAACATGTGTATTTGATGTAAGTCACACTCGGGGATATGGACGGTGGAGTAAACACGATTTACTTTCATTTTATTTTCAGTACATATTGCAGTTACATTTAGTAAATATAAAGTTTATTAATTCAGGATGTGTGAAAGGAAATAAACAAATATATTAGTGGTGGTCTCGTGGTATAGGGCACTGGATCGCTTATCCAAAGGTTGGGGGTTCGAGTCCCACTCTCCACAAGGTTGTCACTGCCCCGCCCCCCACTAGTGCACTGAAAGAGTTATCAAAGGCGGTCCATGTCTGTCACTGTCTATGGTGTGAGGCATGTAAAAGAACCATTGCTGACTTTCGTAAAGAGTAGCTGCAAAGTCCTCAGCGTGTTTCTGTCCCTTGCTAAAAGGGTTGTGACAGGAAGGGCATCCGACGTAAAAACCTCTGCCAAATCAAACGTGCCAATCAGATGATTCACTGTGACGACTCCCGAGTAAAAGGGAAAAAGCCGAAAGGAAGACAGACATCATTATTTATGTAAATCTAACAGTAACTACCTCATAAAAGGATTTAAATTCAGTTTACTATCAATAAAATTAATTCCCTTTTATTGATCATAAGTTAATTTAAATACATTAAATAAAATTAATTCCTTGTTATATAAATATAAACCATTAAAGTTGTGTGTATAATGTTGTTCAGTGAAGTCCAGAGAAAGAGATCAGAACCAACAGCACTCAGCTGTATCTCCATGAAGAGTGAAAGGTCTATGGCTCCTCCTCTGAGGTTTAGGGATGGACCCTCATCACTTCTAAGCAGGTAACATCTCCTCGTTATTCGTTTATCTGTCCTCTTTATATTTTACTCTGCTTCAGTTCCACAGTAAAGTTCCTCTTTCACTAGTGAATATCGATGTGTTTTATCTTCCATTATCACTTCATTTTGGATCAAAATAAACCAAACGAAAGGAAACCCACCCAGCTGATGGGCTCAATGTCTGTTAGATCTGTACTACGTCTTGTTTTTGTTCTGTATCTTTTCACAATAACAATAACAGATGACAACGCGCAACACTGATTGGTGGAAACCGGAAAAGTCTGAGATCGAGTGTTAAACAGAAGAACGGACACGAAATAAAAATGTAGCTACGTTTCACTCTGACACACACACACACACACACACACACACACACACACACACACACACAAATACATTAAGATTTTTTTGTTCACATCCTCCGTATCTGCTCTGAGCTGAGTCCAGCGAAGCAGCCATGATGGATGAGATGATAATTCTGCATCTCACTCGCCTCAGGATGACGTTGTTTATTAATATCATGGTGTCTGGTGCAGGGGTCACTGACCCTCACGTAAAGGTCCATCTAAAGGGCTTCATAAAGACATCCGGGACGATTCCACTCTGTTTCCAAAAGATTTCATCTTTATTTAATTTTCCTGATCAGTAAATGGGCTCCTTTCAAACATTCCACAAAGTCCCCTCCCAGAGTTAAACCCCTCCTCCTGTTAAAGCTGCTCCGCAGACTACATTTCTCTTTTAATAAATTATAATTTTATCTTTAGTTAGTACTCACCCCGACTCCTCTGTCTGGGATCAGTTTTTAAATATTACAGGAAATAAATAATTTCTTTATTCGTACATGAAGGGGCAGTGGTGGTCTAGTGGTATAGGGCGCTGGATCGCTGATCCAAAGGTTGGGGGTTCAAGTCCCATTCTCCACAAGGTTGTCACTGCCCCCCCCCCCCCCCCCCCCCCCCCCAGTGCAGCTAACTGGGTTATCAAAGGTGGGCCATGTCTCTCACTGTCTATGGTGAGAGGCATGTAAAAGAACCATTGCTGACTTTCGTAAAGAGTAGGCTGCAAAGTCGTCAGCGTGTTTCTGTCCCTTGCTAAAAGGGTTAAGATAAGATAAGATAAGATAAGATACAGCTTTATTAATCTCACAATGGAGAAATTCACTGTTACAGGCTCTTGAGGTACTATCAGTAGGGGGTGCAAAAATAGATACAAGTACAAACATACACACATACATATATATTATATAAGTAAATAAATAAATAGATACATAAATAGTATAAATTACTAAACAATAAAAGAAAAGAATGGAGCAACTTTATAGACTTTATAGACTTTGTGACAGGAAGGGCATCCGACGTAAAAACCTCTGCCAAATCAAACGTGCTAATCAGATGATTCGCTGTGGCGACTCAAGAGTGAAAGGGGAAAAAGCCGAAAGGAAGACAGACATTCGTACATGACTTGTGCTGTTGAATTCCACCAGATCCATGAATTCCACAGCCTGTGTTTTTGTAACCACATATGAATGTATTAATGATGGTTGGAGAAAAGTGTCCGGTGTGATGGTTGGAGAAAAGTGTCCGGTGTGATGTGTGATAGGAGGGTATCGGCAAAAATGAAAGGAAAAGTGTACAAAACGGTGTTGAGGCCAACGATGCTGTATGGGTTAGAAACAGTGGCCCTGGGGAAAAGACAGGAGGCAGAGTTGGAGGTAGCAGAGATGAAAATGTTGAGGTTCTCTTTGGGAGTAACGAGGATGGATAGGATTAGGAATGAGTACGTCAGAGGGACAGCACATGTAAGACGTTTTGGAGACAAAGTCAGAGAGGCTAGATTGAGATGGTTTGGACATGTACAGAGGAGGGATAGTGAGTATATTGGTAATAGGATGCTGAGGCTGGAACTACCAGGCAAAAGGCCTAGAGGAAGACCAAAGAGACGATTCATGGATGTGGTAAAGGAGGACATGAAGGTCGTTGGTGTAAGAGAAGAAGATGCAAAGGATAGGGTGAGATGGAGGCAGATGATTCGCTGTGGCGACCCCTGAAGGGAAAAGCCGAAAGGAAAAGAAGAAGATATGAATGTATTAATGAAATCTGAACTGTTTCCTGCTTTGATAGCACTTTTCTCTAGAGTGTATAATAGGAACATCGACATCAACACACGTACATACAGCTCTAGTCAGAACTGGACAGAATCTGATGGTCTGCTGCTGTCACTGATTCTAAAACTCTACACATACAACAAAAAAATCAAGGGTGCAGGATCGCTGATCTTAAGGTTGGGGGTTCGAGTTCCACTCTCCACAAGGTTATCACTGTTCCCTCAGTGCCCATAACTGGGTTATCAAAGGCCAGCCATGTCTCTCACTGTCTATGGTGAGAAGCATGTAAAAGAACCATTGCTGACTTTCGTAAAGAGGAGCTGCACAGCCGTCAGCGTGTTTCGGTCCCTTGCTAAAGGGTTGTGTCAGGAAGGGAATCCAACGGAAAAACGTATGCCAAGTCAAACATGCAAATCAGATGATTCACTGTGGTGACCCCTGAAAAAAGGGGGAAAGCCAAAAGGAAAAGAAGCAGAAGAAAAAGAAGATGAAGAAAAAAAGAAGAAATAAAGAAGTTTCAAAGAAGTTTCCCCGAACTTAAAGTCCCCCTGAACCAGAAAAAGAGGGCTTTCATCTCGGGGACAGAGAGGAGCAGAAGATGGTCCAGCGTGAGCTCCAGTGGAGGATCAGGAGGGCCAAGAAGGACTATGGGAAGAGGATGGAGGAGAAGCTGGCTCAGAGGATGGAGGAGAAGCTGGCTCAGAACAACGTGCGGACGTCTGGTGAGGACTAAAGACCATGTCTGGATTTGGGCAGGGTGTCAGAGGGACAGCTGATGGTGACCAGCACTGGGCGGATGAACTAAACTGTTACTTCAACAGGTTTGATTCTCCCTCCTCCCCCTCTGCCCCCCTCCCCGTTCCCCTCCCCTCTTCACACGTCTCCAGACCAGCAGAAAGGCCAACTTCACTTGACTGCTACAGCCCAACAGACACATCCCCCTCCCTCTGCAGCCCACCCCAGCCCCCCCTCTCCCTCACATCAGACCAGGTGAGGAGACAGCTGAGGCGACTAAATCAGAGGAAATCTGAAGGACCTGATGGCATCAGTCCCAGGCTGCTGAGGACCTGCGCAGACCAGCTCTGTGAGGTACTATGCTACCTGTACAACCTGAGCCTCAACCTGGAGAAGGTTCCCATCTTATGGAAGACCTCCTGTGTGGTTCCGGTTCCCAAAACAGCTCAAGCGAAGAAACCAGCCCACTACAGACCTGTCGCCCTGACCTCCCACCTCATGAAGACCATGGAAAGGCTCCTCCTCATACACCTCCGCTCTATGGTGAGCCCCACCCTAGACCCGCTGCAGTCTGCCTACAGGCCCAACATCGGGGTAGAAGACGCCGTCATCCACCTTCTGCAGCGGGCAGTCACCCACCTGGAGATTGCTGGCAGCGCTGTGAGGGTCATGTTCTTTAACTTCTCCAGCGCCTTCAACACCATCAGGCCAGCGCGTCTGCGGGGGAAGCTGGAGGATGTGGGAGTGGACGGGCATCTTGCTGCCTGGATTATCGACTACCTTACTAACCGTCCACAGTATGTGCGGCTGCGTGGCTGTAAGTCAAAGGTGGTAGTCTGCAGCACGGGGGCACCGCAGGGCACCGTCCTCTCACCCTTCCTTTTCAACATTTATACCTCGGACTTCATATATAGCACAGACAGCTGCCACCTCCAGAAGTTCTCGGACGACTCTGCCATCGTGGGCCGTGTGTCAGAGGGGAACGAGCTGGAGTACCGGTCGGTCATTGTTGACTTCGTGGACTGGTGTGAGCCTAACCACCTGTGCTTGAACACTAGGAAGACGAAGAAGATGGTGGTCGACTTCAGGAGAAGCACTCGAACACACACACACACACACACACACACACACACACACACACACACACACACACACACACACACACTTACTAGTGAACATCCAGGGACAGAACATTGAGACAGTGGACAGTTTCAAGTACCTGGGTGTTCACCTTAACAATAAACTGGACTGGTCCCACAACACCAACGCCCTGTACAAGAAAGGCCAGAGTCGCCTCCACCTTCTGAGGAGACTTAGGTCTTTCGGAGTATGCAGACCTCTGCTCAGGACATTTTATGACTCTGTGGTAGCCTCTGCAATCCTCTACGCTGCCATCTGCTGGGCCCCGGGCAGCACAGAGCGGGACAGAAAGAGACTGAACAAGCTGGTCAGGAGGGCCAGCTCTGTCCTAGGCTGCCCACTGGACTCTGTGGAGGAGGTGAGTGAGAGGAGGATGGTAGCAAAGCTCACATCCATCATGGTCAAAAGCTCTCACCCACTGCACCAGACTGTAGAGAAGCTGAGTAGCTCCTTCAGTGGACGACTGAGACATCCTCAGTGCAGGAAGGAGCGATACCGCAGGTCGTTCATTCCCACCGCTGTCAGACTGTACAACGCCACTTTGTAACTGTCTGTGAAAATACCGGTTATGTGCAATAAAAACCCCGTGCACTTCAATCAACCACATCTACCCCACTGACTGTGAACCATATCAACCCATCTACTCTGCCCTCAGATACATATACACTTGAATATAGGCCAGTCCACAAAGTTGCTCCCTTCTTTTCTTTTCTTTTCTTTTATTGTTTATTAATTTATACTATTTATGTATCTACTTATTTATTTACTTATATAATATATATGTATGTGTGTATGTTTGTATTTGTATCTATTTTTGCATCCCCTACTGATGGTACCTCAAGAGCCTGTAACAGTGAATTTCTCCATTGTGAGATTAATAAAGCTATATCTTATCCTATCTTATCTAATCTTATCTTATCAAATCCAGTAGGCAGTGGTGCTCTCACTGTTCCCTATGGTGTTTTTTCCCTACACCATAGGGAACACCTGCCTGCCCATGTGACATATTCACGCAGCTGATCAGAAGGGTTAGTTGACTTATGGTTTATTCTTCTTTTATTAGTATTTATTAATTATTATGAATGTTAATAGACATGTATTATGATGAAATATTTATTGTTTTTACATGTTTATCTTTAATTTATGAAGTCAAATATACGTGTTTGTGGCAGTTTATATGAGTTTGGGAGGGGGTTGGAACGGATTAATTGGTTTTCTAGTTTTCCGATGTGAATTTTTGTTTTATTTAATGAACATTTTGACTTTCGAGGTTGCCCTCAGAGCAGATTAATTTCATAAGTCAAGGGACCATTGTGTGTGTGTGTGTGTGTGTGTGTGTGTGTGTGTGTGTGTGTGTGTGTGTGTGTGTGTGTGTGTGTATATATATATATATCGGCAGTTGGCCCACAACTTACGAAGACCCCAGGGTACGAAATCCCCGGCTTACGAAAACATTTTCTTGCGTTTCCATCCCTGAGATACGAAACAATCCCCTCTTACGAAAAGAAATTCAAAATTCAAACGTGCCAATCATAATTTCACATGACACGCAAGTTGCTCTCTCATTGGCTGGCTCTCAACATCCCACCCCACTTTTTAAGTTGTTTAATTCAGTAAATGTTTAATAAATGTGGGTGCATTTGACTACTAAACGCTGGAGTTTGCTCCGGGGAAGTAACCCCGATGCCTGCCTTAGGCGGCGTCGTATGAGGGGGGTGGGGGAAAGCCTCTGGGACCCCCACTCCATGATGGGGGTGAAATCCTGGAGCAACCAGGTCAGGCGTGATAGGATGAGTGGGCGGTGCAAAGGTGTCGGACACCAGCTGCTTTCGGTCGCCTCGGTTGAATCTGAGGCGGTCGGTCCGGGTCGGCGCATGGAACGTGACTTCCCTGCAGGATGACTCTCATCTGCCTCTGGTATCAAGGGAGCTTAGTCTGCTTGGCGTCGGCATTGCGGCCCTCTCTGAGGTGCGGAGGCCTGGGTCCGGCAAGACAGGTGTCGGTGGGTACTTCACTGGTCTGGCCAGGCCGACGGTCTTCACACTTCACACTTACTTCACACAACTTCACAGTTGCCGTCGCCGTCACTAATCGATTGGCTCCTTTGGTATTGGAGGTAGTCCCGGTCATATTATGCGACTAAGGGTGACTCACACAGTGGGGACACTCTCTATCATCGCAGTGTACGCTCCAACCGGGGTAAGTGATCGATCTATGAAGGAAATCTTCTACGACCAGCTCAACTCGGTGGTGTCGGGCGTTCCGGGAAGGGACACCCTGATAGTACAGGGGAACTTCAATGTGACCACTGGCACTAACCGGGATGGCTACGAAGCATGTGTTAGTCCCCACGGTTCTACACGCCGCGATGAAAGCGCCTTAATGCTTCTTGACTTTGCAAAAAGTTGGGGCTTAAGGATTGCTGGCTCGTGGTTCCAGAGATTGGATCCGCGACACTGGACTTGGTACTTCAACGACGGCATCATTAGGAAGGAGATCGATCATGTTCTCGTAGGTAGTCGCTGGCGGCTGGTCCAGAACTGCCGTGTCTTCAGAAGTGCCTAGCTATTCTCGGGAGACCACGGGCTTCTGGTGGCGACTCTGAAGATCCGCTTCAGGCGCCCTGAGAAAGCCCTGGCTCGTCAAATGCGATTTGACGTAAGAAGACTCAGGGACCCTGATGTGGCTTCGGAGTTCGCCAGTAGGCTTGGGGAATCCCTGGAGGATCTGGACGCAGGTGCGGGCATGGAGGTTCTCTGAACTGGTTTCAGAGACTGCATCCTGGAGGTGTCCCGTGGCTGCATATCGGGGTCGCCAAACGACCGGGAATAGCCATCTCCTCTGAGACCATCGACATCATCGAGAAAGCGAGACAGGCTCGACTTGACGGCAGAGTTGGACTGGCCAGGGACCTGAAGCGCAAAGCCATCAAGACGGTGCGAAGAGATCGGGAGGCTGCGGTCCGCGATCTCTGTGAGACTGTCGAGGGCCACTTGAATTCGGCATTTATTTTACGCCGGATGCCCTTCCTGACGCAACCCTCTGCATTTATCCGGGCTTGGGACTGGCGTGAGGGAGAGACACTGGTTTGTGCCCCCCCCCGTCACGGCTGCATTATATATATAACACACACAGTGGTACCCCACTTTACGAAAGTCCCACCAAACGAAAAATCCAGGTTACGAAACGCATTTTCCGAAAATGTTTGTCTCTGCATACGAAACAAGTTCATGTTACGAAAAGCACCATTCAAACATTCAAACGTGCCATTTCAAACATTCAAACAATGCGCAAGTTGCTTTCCCATTGGTTGTCTCCCAACACCCCACCCCGCTGGCCTCCCATTGGCTAGAAGGGAGCTAAATCTCCATAATACAGTACTGTACCCATAATGCTTTTCATGTGTCTTTGACCCATTGTCCATTGTTCGTCACACGTTTGAAGGACAGTTGGTTCGTGAGGTTCATGAGTTTTTTTGAGTGTGCTAATTGCAGCGTTATTTTTCATTATTCATCATGAGCCCCAAGAAAGTGATTCCACCCGGTGAGACAGAAAAGAAGAAGCGGGCTTCATTATCAATAAAAGTAAAACAGGAGATGATCAAAAATATGAAAGTGGGATATGGTTGAGTGAAATCACAAAGGAGTATGGCCGAAACCCCTCTATAATCGGAACAATATTGAAACAGAAGGAGGCCTTAAAAGCGACCCCTTCGAAAGGCCTCACTGTGATATCGAAAAAGAGGTTGTCACTGAACGATGAGATGGAGAGACTCTTACTAGGAGAAAAGGAGATAAAGGATAAAGAAATTGCCGGAGATACAGTGACAAAGGCGATTATTTCGGAAAAAGCAACCGCCATATTTAAGGACCTCGTGAAGGTGGGTGGGGGTGAGGGTTCTTCGGACCAGCAACCCTTGGACTTTAAAGCGTTGCATGGGTGGTTCGAGAAATTAAAAAAAAAGGTCTGGAATCCACTCTGTCATACAGCATGGCGAGGCATCAAGTTCAGACCAAACGACTGCAGAAGAATTTATAAAAAAAAAATTGGAACAACTTGTCATGAAAGATGGGTAGATTCCACAGCAAGTTTTTAATTGCAATGAGACGGGACTCTTCTGGAAGAAGATGCCTTGCTGCACCTTCATCACAGCTGAGGAGAAGAAAATGCCAGGCCACAAGCCCATGAAGGACCACCTTATTCCTGCACTCTGTTGTAATGCCAATGGAGATTGCAAGATTAAGCCCATCCTAGTCTACCACTTGGAAAATCCCTGAGCCTTCAAAATCTTGAAAGAGAAACTGAATGTCATGTGGAGGGCCAACACCAAGGCCTGGGTCACCAGACAATTTTTTATTTGAGTGGGTGAACTTGGTGTTTGACCCTTCTGTGAAGAAGTTCCTCGACGAGAACAACCTCCCCCTCAATTGTCTGCTGGTTCTTGACGATACCCCCACCCAGTCTCGAAGATGATTTCCTGGAGGAGTTCTGCTTCATGCTTTATGCTGTACCTTCCTCCAAATACCACCCCTCTCCTCCAGCCAATGGACTAGCAAGTCATTTCAAATTTCAAAAAACCTTACACTAAATTTCTTTTTATGAAGTGTTTTGACATCACTGAAAACACCCAGCTTACCCTTTGTGAATTTAGGAAGCACCACTTCGACATCGTTGTGTGCTTGAAATTGATTGACATTGCTTGGCAGAGGGTGAGCAGATGTACCCTTAATGCTGCTTGGAGGAAGCTGTGGCTGCATGCCGTTGCTCAGAGAGACTTCGAGGTGAAGGGCAAGCCTCAACCTGAACTTCAGCCTGAGGTGGACGAAATTGTTTTGCTGGGAAAGGCCATGGGGCTGGAGGTCAATGAGGAGGACATCGACAAGTTGGCCGGGGAGCAACAGGAAGAACTCTCAACGAAGGAGCTGGAGGTGATGCAACGTTCGGCAATGCATGAGGAATTCAGTGAGGAGGAGGTCGAGGAGGAGGCAGCCATCATTCCATCAGCACGAATAAAAGACATGCTGGCGAAATTTCATGAAGTTTCCAAATTTGTGGAAAAACACCATCCCGAAAAAGCTCACGACTCGTGCTATCGCCAACTTTGACGACATATGCCTTGTGCATTTTAGGAACATTATGAAAAATCGTCAAAGGCAGTCGTCGTTGGATCGATATTTCACCAAACGTCTGTCAACAAGCACTGCCGAAGGTGACAGTGAACCCAAACAGGCAAAAAGCAGTGATGATAATTAAAACAAGTGAACGATTAAATGTGATAATAATAATAATAATAATAATAATAATAATAATAATAATAATAATAATAATAATAAAACAGAAAAATGTAAAAAAAAAAAAAAATATATATATATATATAGGATTTTCTGAGTAGATCCTTCCGTGGGAGAGTGCTCAATACTTTTTGGTAGAGCAAATAAACAAAAATAAAAGGACAGGACAAAGACTTTCTATTGAAACTCCATTTATCACTACAGATCTGTTTCGAGGGGTGGTGAAACCATCCTCTCTCTTCAGGTGATTACAGAAGAAAGTTCTTCTGTAATCACCTGAAGAGAGAGGATGGTTTCACCACCCTAAACAGATCTGTAGTGATAAATGGAGTTTCAATAGAAAGTCTTTGTCCTGTCCTTTTATTTTTGTGTATATATATATATATATATATATATATATATATATATATATATATATATATATATATATATATATATAAAGTTTAATTTTAATTTAATGTTCAGTTCTTTTGATTTCAAAATTTTAAGTTAAATTTATTTCAGTGGAATTAAGTTGTTTAATAAATGTTTAGTTCAATAAATGTTTAATAAATGTTTAATAATGGTTAATATTGTTTGGTTTGCTTAATAAAATTGGTTAATAAAAATGTTTAATAATGGTTTCATTAATGAATGTGTTAATAAAATGGTTTAATATGTTAATAAAATGTTTAAATGGTGTAATAAATAATTTTCTTTTACTTTTGACATATACTCCATACAAAATTGGTGTACTTTTATCATTTTTAAAGGGTTTACGGGGTAGTATTGGGAGCCTTGGAACGAATCATGCGTTTTACATGTAAAATGCACAGCTACTTACGAAAACTCCAGGTTACGAAAAAGGCTCTGGAACGGATTAATTTCGTATATGTAGATATAATATACATGAGATAGGTGAGTGGATCTCTCTTTGTAAGCAGTGGTTAAGTTCTCCAAAGCATGCAGAGTATCCCACCATGTGCCCCTGACTCTCGTTGGCATATTTTCTCTCCGTCCTAATGCAGCATACACAGTTTTGATTGAAACATATTTTATTCATTCAAGAAATGGATTTGGCACAAGTTATCCAACTTAATGAAGCCCTCTCCGCAGACCATTTTTAGCCAATTAACCTACTGTGCATGTTGTTGGGCTGTGGGAGGAAACCGGAGTACCCGGAGGAAACCCACGCGAGCACTGGGAGAACATGCAAACTCCACACAGAAACACCCAGGCCTGGATTCGAAACCAGGCCTTCTTGCTGTGAGGCGGACGTGCTAACCACTACACCACCGTGTTGCCGAATAGCATGCACGGTGAGCATACACAGTCTTCAGCACGCTGCTATTTCCTGCACTGTTGTGATTTAAAGTTTCCAACTTTTTATTCTCTGATATTTGAATAAACACATCTTTGTATTCCAGCTCTGACCTGTGGGGCAAAACCATGCACGGCCTGTAAAAGGGATTGTTGCTCCTTTAATTTAGTGACCACACCTGATTTCTGCCTCATCATCACTGCCAACCCGTCACTTGCAAAGCCAACAAACCTCCCCATACAATCTTTTTTTCTTGGCCTATCAGTGTGCAGACAGATTTTTGAATTGCTGACATGACATGACCAGCTTCACCCTTTCCCATTGCTTCTATGTGGAAAATCTTACTTGCTCCTTCCCTTCCACAACCCACCTGACATGAACAACCTCTTGTTCGGTAACTGCTGAATCTCCTCCCATCACACATGATGCTGATGTGTTATACATTTCGTACAGATTCACCAATTTTAATCGGCTCACATTTGACTGTATAATGTGAGGAAATCTTGGTGGATTTATGGTTCCTACAGGTCTCTCCTATGTCTGGAAACTTCATCTCATTGAACTCACACTGCCGTACAAAATCTGTGAAAGGCTGTGCACACTTTTCATTCACACATTCTGAACATGATCATTAACCTCTCAAACATTACTTTATACATCGTTTCAATCATTTTCTTGGCTGAGCTGCTATCAACAGCAGCCGTACGGGGACAGCCTGAGCAACCTGACAGTGAACTTTCCTCTCCTTGAACGCGACACTTTAATCGTTTAAATTGATGCTTTCATCTATAAACACAGATTTCTTGTTCACATGGCAGGTCTTGTGAAAACAGAACAAGGTGAACAAAACATAACTCTGGAGATTAGATTAGATTAGATTAGATACAGCTTTATTGATCTCACAATGGAGACATTCACTGTTACAGGCTCTCGAAGTACAATCAGTAGGGGGTGCAAAAAAGATTAGAAAGGTGCATCATTGATAGTCATAAATATTAAAAACAAAATACTGTAATAATAAAAGATGAATAAAATAAAATAAAAATAATATAGAATAAAAATCATAGTGATCATAGTGAAGCCAGGGCCGACGGTGCTCCCATATGGGCTTTTAAACCCGTTGACATTTGTCTGTTTTGTATTCTTTATCAGTGGCTTTTTTCTCCTCTTCCGACCACGGTCACTTTTCCCTGTCTCAGCTGGCGGCTTCACACCTTTTAGCAAATTCCACAAGACGAAACGGTTTTGACAGTTGAATATTTCAAGAATAACATGTTTACACAGACAATAATGTGGTCATGAGGAAGGAAATCTGCTGTTCATATCGCGTGAGAATGTGAGATTAAGCGAGACCCATCATATACATGTGGACCGGAGATAAACGCCCTGATATGAGGTTTTTACTTTGAGGAACCTCTAAAGTATTTGTGGCGAGTTGGTTGATGATTTGCTTGAATCTTTATTTTATTTTATTTTTTCACATTTTATATAAGCAAGCCAGTCACTTTTATTTATTTATTTTATTTTATTTTTTTTATTATTTTTTTTAATAATAATAACTGGTAACTGAACTAACTCGCCAAATGAGAAATGAAGTCGCCTCGGGCAACCGGACCACCATTAATTTCCAGCCATGTTTTTCATGAAAATTTAACAGTTACCGTTTTATCTGCAATTGTTCAGTTCTTTTCAAAATAAATAATATTTGTAAATAAAAATAAATGTTAGTTACAAACGGTAATGAGTAAATATAAATCATTAAAGTTGTGTGTATAATGTTGTTCAGTAATGTCCAGAAAAAGAGATCAGAACCACCAGCACCCAGCTGTATCTCCATGAATAGTGAAAGGACTATGGCTCCTCCTCTGAGGCTTAGAGATGGAACCTCATCACTTCTACACAGGTAACATCTCCTCAATGTTAATATCACTGAGAGTCTCAGTTAATGAAAAATATAACCAGATAAACAAAATAAATAATAAAACACTGCGACTGTAGTGTATTTGTTCACATCCCAAACAGCTTGACAGGAAATGATAAATAATCATTCAAGTGAAAATACGGCAGACTTTTTTTTTTTTTTTTGGTTGTTATTTTTTCCTCCACTTTCATTATGTTCCTTATCCTGTTGTATTTATAATAATAATAATAATAATAATAATAATAATAATAATAATAATAATAATAATAATAATAATAATAATAATAATCAGGTATAATTTTTGTTGACAGTGATGCCCAGGCAGAAGAAGGAATAGAACAGAAGATCCCAGATCCAGGGTAAAATCAAACCCAACAACACAACTGTCATTGACACGCTGGGGTTATTAACTACACATCAGACTATAGAAACTATACAGTAGATTCAAACCCAGAGTGAGAACATCATAAAGAGCTCGCTGTGGGAACAGATCAGAAATAATGTGAGATTAAAGTGTAATAGTTGGACTCCATGTCTCACCACATCTTCCTACTTCACCATATCACAGACTCGACCCAGAATCTGCTGCTGGAAATGAATTCCAGAAAAAGTTCCAGTTTAATCTGGTGAAGAAGTTTGAGTGTTTGAATGGAGTGATGATGAACCTGGGAACCCAAACCCTGCTGAATGAGATCTACACAGAGCTCTACATCACAGAGGGAGACAGTGGAGACATCAATAAAGAACATGAGGTGAGACAGATCGAGGCGGCATCCAGGAGAACAACATCAGAGGCAATGCCAATTAAATGTAATGACATTTTTGAACCCTTATCTGAACAAGACGAACCCATAAGAACCGTGATGATGAAGGGAGTCGCTGGCATCGGAAAAACCGTCTCTGTGCAGAAGTTCATCCTGGACTGGGCCGAAGGGAAAACCAATCAGGACATCTGGCTGATATTTCCACTTCCTTTCAGAGAGCTGAATCTGATGAAGGACCAGAAACTAAGTCTGGTGGAACTCCTTCATGTCTGTTGTAATGAAATAAAAGAAACAGAAATGTCCAGTTTTGAAAAGGTTCTGTTCATTTTTGATGGATTGGATGAGTGTCGTTTTCCTCTGGATTTTCGTAATGCAGTGAGAGTGAGTGATGTAACTGAATCAGCATCAGTGGATGTGCTGCTGATAAACCTGATCAAAGGGAACCTGCTTCCCTCTGCTCTCATCTGGATCACATCCCGACCTGCAGCAGCTGATCAGATCCCCTCTGATTTGGTCCGCCGGGTCACAGAGGTACGAGGGTTCAATGACCCCCAGAAGGAGGAGTACTTCAGGAAGAGGATCAGTGATAAGAACCTGGCCAAGAACATCATCACACACCTGAAGTCATTACGAAGCCTCTACATCATGTGCCACATCCCCGTCTTCTGCTGGATCTCAGCTATGGTTTTGGAGAGAATGTTGGGTGGAGCAGAGAGAGGAGAGATCCCCAAGACTCTGACTGAAATGTACACACACTTCCTCGTCATTCAGATCAACGTCATCAGAGAAAAGTACTCAAAGAAGCAGGAGACTGATGAAGCGATGCTTCTTAAACTGGGACGACTGGCTTTTCAGCAGCTGAAGGAAGGAAACCTGATCTTCTATGATGAAGACCTGAGAGGGTGTGGCATTGATGTGAGAGAAGCAGCAGTGTACTCAGGTGTGTGTACGCAGATCTTCAGAGAGGAGTTTGGGTTTCACCAGAGTAAAGTGTACTGTTTCGTACATCTGAGTGTTCAGGAACATCTCGCAGCTCTGTATGTGCACCTGACATTCATGATGGAAAAGAGAAATGTTCTTGAAAAGAACCAGGATGCGAAATCATGGATAAAGAAAATTAAAACTAAAATAAGAATGAAAGAAATTCCAATCTCACATTTACACCAGAGTGCTGTGTATCAGACCCTAAAGAGTCGGACTGGGCATCTGGATCTGTTCCTTCGTTTTCTTCTGGGTCTCGTCCTGCAGGCCAATCAGAAACTCTTACACACCTTCGGAACAGAGACAGGAAGTGAATCTCAGAGCAGAGAGGAAACAATTCAGTACATTAAGAAGAAGATCAGTGAAGATCTTCCTCCAGAGAAATCTATCAATCTGATTCACTGTTTAAATGAACTGGGTGATGATTCTCTACAGGAGGAAATCCAACAGTATCTGAAATCTGAAAAACAAAGTGAACTCTCTTCCTCTCAGTTCTCTGCTCTTGTGTTTGTGTTACTGACATCAGCAGAGGAACTGGAGGAATTTGACCTGAGTAAATATTTCAGGAGAGAGAAGATAACAGAAGCTGTTCTTGTGAAGATGATGCCTGTGATTTCAGCATCCAGAAAAGCAATGTAAGTGAATCTGAATCCAACTGTTCTACTGTTAGTGTCAGAGAGAGAAACTGGAAATACACTGATAAATATGTACTGTTGGATGTTCAGATCTGGAGGAGATGTCGGGCGGAGTTAATGTAAATAGATCAGAGAGAGATTAGAGAATAAAAATCAGATGGACAGATGAAACATTAAAGGGAGGAATTAAATGTGCATAGCTGCCAACATTTACGAAAAAATCGTATTCATTATGATTTCTGATGTTAATTACAATAATACGAATTTAATAAATATTTCATAAATAAAATACGATTTTAGAAAAATTTCATGGGTCACTTTCAAAGTCGGACACCGCTCGGGTTACTTTTGACACAACACCGCCCTGGCCTGTGAAAGCAGACAGTACGCTAAATTTCATTGACTATTCCCTATTGGCTTAGCCAATCAGGGACGCTGTTAGATAGTTTGTCAGTATTACATGGAGAAATGGCAATCTTATCAATGGCGCGGGAACGAAGCATGACTACGAACTAAACATGCCGGCCAAGGGGAAGGGACAGTGCTATAAGGATTCCGATCGAGAAGAATTCCCATTCATTTCAAAGTCAACGAAGGGTGAAAATTTTGCCTTTTGCAATCCATGTTGGCGTGATATATCAATTAGCCATGGTGGTTGGTCAGACAATGCAGCCATGAGGTGGGGGTGGGGGGGGGGGTGGGGGGCACTAACCAGTGTCTCTCCCCCTCATGCCGGTCCCAAGCCCGGAGAAATGCAGAGGGTTGTGTCAGGAAGGGCATCCGACGTAAAACCAATGCCAAATATTTATGATGCAAATCAGAAGTATTACCCCCATACCGGATCGGTCGAGGCCCGGGTTAACAACGACCGCCATCAGTGCTGTCAATCAACAGGGTGCTGATGGAAATTGGACTACTGTTGGTCGAAGATGTCGAAGAGGAGAGGTGGGAGGCGTGTCCGTAGGCAGAGAGAGAAGAGGAAAGGCATGAGTCTAGGACTGAGAGTGGGGACTTTGAATGTTGGAACTATGCAAAGAAAAGGTAGAGAGCTGGCTGACATGATGCAGAGGAGGAAAGAGGACATACTGTGTGTTCAGGAGACCAGGTGGAAAGGTAGCAAAGCTAAAAGCTTAGGAGCAGGGTTTAAGCTATTTTATCACGGTGTGGATGGGAAGAGAAATGGAGTAGGAGTCATCTTGAAGGAGGAGTTTGTCAGGAATGTTCTAAAAGTGAAAAAGAGTGTCAGACAGAGTGATGAGTCTCAAGTTAGAAATTGAAGGTGTAATGCTCAATGTTGTTAGTGCTTATGCCCCACAGGCAGGATGTGAGCTAGAAGAGGAGAGATTCTGCAGAGACGTAGAGGAAGTGATGCAGAGTACCCCCAGAGGTGAAAGAGTGGTCATTGGTGCAGACTTCAATGGACATGTTGGTACAGGCAACAGAGGGGACGAGGAAGTGATGGGCAGGTTTGGTATTCAGGACAGGAACGCAGAAGGACAGATGTTGATAGATTTTGCAAAAAGGATGGAAATGGCTGTGGTGAATACGTTCTTCCAGAAGAAACAGGAGCATCGGGTGACTTATAAAAGCGGAGGTAGGAGCACACAGGTAGACTACATCTTGTGTAGGCGATGTAATTTGAAGGAAGTCAGTTACTGCAAAGTAGTAGTTGGTGAGAGTGTTGCCAAACAGCATAGGATGGTGGTGTGCAGGATGACTCTGATGGTGAGAAAGGTGAAAAAGGCAAAGGCAGAGCAGAAGACAAAGTGGTGGAAGCTGAAAAAGGAAGAGTGTCGTGTTGGCTTCAAGGAGGAGTTGAAACAGGCTTTGGGTGGCCAGGAAGTGCTTCCAAATGACTGGACAACCACAGCAAATGTGATCAGGTACACAGGTAGGAGAGTACTTGGTGTGTTCTCTGGAAGGAAAGTAGATAAGGAGACTTGGTGGTGGAATGAGGAAGTGCAGGAGTGTGTACAAAGGAAGAGGTTAGCTAAGAAGAAGTGGGACATTGAGAGGACCGAAGAGAGTGAACAGGAGTACAGGGAGACACAGCTTAAGGCGAAAGTAGCAGTGGCTAAGGCCAAACAGAGGGCGTATGATGACTTGTATGATAGGTTGGATAGTAAAGAGGGAGAAAATGATCTATACAGGTTGGCACAGCAGAGAAATAGAGATGGGAAGGACGTGCAGCAAGTTAGATTGATAAAGGACAGAGAGGGAAATGTATTGACTGATGACAGAAGTGTGCTGGGAAAATGGAAAGAGTCCTTTGAAGAGCTGATGAATGAGGAAAATGAGAGAGAAAAAAGAGTAGAAGAGGTGACCATTGAGGAGCAGGATGTAGCAAAGATCAGTAAGGGTGAAGTGAGAAGGGCATTGACGAGGATGAAGAATGGAAAGGCAGTTGGTCCTGATGATATACCTGTGGAGGTATGGAAGTGTATAGGCGAGGTAGCAGTAGATTTTCTGACAAGAACATTCAACAAGGTACTAGAGAGTGAGCAGATGCCGGAGGAGTGGAGGAGAAGTGTTCTGGTGCCCATTTTTAAGAACAAGGGAGACGTGCAGAGTTGCAGCAACTACAGAGGGATAAAGTTGATGAGCCATACGATGAAGTTATGGGAAAGAATAGTGGAAGCTAGACTAAAGGCAGAGGTCAGCATTTGTGAACAACAGTTTGGTTTCATGCCCAGAAAGAGCACCACAGATGCAATGTTTGCTTTGAGGATGTTAATAGAGAAGTACAGAGAAGGCCAGAGGGAGCTACATTGTGCCTTTGTGGATCTGGAAAAAGCATATGACAGGGTGCCAAGAGAAGAACTGTGGTATTGCATAAGGAAGTCTGGAGTGGCATAGAAGTATGTTAGAGTGGTGCAGGACATGTATGAGAGATGTAAGACAGCAGTGAGGTCTGCTGTTGGTGTGACCGACAAATTCAAGGTGGAGGTGGGACTGCATCAAGGGTCAGCTCTGAGCCCCTTCTTGTTTGCTATGGTGATGGACAGGCTGACAGACGAGGTGAGACAAGAATCTCCATGGACTATGATGTTTGCAGATGACATAGTGATCTGTAGTGAGAGCAGAGAACAAGTGCAGGAAAATCTAGAGAGGTGGAGGTATGCCCTGGAAAGGAGAGGAATGAAGGTTAGCCTCAGAAAATCAGAATACATGTGTGTGAATGAGAAGGACCCAGGAGGAACGGTGATGTTACAGGGAGCAGAGATAACGAAGGTGGAGGATTTTAAGTACTTAGGCTCAACAATCCAGAGCAATGGAGAGTGTGGAAAAGAGGTGAAGAAACGTGTGCAGGCAAGCTGGAATGGTTGGAGAAAAGTGTCCGGTGTGATGTGCGATAGGAGAGTGTCAGCAAGAATGAAGGGAAAAGTGTACAAGACGGTGGTGAGGCCAGCGATGTTGTATGGATTAGAAACAGTGGCGCTGAGGAAAAGGTAGGAGGCAGAGCTGGGGGTAGCGGAGATGAAAATGTTGAGGTTCTCTCTGGGAGTAATGAGGATGGATAGGATCAGAAATGAGTATATCAGAGGGACAGCCCACGTAAGATGTTTTGGAGACAAAGTCAGAGAGGCTAGATTGAGATGGTTTGGACATGTACAGAGGAGGGATAGTGAGTATATTGGCAGTAGGATGCTGAACTACCAGGCAGAAGGCCTCGAGGAAGACCAAAGAAGAGATTTATGGATGTGGTGAAGGAAGACATGAAGGTCGTTGGAGTCAGAAAAGAAAATGCGGAGGACAGGGTGAGGTGGAGGCGGATGATTTGCTGTGGCGACCCCTGAAGGGAGCAGCCGAAAGTAAAAGAAGAAGAAGAAGATGGTGGTCGGTCAGACATTGTCACTCACGCGAAAACGTCGGTGCACAAAGAAAGTGTGGCGAATGTTGCTAAAACTTCAAAATTAACCAAGTGGGTTGCATCTACAAATGAACTGTCAACAATAAGGGCTCAATGTTTGTTTACTTCGTTTTTGTTGAACACAATATCCCTGTTGCTGTTGCGAGCCATGTCGGACCCTTATTAACTAAAGCATTTCCGAATTCGGATGATATAAAGAAATTTTCATGTGCTAGGACAAAAATAAATAGTATAATTCATGAAATGGCCAGTGATGGGAGGAAAACTATGATTGATGCCATGACAAACAGCCCGTTTTCCATCGCAACAGATGGTAATAGTGACAACTTATAATTACTCATAATTATTTACTGGGAGTGAATTGAGTTTCATCTAATGCAGCGGTTCTCAATCTGTCGATCATGAGCTACCAGTCGATCTCGAAGATAATATTGGTCGATCGTGAAGGTAGTACTGTATTGGTAAATGACATGATGTTAAAAATATAGACGTATTTTTCTGCCCTTTTGCTCACCGCACATGTGCAAACAAAGGCACTAAGTACAGCAAAAAAAGGTAGTCAGTGAGTTCCCTGCTATTTCAAGCTCTCGCTTTTTTCTTAAAGCAAAGAAAGCTTATCAAGCATGAGTATGGATGCTGTAGCAATGAAGAAGACAAAGTATCACTTTCATACGGGATGGGAGGCGGACTATTTTTCACAATGTCATTTTTGGAAGTGCGTTTGGAAGTGTGCTTGAGGAATGTAGCCATGAGGGGGGAGGGGGCACTAACCAGTGTCTCTCCCCCTTATGCCGGTCCCAAGCCTGGATAAATGCAGAGGGTTGCGACAGGAAAGGCATCTGGCGTAAAACTTCTGCCACATTAAAAATGCAAATGGTCAAAACAAAATTCATACCAGATCGGTCGAGGCCCGGGTTAACAACGACCGCCATCAGTGCTGTCAACCAACAGGGTGGCGTGTCCGTAGGTAGAGAGAGACGAGGAAAGGCGTGAGCCTAGGACTGAGAGTAGGGACTTGGAATGTTGGAACTATGCAAGGAAAAGATAGAGAGCTGGCTGACATGATGCAGAGGAGGAAGGTGGACATACTGTGTGTTCAGGAGACCAGGTGGAAAGGTGGCAAAGCTAAAAGCTTAGGAGCAGGGTTTAAGCTGTTTTATCATGGTGTGGATGGTAAGAGAAATTGAGTAGGAGTCATCTTGAAGGAGGGGTTTGTCAGGAATGTTCTAGAAGTGAAAAGAGTGTCAGACAGAGTGATGAGTCTCAACTTAGAAATTGAAGGTGTGATGCTCAATGTTGTTAGTGCTTATGCCCCACAGACAGGATGTGAGCTAGAAGAGAAGGAGAGATTCTGGAGTGAGTTAGATGAAGTGATGCAGAGTAACCCCAGAAGTGAAAGAGTGGTCATTGGGGCAGACTTCAATGGACATGTTGGTGCAGGCAACAGAGGGGACGAGGAAGTGATGGGCAGGTTTGGTATCCAGGACAGGAACACAGAAGGACAGATGTTGATCGATTTTGCAAAAAGGATGGAAATGGCTGTGGTGAATACTTTCTTCAAGAAGAGACAGGAGCATAGGGTGACTTATGAAAGCGGAGGTAAGAGCACACAGGTAGACTACATCTTGTGTAGGCGATGTAATTTGAAGGTAGTCAGTGACTGCAAAGTAGTAGTGGGGTAGTGGGTGAGAGTGTTGCCAAACAGCATAGGATGGTGGTGTGCAGGATGACGCTGATGGTGAGAAAGGTGAAAAAGGCAAAGGCAAAGCAGAAGACAAAGTGGTGGAAGCTGAAAAAGGAAGAGTGTTACTCTACATGTGAAATTACTGCATGCTACTTAGTTAATTAAAAAAAATTGAATGATGTAGTTTTAAGGTGTATTTTCTGATAGTTATTTTTTTTAAAAGCTTTGGCGTCTGGGGGGTTGCCACCCCGATACCCTACTTCGTCCCTGGACCCTGGTCAGGGGGCACATCCCCCTGGACCCCCTATTACGATTTAAATTTTCTGAATGTTGGCAGCTCTGAATAGAATTCATGAAGTTCTTTTTTTTTTTGTATTATAATGTACGTGGAGATCCCACAAGCTTCACAAATTCCATAGAGGTCTGTGAAACTGTACACCAGGCGGAGTCCTCAGGTAAACATGGTGGCGCTCTGGAGTCAGGAGTCCTCTCAGAGGAACTCAGAACATCAGTTAAAGAACCCAGGAAGACTTTAATTTAATTCCGATTCTCTGAGTGTCCCGTCAGAGCCAGAATTACTGTACTACAGGTTCACTGTTCTAAATGGACTAAAATAGTTTGTGTTGTTGATCTATTATTAGTTTTAGTAACGACATGCTGAAATATAATGGGGTGGACTCATTGTAGTATTTATACTTTCTCTAAATCCTCTCACAATCGACTCGATGTGATCCACAAGTGCTGATGTTTCTCCTTTTCTTCCTTTTTCCTGCTCAATGCGCGGGGAGGCAGTGTACATTTCCATGGAAACACACCCTGTGGAAAAAATACTGGCCTGTCATAGTCCATAAAAATGACCTGTTTCATATTTCCTTCTATGCTTATGATATTGCTCTCTATTTACCAGGAGATAATATACAGTCGATACCCAGACAATAATGGTGATGTCACAGTTGATGTGAATAAACAGTACAAAACAGTGGAGGATTAAAACCCCTCAGGTCTATCTCTGCCACAAAATCGAGAGATTTTATCAGGAAACATGTGCTGAGCAGACGGATCACTGAACGTCTGATAGCTGAGTTTCAGGAGACTGGGAGAGATTTGGAATATTCCAGGTCAGATGATTACAGGAGTGATTTCCAACTTCACTGTGTGTATCAGCCGTAACTCAGCAGTGAGGAGCAGATAGAGAACATCATCAATTATTAATCAATCATTATTCATCAATAATTAATTAATTAATAACTCACCACCGCAAACGTTTTCCATTTCTGCAGAATGTTCATCATCAACATGAGACGGAAAGGAAAATGGGTCATATTTTCTGGATCATCCTGTCAAGTCAAGTTTATTTATGTCACATGTTTCATACACAAAGGAAGTACAGTGTTGTTTACAAGAATTATTTGAAAGAAAAGTAAATAAAAGTTAAAAAGAAAACATGCAAGATAAAAACAGAGGGCAGCAAAACAGTAAGGACTGAAAACAGAATAAATAATTCTCTAAAAATCATAAAATTTAATTAAAATATCTGATCAAATTGAATTTCAAAAAATAATAATAAAGTGTGTATTAATTTAAAATAATATTTATTCACAGAGAATATATATCGATATCCACCTCGCCTTCAGCGAATCATTGTTCCTTATTCTGTCGTTCTAGAATATAACATCCATGTTCTGAAAGGGGAAATTTAAATTTAAAATAATTGATCTGATATTACAGGACACCAGGCATAGTCTATATAACCTTATATAACTCCTGAAGTGTTCACATATAGAATTATAAGATATATTCAGGGGTTTCTGGGTGACGGCGGTGCTTCTATAATCCTGATCTGGGTTCAGGTTCTGTTCCAGCACGAAGAATTTATTGGAAATGAAAATGGATCAAACTGCTTTTTAATAAGTTTAAACTCACAGCAGTGACCTGTGACACCACGACTATGATATTAATAGAAGGAAAAACTGATGGAATGTCACGTATGAAATTTTCTAGAGAGGACAATAATTAGAAGAGTGTATTGTATTTTTCGGATCATGAGGCTCGCTTAAAGTCCTTTACTCGTCAAAAAAATCTGATGGTGCGCCTCATAATCTGGTGCGCCTTGTGTGTGGCTGAATTGCCACCATGACCTCTACAGTTTGAGTTGGATCACTGTCAGGAACCAGACCGGATCCATCTCACTCCTGAACCTCAACAGTCTCTTGTGTTTCAGGGTGAATTTGTGATGGAAGTCGTGTTTTAGAACCGCAGGACTCATATAGTCTATAACTATGGTAACAATGATGTTTATATACCAGCTCACACACCATATGTACATCCTCTGTGCGCTATTTCCTCTGAAACGGGTTTAATTTAATTCAGCGTTATGTTCTTCTCCCCACTGTGGAGATTTAGTGTTCGAATGAAATGATGTGGATGAGAACAGAACAAATCCCATCCTATATGAACTCAATAAGAGGTTTTATTTTCAATCCCAGATATTTTAGTTCCATCAGCAGGGTTTTTCTGTCTCTTCCTCATGTTGGGTTTTTACTAACGCGCCCCTTTAACAATATGATAGAACTGGTGTTTATACTTTGGTACTTTTATTAAAAACTTTCAGGATTTGATGATGATTTTCTCTTGTTGTTATTTCATGATGTTTATTTTATTTCCTTCAGTATCAGCTGTGATAGAATTGGAGTGGAAAGTTGGTCTGTTCTGGTCTCAGCGCTCGGCTCAGAAACCTCCAATCTGAGAGAACTACGTCTGGCTGTGAAAGTACTGGATCTGACCCGTAATAAACTCGGAGATTCAGGAGTGAAGGTTCTCTGTACTGTACTGGAGAATCCTGAGAGTAAAGTGGAGGCACTGAGGTAAGATCATCTCTCTGAAAGACACAATATTCATGGTTCGTCTGGGGCCGGAACGCCTTCAAAAGTTCTTTCATAGAGAAAGAGAAAAGAAAGAAAAAATAAAATAAAATAAATTATTTTCAGGGCTCTGGAATTGCCAGGCCACCCCTTAAAGACCAAAGGTTCTCTTAATCCGCCCTTGAATGGTCCTTAATTTTTATCTTTGGGTCGATCTGCGCAATAAATTCCGAACATTTTATTAGAAACCTCTGATTTTTGTCTCTTTTTTTTCAATAAAGTCACAGAATATCGATGTTTGTCGAGCGTCGTCTGCGAACACATCTCAGAAGTATCGCTTTATGACACAAAATTATAAAAGCTTCTAGATGTTTTACGACACACAGTTCTCATTTTCGTCAGTTTGGTAACGGCATCCCTGGCGACCTTTTTTCGCTCGTCATGAGTGAATAAATATTTATAAAAATCTTCAGAGGACTGTATTGTACCGACAGCCACAATGCCGGGCGGTCGGTGTATATTTAAAGCAGAATGGCGTGAGAACAGAGACTACAGTGATTGGACAGACGGCGGAATCATGCGTTTTGTAAGGTATGCGATAAAAACATTGAAGTCGGTGCTCTGGGGAAGGAGCATTAAACATTAAAGTCGCACATAAAATCAAATGTCACCCAATCAGAAAACATGCAAAGAATTTTAAGAACCAATGAGCATGAGGGTCGTCTGATAACTGACTATCGCAAAGGAAATGCAGTCGGAACAACCGCTATAAGCGCTAATGTTAGCGTTACCATGACTACGCCCAGTGGATCTGCAACTGGTACAGGTGTCGACCCGAATCCACAGGTGACGAAAGTGTTTACATTTATATTGTATATTTACATTTTAGAAACTATGTGGTCTTCATTTCTTCATTCTGTGGTCTTCAGTTTATTAAAATCATTGCATATTTTCCAGCAAAATGATTTAAATTAATCTTATTTAGTTCTTATAAGCAGCAGCTGGATCCAGTAGTGTGTTCACCTGAAATTTTCTGGAACACAACAGCATGCACAACAAATATATTCATCAAGGGATAACGATTTCACTTTAGATTTCACATCCACAAAATCACAAGAAGATCAGTCACCCCTGAGCAGTTAAACTAACACTGTGGACGACACGCCCCTCCCACGTCTGAGTAAAACTAACACTGACAGTTTGGTGGAGAGAAGAACCGATGACGTACTCAAAGGTGTGAAGGTTTCCTTTGATAAAAATCTCGACCCGGTTCTAAAGAAACTTGAGGATCGCTCGGCTTAAATCGTCACACTGGATACACGGATCACAGAAGCTGAAGGAACATCTCAAACTCCGAGGATGCCGCAGCTATTCACATCACTCGGCTCTCTGAGGGCGAGATCGAGCTGGAAGCGGCCACTGACAAGATCAATGACTTAGAGAACAGGAGTCGGAGGAGCAATATCTGGGTCTTCGGAATTCCTTAGAGCAGCGAGGAGCTTAAACCTGTAACTTTCTTCAAAACGCTTCAAAGGAGGTTCTCTTCAACTGAATCACTGCCATTGTTCCCTCACCCTCAACTCCCCCTCACCATCGGTCCCAGGCTGTTCTCATAAATCCTCCTCAATCCTTTAGTGGAGATGCTGTGATCCTCATTCACAGCTCGGACTTTTCCTCCATCCTTATTGAGACTGATATTTATCTGGTATTTAAAAGGGGGCGTGGTCTAGAGAGGGCTCTTCATGTAGGCGGATCCTCAGTTTATTTTTGGAAAATGTTCCTCCTCTGTCCATTGCTAATGATCAGACTGGCTTCATCTGGAGAAAATTATTTCCACATAATGTGAGACGCTGACGTCACATTCAGTCACATTATTCAGTTTCTCCCTGAAGGTGTTTTTTCTTGATGTGCAGAAGGCGTTTAGGCTGGGATGGACCGCCCTGTTTGTCATGCTGCAGAAATTCAGCCTGTGGGAGGAGTTTATTAAATGGATTCGGATATTGTACACATCCCCCTTTCAGCTGTAATCCCAAACGAACTCAGCTTTAGTCATTTAAATACTGAACATGTTACTAGGCAGGTTGCCCTTTGACCCCACTGTTATTTACTCTTGCAATAAAGACCTTCGACGCCACCATTAGACGAGACCCCAGTATGAGTGGACTCTCCTTAAATAATCACGAGCAGAAAATTCCACGATATGCTGATGATGTTTTGATTTTTTTTTAAATTCGCCTTCACATTTTATCCCGAAATTACGGAAATACTGTAATTAATACTTAATTATAAAATTTCCTCTTTGTTGTTCACAGACATCGGATCCAAATTTCTCCTGACTTTTTCACTGGTCCCAGCAGGGTCCTTATATCTCAGTATAAAATTCTCCCCATGTTTAATGGATTCATATAAATTTAATGCTGCCCATCTCTTATAAACTGTAAAATACAACCTTGATAGGTGGTGCAGTTGCCCCGCCCCTGTCGGGTCGTATTTGATCAAAGTGAAGCTCTTCCATCGTCTCCTGGATCTTTTTCAGATGAAGCTGGTTGTATTTTCAGAGAAAGTTTGTGTAAAGTAAACAGTGCAGCTCTATACTTGAAGAAGAGACTCAGGCTGAGATTCAGGTTTGTTTTCCTGTTAAAAATGGAGCATCAGCAGCCCCTTCATTTAATTTTTACCTGTGGGTGGCCCAGTTCTCCTTTATTTTGAAATGGATTCATGGATCACCCTGGTTCTGTTCGGCTCGGTTGGGAATCGGCCTCTTTAGGTCCGATACCCTTGTAGAGTTTATTATATGTTTCTCCTGGCAACGTCACAGCTGCGGTAACAGACGACGTACTTTTAAAGAAAATGTGAAGCGTTTAGCGTGAGGTTTGGAAATCGGAAGGATACAGGAACTGGTTCTCTTTGCGAATCCCCGATTCATGAGAACCACAACTTTCAACATGGACTCGACGCCAGCGTAACTGACTAGAAGCATGAGGGGATCAGAGTTGTTAGAGATGTGATTCAGGAAGGTTCAGTTCTCATATCCCAACAAATGTAAGTAAATATGATGTCACCGATAGCGACATCATCACATTCCTATAAGTTCTACACTTTATTCTGCAGGCATGAGATTTTTCTGCTTTTTGGTGGAAATCCACTTTTTCTGTCCTCCAGAGGTCATTTTTTTTATATTATTCCAAATCCGGTAAATATTTTTAGGACGGGTGTGTATGTGTGTGGGTGGGGGGTTTCAATTCCCGCCCCTCCAAGCGTGATGAAGTTGTGGGATATGATGTTCTGACGAACATGTACATTTCATTAAAGGCTTAGTGTTAAACAGGATGTTCTCACAGTGAAGTCTCGTCTTCTGCGTGATTTGTGATGCGCTCCACCAAAAGTGGGCACTCGTCGCAACTGACGCATGGCGCTTGTGAGACGAAGCGCGGCTTATCCGGACTACCGATCTTTCAAGTGAGCAAGTGCGCGTTGAATACTTGTTTAGTAAACTTGTTTAGTACTCAACCATCACTTGCTCAGTTGAAAGATCGGAAGTAAAAATTTAATTCACACCTTTTGTGATATCTCTGTATTATAGAATTAGTTTATTGCAATTATCATTTTACTAGCAAGACAAATGCATGCACGATTTCAAAAGTGTGTTTTCCTCATTCCTATCGCTTCATGGGCGTCGCCATATTGTAAACAAAGTCGGATATACTGTAGAATCATTTCCTTCTTTTATTAACTTATTTATTAAAATCCGAAAGTGACTTACATGTGTATAAGAAGTGATTGTATTTTA
>CM045744.1:9310927-9318427 GCA_024760905.1 Plotosus lineatus
CAAACACACGTGCCCACACGGTATAGAGATGAGGCACAACCACACACACACACACACACACACACACACACACACACACACACACACACACGGTAAAGAGACAAGGCGTGTGCACACACACACACACACACACACGCAAACACACACACGGTGCAGGGACAAGGCGTGCACACACACACACACACACACACACACACACACACACACACAGTGCAGACACGAGGCGCTCGCACACACACACAGAGTATAGAGATGAGGCACGCCCACACACACACACACACACACACACACACACACACACACACACACACACACACAAGTGGTAAAGAGATTAGGAGCACACACACACACACACACACACACACACACACACACACACACACACAGTCTAGAGACTATCCCCGCTCATGCACACACACTCATACACACACACACCATACAGAAACAAAACGTACACACACACGCACACACACACACACATACACACACACACACACACGTACACGCACACACACACACAATACAAAGACAAGCCACGTATGACACACACAAGCACAGGGTACAGTGATGAGAGACACACACGCACCATACAGAGATGAGGCACACACACATGGTAGAGATGAGGAGCACACACACACACACACACACACACACACACACACACACACACACACACACACACACATAGTACAGAAATGAGACACACGCTCACGCACGGTACAGAGATGAGACACACACATAAATACATACTCACACACACACACACACACACACACACACACACACACACACACACACAGTACAGAGACGTGTAACTAATAATAATAAATACACACACACACACACACACACACACACAGTGTGATAAATAGAGAAACTGAAAGTAATAGCGCCGTGGCTGGAGCCTTTTTTTCCTCTTTTCATAGAGCATTTTTCTATTTTCTCTTTTATTTCGGTTTTGTTTATTTTTCCTCTTTAGTTTTTCCTGTGGTGGGTGTGGTGGTGACACAGGTGGAGGTGAGCACTTGTCCTCAGCACACCGGGAAAATGTCGGCTGACTCCGGGCTGGAGAAGCTGACTCGCCGGCACGCCATCAAAATAGTCCCGACAGTCAGTTGCGCGGTGGAGGACTGTGTTCTGGCTGTCGGGGAACTAGTCAGGTTTGAAAGCGTGAGATCCGCATCCAGGATGAACAGCGCAGTGGTGATGTTTTTGGACAGCATGGAGAAAGTGAACCGAGTTGTGGAGAGCGAGGTTGTGCTTCAGGGAAGTTTCACTCCCGTTCTCTCGCTGGTTAATCCCGCCAAACGAGTTATTATTTCAAACGTGCCGCCGTTTGTACGTAATGAGGTTCTGGAGCAGGAGTTGTCCCGATACGGCCAGATTTGGTCACCGATTCGAATGATCTCCTTAAATTATAAGTCCCCACACCTGAAACATGTCGTTTCCTTCAGACGGCAAACGATGATGATTCTTAAAAGCCCCGACGAGCTGAACTTGGTTTTGAAATTTAAAGTTGATAACTTTGATTGCATCATTCACGTCATATCAGGGAACATGAAGTGTTTCAGGTGCGGCATGGAAGGACATCTTATCCGCTCGTGTCCGATGGGACATGAAGCAAAGCAGTCGGCTACCGACTCCCTTGCGACACAGCCCGAGCCAGTGGCAGCAGCGGCACTGGGGAAACCGATAGCCAAACTGTTGGGAAGCCCTTCCAATCTGAACGAGACAGCAACAACAACCGTTCCGGAGACTATGAAAATGGTTTCTCACAGCCGGAGACACAGATGGACGGTGTGCAGGCCAGCACAGACACCACGGTGGTTGCACAGGTAAATAACTCACAGGTGAAGGGTAATGGGTGTGCAGAACATTCACGTGGTGTTGATCAGACGGAGTTGGGAAGACAGAAGGAAAGCATGGGGCAGATAGCAGCTAGGGTGGCAGAGTCAGTTCTGGAGGAATTAGGTGGGGAAGATGAAGAATTAATAGTTGACGAGTTAAAAACCGTAGTTAAAACAAAGTTCACAAACACAGAAAACAGTGTTTCAAACAAAATAAAAAAAGCCTCAAAAGGGGAAATCTGTCTGTCTCAGGGCTTGTCTGAGAGCGAGGATGAGAACACAGAAAAAATGGACACAGACACGGTATACACAGTGGAAAAAATACAAAAGTCTTTACATGACAATAAAGGGGCTAGAATTAAAGCCGAAATCTTTTTTCTGGACCTCAGACTATTTATCAACTCTGTCCGTCTCCATTGAAGAAAGCGAGGTGACCCTGGACACCCCGGTTTCACCAAACAGGAGATATATAAACAGAGGAAACTCGTTTCAAAGTATAAAAAGCAACTCGCTGAGGAGGACTAATGTTCTTTTTTTTCATCTGTCTTTTACTCAATCTGCTTTTACCCCTCACGGTTCAGTCTCTCCCCTCTTTAATTTTCAACATGGAGACTTTTAAAATCGCCACGCTCAATACAAACAGAACGAGACAGGACTTAAAAAGAGCCTCGATTTTTAGTTTGATTCATGTAAAGAAACTAAATGTTGTTTTTATTCAGGAGACACACAGCACCCTAGACAACGAAGGTGACTGGAGGAGGGAATGGAATGGACAGGTGTTTTTTAGTCACAAAAGTGCCAATAGCAGGGTAGTTGGGATTTTATTCTCCCGAGATTTTAACCCGGTTTCTGTACACACTGAAGATGTGATGGCAGGCCATATTTTAAAAGTTACAGCAGAGCTGGAAAAAATCAAGGTTTTGTTTTAAACATTTACGCTCCAACCGCAGGCACAGAGAGACTCCTGTTTTTAAGCGCCCTGGATGATGTGATCGAGAGGTGCGGGCAGGATGAGTACCTGTTTATAGGGGGGGATTTTAACTGTACCGAAAATCATCTTTTAGATCGGAACCACCCCGAGCCACACACTGCCTCGCAAAGAACATTAAGAAAACTTGTCGAGACATGAATTTTAGACGTCTGGAGAAATTTTTATGGCAACAGTCGACAGTCCACCTGGCTCCACTCAAGGGATGGAATACTGTCCATGGCCAGGCTCGACAGGTTTTATTGTTTTAAACATCATTTTAATGTTTTTAAGAACTGCTCGATTTTGCCAGTGGGCTTCTCGGACCATTGTTTGGTCGAGTGCTGTGGCCATATCAACAACATCAGATGTGGAAGCGCGTACTGGCACTTCAACACAGCACTCTTATCTGACCACGGTTTTAAGAAAGCTTTTAATGTTTTTTGGGAAGGTTTTAGACAAACAAAGAATGCTTTTAGTTCTTTGCAGCAGTGGTGTGACGTCGGGAAGAACAAAATCAAATCTCTGTGCCTGCAGTATACTCGCAATGTCTCCAGGAACTTGGTCAGATCCATTAAGGATTTGGAGAGGGAAATGGTAGAGCTGCAAACTCTGGCAGACTCTACAGGAGAAAGAAGACATTTTGAAGTCTACAAAGCCAAAAAACATGTTAGCTGACTTGCTAGGCGTACCCACCAGGGGCGCTGTGGTACGCAGTAGGTTTCAAAATGTCGCTCTGATGGATGCTCCCTTTCACTTTTTCTTTGGGCTGGAAAGCAAAAAACGGGCAGAGGAGGCTGATCCATTGTCTGCGTTCTGGAGATGTACGGCTAATCCAGGACATTGCAGACATACGCAGGTACGCAGCAGGTTTCTATGATGAACTATATCAGTGTGAATATTCTGATAAACCAGACTTGTTGGATTTTTTCCTCACTGGTCTGCCACAGGTGTCAGCAGATGCCAACAGGCATCTGGAAGCTGACATCTCCCCGAACAAATTGTTGACGGCACTGCAGAGCCTCAAACCAGGGAAAGCCTCGGGTATAGACGGCCCGCCGGCTGACTTTTATAAGGCCTTCTGGGTGGTGATCGGTGAGGACCTGCTGGACATTCTCAGGGACAGTCTGCTGAAAAGCGGGGTACCTCTAAGTTGCAGGAGAGTGGTCCTCACCCTTCTGCCAAAGAAGGGGGATCTGCAAGAACTCAAAAACTGGTGACCAGTGTCCCTCCTCTGCATGGACTACAAGCTCCTTTCCAAAGTCCGAGCGAACAGGTTAAGGAAAGTGATGGAGCAGGTCATTCATGTAGACCAGACCTACTGTGTACTGGGCAGGCTGATAACGAACAATGTCTTTTTAATTTGGGGACGTTTTGGACCTCTCCAATTCATTGGGAATGAAACTTGGTCTCATTTCACTAGACCAAGAAAAGGCATTTAATCGGGTTGAGCATGCATACCAATGGCATACTCTAGAGGGTTTTGGGTTCAGCCCTGGTCTCATTGCTTGGATTCAGACCTTGTATGGAGATATTGAGAGTATATTAAAAATCAAAGGTGGTTTGACCGCTCCTTTTAAAGTGCAGAGGGGTATCAGGAAGGGTATGTCAGACATGCTGGACTCCTTTGCAATAGAGCCTCTCCTGCATCAATTCAGAATGGGTCTCTCTGGTTTTAATATCCCGAACTGCGTTTCGACTTTTAAACTGTCCGCATATGTGGACGATCTTATCATTGCTGTAAATAACCAGAGAGATGTTAATTTTTTAACCAAAACTGTCGAAGATTTTAGTGCCATTTCATCAGCCAAGGTAAACTGGGGAAAAAGTGAAGCTCTGTGGGTGGGGGATGAGTCGCGGGGTCTCGTCCTCCCGGGCGGTCTCACCTGGACAACGGGTGGGATCAAGTACCTGGGAATCTACCTTGGCGATGGAAATAATGTAAATAAAAATTGGGAAAACGTTCTAGAGAAAATGCAAGGGAGGCTCAAAAAGTGGAAATGGATTTTACTGAAAATATCTTTTAAAGGTCGTGTTTTAATTATTAACAATCTGGTGGCTTCTATGCTGTGGCACCATCTCTCCTGCGTGGATCTCCTTCAACCCTTCTCGTGAAAGTCTAGGCCGAGATCATCAGTGTTTTCTCGGACAAGCTGCACTGGGTCCCGCAGAGTGTCCTCTTCCTCCCCAAAGAGGAAGGGGGACATGGTCTTATACATCTGGCCAGCAGAGGAGCAACTTTCAGGCTCCAGTTCATCCAGAGACTGCTTCATCCCGGACCGAGAGACTTGGTGTGGAGGCCCAGTTCTGGCCCGGTGCTGGGAGCCGGGACTGCAGGACTCTCTCTTTTTAATGGATTTAAGCAAACACGACCTAAAAGTATTTCCAGAGTTTTATCAAAGCCTTTTTAAAATCTGGAGACTTTTAAAAAGAACAGAACATATGCACGCACTACTTGTTTTAAATGTACGACAGTCTGCAGGTCCGTCTGTCGCAGAGAAGTTTGCAGCAGCACATGTCACCACACTGGGTCACGTGTTTGACCTGTCTGGTCCACAGCTAGAGGACGCCGCTGCTCTCTCTGCCGCTGTCAGGGTGTCTTCGGTGAGACGACTGGAAAGCATGCTGAGGCTCTGGAAGGACCAGCTCTCCCCAGATAAACACTCCAGCATTGTCTCCGGAACCGACAGCGTTTTACCCCCCGGAGACACGGACCCCTTTCCCGTCGACAGCCTCGCCCCGGATTTTAAGGACTGCTCTGGTTGGTTTTTAGAACATGGTGTGTCAGTCTATAAAATTGTGTAACACCTCAGGTAAAAATAATTCAGAGACTGATGGTAAAAGTACTAAATAAAGAGAAACTAAGGGGTCGGACTGACACACCATGGAGGGTCCACCTGGGTTTGAAACCAGAAGTGGACCCCTCATGGAGAGCGCTGTACAAACCACCGTTGACAAAAAGGGTTGGAGACTTACAGTGGAGAATTTTACATGGTGCTGTTGCAGTTAATAGTTTTGTGAACATTTTAAAGCCGGGTGTTGATGAAAGGTGTCCATTCTGTTCCCTCAAAGAGACGGTGTTTCATTGTTTCCTGGACTGCAGCAGGCTGCAGTCCCTGTTTATGTGCTTATCAAAGCTGTTCTGTACTTTTTGCGTGTTTTTTACGAAACACATTTTTATTCTGGGTTTTAGATACCAACAAAAAAAGAATGCCAAGTGTCAACTTCTGAACTTCCTCCTGGGCCAATCAAAAATGGCCGTCGACCTGAGCAGGAGGAGAAAAATAGAGGGTTCACTGGACTGTGATATTAAAACAATTTTAATCAAAATGATAAAGAGCAGGTTGATGATTGATTTAAATTATTATAGCTCGAAGAGTCCTTTGAGAAAGTGTGGTGTGTAAATGATGTTTTTTTGTTCTGTGAAGGAGGAGAAGCTACTGTTTTCAACACTGTTGGGTTAAAGGAACTGACTCTGATTATGAAAATACTTTTTCTGTTGAGATCAAGGGGGTTAAATCTATTGGGGTGTTTTTTGTTATTTATTTATTTATTGATTGATTTATTTATTTTTTTCATTTTTTTTCCATTTATTTATTTTTGTGTGTAATGGGTTTATTTTCGACATTAATTCATTTAATGTTCCCTTTCTGTTTGTGCTTTAAGAAGTAGTGTTTTTTTTTGTGTGTGTTAAAATAAAGTACCTTTTAAAATTTAAATTTCTCCGTCTCTCTCTCTCTCTCTCTCTCTCTGATTAAAGTTGACGATCAGGCTGTTGTTCTCTGTTGATCTTCAGCTGCTGATAGTTTAATATCACGCACAACAGATGAGAGAAACTAAATGGATCCTCAGTATGATTATGTTCATGAGATGTTAATTAGAATAATCAGGTGATATTAAATCCTCACGTGATTCTGAATAATAAAATCATTTTACACACACACATCATCTTTAAAGGAAATCTTAAACCAGGATAAAAGTCTGGTGATGAAGAGCGTGGCATTGTGTCTCTGCAGGTTGGATGGTTGTGGTGTTTCAGGTGAAGGTTGTGCTGCTCTGACTTCAGCTCTGAGATCAAACCCCTCACACCTGAGAGAACTGAATCTGTCCGGGAATCAAGTTGGAGATTCAGGAGTGAAGATTCTCTCTGCTGTACTGGAGGATCATCTCTGTAAACTGGAGATACTGAGGTAAGATCATCTCTCTGAGAGTCACATGACCTGCTCCTCAGTACGACCCCATTCTGTAATAGTGAGGCTGAAGCAGAAGGTTTAGGTTGATCATCAATGTCCTGAGGAGGAAGATTGTTTCTTTCACTGCACACTGATGATTGGTCACAGAGTCTTTGGCTCAGATGTTCGTATGTGAGAAGCTGCAGCACAAAGCCAAACTTAATGCCGCCGCAATGTGTCTGAAATTACTGTGAGATTTATCACACCCTGAAACTAATCACACAAACTGCACCTGGGACACAAACTAACTGTCCTGAGTGTGAACTGCAGGATTTAGAAATTAAAGTGAAATGAGGGAAAAAAAATGAATGAAAGTTATCAACGAACAGGGCAGTGGGGGCGTGGTGGTAAGGTACCGGATTGCTGAAGCCAAGGTTGGGGGTTCAAGTCCCACTGTCAACGGTTGTCATTGCTGCCCCCCAGTGCACTAACTGAGTTATCACAGGCTGGCCGT
>CM045744.1:9930927-10165927 GCA_024760905.1 Plotosus lineatus
ACCCACATGCCAGGAACCTACATACATACCAGGTAGTGACATACATACCAGGTACCTACATTCCAGGACCCTACATACATATCAGGTTCCAAGATACATACCAGGTTTCTGCATACATACCAGGTACCTACATACAAAGAAGGTATCTACATACATACCAGGTTTCTGCATACATACCAGGTACATACATACATATCAGGTACTTATATAGCAGGTACGAACATATATACCAGGTACCGACATACATTCCAGGTACCTACAGACATACAAGATACCTACATACCAGGTACCTACATGCATACCAGGTATTTACATACATACAAGGTACAAACATACACTCCAGGTATTTATATACCAAGTACCGACATACCTACATTCCAGGAACCTACTCACATATCAGGTACCTAGATACACACCAGGTACAAACATACATACCAGGTATTTATATACCAGGTACTGACCTACATACCAGGTAAGTACATACATACCAAGTACCTATATACATACCATGTACCGATATACATACCAGGTCCCTACATACCAAGAACCTACATACATACCAGGTCCAAACATACATACCAGGTGTTTATATACCAGGTACTGGACATACATACCAGGTACCTACATACATACCAGGTACAAAAATACATACCAGGTTTTATATACCAAGTACCGACATACATACCAGATACCTACATACATACCAGGTACTTACAGACTTACCAGGTACCTACATACATACCACGAGCCCACATACATACCAGGTACCTAGATACATACCAGGTACAAACATAGATACCAGGTATTTATTTCCCAGGTACCGACATACACACCAGGTACCTACATACAAAGCAGGTACCTACATACATACCAGGTTTCTGCTTACATACGAGGTACAAACATACATACCAGGTGTTTATATACCAGGAACTGGACATACATACCAGGTACCTACATGCATACCAGGTACCTACATACATACCAGGTATTTATATACCAGGTACCGACATACCTACCAGGTACCTACATTCCAGGACCCTACATACATATCAGGTTCCAAGATACATACCAGGTTTCTGCATACATACCAGGTACCTACATACAAAGAAGGTATCTACATACATACCAGGTTTCTGCATACATACCAGGTACATACATACATATCAGGTACTTATATAGCAGGTACGAACATATATACCAGGTACCGACATACATTCCAGGTACCTACAGACATACAAGATACCTACATACCAGGTACCTACATGCATACCAGGTATTTACATACATACAAGGTACAAACATACACACCAGGTATTTATATACCAGGAACCTACATACATACCAGCTATCAAGATACACACCAGGTACAAACATACATTCCAGGTATTTATATACCAGGTACCGACATACATACAAGATACCAACATACCAAGTACCTACATACATACCAGGTATTTATATACCAAGAACCTACATACATACAAGGTACAAACATACATAACAGGTATGAATATACCAGGTACTGGACATACATACTAGTAACCTACATACAGTCTAGGTACCTACATACATACCAGATACCTACATACCAGGTACCTACATGCACACCAGGGACCTACATACATACCACGAACCAACATACATACCAGGTACCGAGATACATACCAGGTACCTATATACATACCACGTACCTTTATACCAGGTACGTACATACCTACCAGATACCTACATACCAGGTACCTACATACATACCAGGTATTTATATACCAAGAACCTACATACATACTAGGTATTAATATAACAGGAACTGGACATACATACCAGGTACCTACTGACATACCAGGTACCTAGATACATACCAGGTAAAAACATACATACCAGGTATTTATATACCAGGTACCGACATACATACCAGGTACCTACATACCAAGAACCTACATACAGACCAGGTACAAACCTACATATCAGGTATTTATATACCAGGTACTGTACATACATACCAGGTACCTTTATACCAGGTACCTACATACCTACCAGATACCTACATACCAGGTACCTACATACATACCAGGTATTTATATAACAGGAACTGGACATACATACCAGGTACCTACATACCTACCAGGTACCTACATACCAGGTACCGACATGCATACTAGGTACCTACATACCAGGAACCTAGATACATACCAGATAAAAACATACATACCAGGTATTTATATACCAGGTACCGACATACATACCAGGTGCCTACATCCCTACCAGGTACCTACGTACCAGGTACCTACATACATACCAGGTATTTATATACCAAGAACCTACATACATACTAGGTATTAATATAACAGGAACTGGACATACATACCAGGTACCTACTGACATACCAGGTACCTAGATACATACCAGGTAAAAACATACATACCAGGTATTTATATACCAGGTACCGACATACATACCAGGTACCTACATACCAAGAACCTACATACACACCAGGTACAAACATACATACCAAGTACCTATATACCAAGAACCTACATACATACCATGTACAAACATACCTACCAGATACATACATACCAGGTACAAACATACATACCAGGTATTTATATACCAAGAACCTACACACATACCAGGTACAAACATACATACCAGGTATTAACATAACAGGAATTGGACATACATACCAGGTACCTACATACCAGGTACCGACATGCATACTAGGTACCTACATACCAGGAACCTACATACATACCAGGTACCTAGATACATACCAGGTACAAACATGCATACCAGGTATTTATATACCAGGTACCGACATACATACAAGGTACGTAGATACATACCAGGTACCGACATACCTGGTACCGATATACCGACATACATACCAGGTACCTACATACCAGGAACCTGCATACATACCATGTACCTAGATACATACCAGGTACCGACATACAGAAAAGGTACCTACTTACACACCAGGTAACTACATACATACCAGGTACCTGCATACCAGGTACCAACATACATATCAGGTACCTACATACACACCAGGAACCTCCATACATCCCTGGTACAAACATACATACCAGGTATTTATGAACCAGGTACCGACATACATACAAGGTACCTATGTACCAGGTACCTACAAACCATGTACCTACATACCAGGTACCTACATTAAGACCAGGTACCTACATACATACCAGGTTCTTTCATACCAGGTACCTACGTACGAGGTACCTATATGCATTCCAGGTACCTACATACATACCAGGTACCTACATGCATACCAGGTACCGACATACATACCAGGTACCGACATATAGACCAGGTACCAACATACATACCAGGTACAAACATACATACAAGTTACTTATATACTAGGTACCGATGTACATAGCAGGTACCTACATAGATACCATGTACATCCATACATAATACGTACAGACATACATAGCAGGTACCTACCTCGCAAGTACCTACATACATACCACGTAAAAACATAGATACCAGGTACTGAAATACCAGGTACCTACATACACACCAGGTACAGACATACCAGGTACCTACATATATCAGGGACCTACATTCAGACCAGATACCTAGATACATATCAGGTTCTTACATTCCAGGTACCTACATGCATACCAGGTACCGACATACATACCAGGTACGGACATATAGACCAGGTACCTACATACCAGGAATCTACATACATACCAGGTACCTAGATAAATTCCAGGTACAAACATACATACCGGGTATTCATATACCAGGTACCTACATACATACAAGGTCCCTGCATATGTATGCAGGGTATGTACCAGGTACCTACACATGAGGTACCTACATGCATACCAGGTACATACATACACACCAGGTACCAACAGACCAGGTACCAACATATATATCAGGTACCTGCATATATTCCAAGTACGTACATACATACCAGGTACCTACATTCCAGGTGCCTAAATTCACACCAGGTACCTACATACACACCATGTAGCTACATTCGAGGTATCTACATGCATACCAGGTACCTACATACACACAAGGACATCCAGGTACCTGCATATCTATCAGGTACCTACATATAATCCAGGTACCGACATACATACCAGGTACCTACATACATACCAGGAACCCACATTAAGACCAGGTACCTACATACCAGCCAGGTTCTTACATACCAGGTACCTACATTCATACCAGGTACCTATATACATACCAAGTCCCCGCATACATACTAGGTGCCTACATGCATACCAGGTACAGTACTTACATATAGACCAGCTACCTACATACGTGGTACCTACATGCATACCAGGTACCTCCATATATATACCAGGCACCTACATACATACCATTTACATCCATACATCATACGTACGGACATCCATAGAAGGTACCTACATACATACCATGTACCTACATAGCAGCTACCTACATACACACCAGGTACTTATATACCAGGTACGGACATACTTACTAGGTAACTACATACATACCAGGTAACTACATACCAGGTACTTACATACAAGGTACCTACAAACATACCAGGGTACCTACATATATACCAGGTACCTACATATAAAGTACCTACATACATACCAGGTACCTACATACCAGGTACCTACAAACATACCAGGGACCTACATATAGACCAGTTACTTACATACATACCAGGGCCCTACATACATACCAGGTACCTCCATACAGACGAAGTATCTACATGCATACCAGGTACCCACATACACACCAGGTACCTACATACATGGTACCTACATATATATCAGGTACCTACATACATACATACCAGGTACCGACATTCGAAGTATCTACATGCATACCAGGTACAGACATGCAAAAGGTACCGACATATATATCAGGTATCGACATACATACCAGAAACCTGCCTTAAGACCAGGGACATACATACATACCAAAAACCTACATTAAGACCAGGTACTTACATGCATATCAGGTACTGACATACATACCAGGTCCCTGCATACATACCAGGTACAGACATACCAGGTACCTACATATGAGGTATCTACATGCATACCAGGTACCCACATACCAGGTACCTACATAAATGGTACCTACATACATACCACATATTTACATTCGAGGTATCTTCATGAATACCAGGTACCCACAGACATACCAGGAACCTGCATTAAGACCAGGTACCTACATACATACCAAAAACCTACATTAAGACCAGGTACCTACATGCATACCAGATACCTACATACATACTAGGAACCTGCATTAAGACCAGGTAGCTAGATACCAGGTACCTACATGCATACCAGTTACCTACATACCAGGTACCTACATACATACCAGATCACTGCATTCATACCAGATACCTCCATACATACCAGGTACAAACATACATACCAGGAACTTATAATACCAGGTACCTACATACATACCAGGTAACTACATACAACCAGGTAACTACATACACACCATGTACTTACATTCGAGGTACTTGCAGACATACCACGTACAAACATACATACCAGGTACGTATATACCAAGTACCGACATACATACCAGGTAATTACATACAACCAGGTAACTACATAGCAAGTACCTCCATACATACCAGGTACCTACATACGAGGTATCTACATGCATACCAGGTACCTACATACACACCAGGTAAATACATACATACCAGGTCCCGACATATATATCAGGTTCCTACATATATTCCAAGTACGTACAACATACCAGGTACCTACATACACACCATGTACCTACATACAAGGTACCTACATATAATCCAGGTACCTTCATACATACCAGGTACCTACATTCACACCAGGTACCTACATACACACCATGTACTTACATTCAAGATATCTACATGCATAGCAGGTGCCTACATACATACCAGGTTCTTACATACCAGGTACCTACATGCATAGCAGGTACCTACATATAGACCAGGTACCTATATACATACCAAGTCCCTGCAGACATATCAGGTACCAACATACGGGGTACCTACATGCATACCCGGTACCTACATACGTGGTACCTACATGCATACCAGGTACCTCCATACATACCAGGTACCAACGTACATACCAGGTACCTACGTATATACCAGGTACCTAAATACATACCAGGTACCTACTTCTTCTTCTTCTTTTCCTTTCGGCTGTTCCCTTCAGGGGTCGCCACAGCAAATGATCTGCCTCCATCTCTCCCTATCCTCTGCATCTTCTACTCTTACTCCAACGACCTTCATGTCCGCCTTCACCATATCCATAAATCTTCTCTTTGGTCTTCCTCTGGGCCTTTTGCCTGGTATTTCCAACCTCAGCATCCTACTACAAATATACTCTCTATCCCTCCTCTGTACATGTCCAAACCATCTAAATCTAGCCTCTCTGACTTTGTCTCCAAAACATCTAACATGTGCTGTCCCTCTGATGTACTCATTTCTGATTCTATCCATCCTCGTTACTCCTAAAGAGAACCTCAACATTTTCATCTCTGTACCTACATACATACCATTTACATCCATACATAATACGTACGGACATACATAGCTGGTACCTACATACCAGGTACTTACATACATACCAGGTACCTACATACATACCAGGTACCTACATACATACCAGGTACAAACATACATACCAGGTACTTATATACCAGGTACCGACATGCATTCCAGGTACTGACATACATAACAGGTACCTACATACCAGGTACCTACATATATACCAGGTACCTACATGCATACCAGATACCTACATACCAGGTACCAACTTAAAAAAGAGGTTCTTACATACCAGGTACCTACATATGAGGTATCTACATGCATACCAGGTACCTACATATATTCCAGGTACCTACAAACATACCAGATACCTACATACAAGGCACGTACATACATACCAGGTACCGACATACATTCCAGGTACCTACATATATATCAGGGACCTACATATATTCCAGGTACCTACATACCAGCTATCTACATTCACACCAGGTACCTACATACACACCAGGTACCTACATATATATCAGGTCCCTGCATACATACCAGGTACCTACATGCATACCAGGTACCACCATTCGAGGTATCTACATGCATACCAGGTACCGACATACCAGGTACCTACATACCAGGTACCTACATATATTCCAGGTACCTACAAACATACCAGGTACCTCCATACAGACGAGGTATCTACATGCATACCAGGTACCCACATACATGGTACCTACATATATATCAGGGACCTAGATATCTTCCAGGTACCTAGATACACGGTACCACCATTCACACCAGGTATTTACATACACACCAGGTACCTACATATATATCAGGTACCGCCATATATTCCAAGTACGTACATACATACCAGGTACCTACATACACACCATGTACCCACATTCGAGGTATCTACATGCATACCAGGTACTTACATACATACCAGGTCCCTGCATTCATACCAGATACCTCCATACATACCAGGTTCCTACATATGAGGTACCTACATACATACCAGGTTCCTACATATGAGGTACCTACATGTATACCAGGGACCTACATACCAGGTACCTACATATCTTCCAGGTACCTACATGCATACCAGGTACCTACATACCAGGTACCAACGTACCAGGTACCTACATACAAAAGAGGTTCTTACATACCAGGTACCTACATATGAGGTATCTACATGCATACCAGGTACCTACATATATTCCAGGTACTTACAAACATACCAGATACCTACATACAGACGAGGTATCTACATGCATACCAGGTACCCACATACATGGTACCTACATATATATCAGGGACCTACATATATTCCAGGTACCTACATACCAGCTATCTACATTCACACCAGGTACCTACATACACACCAGGTACCTACATATATATCAGGTCCCTGCATACATACCAGGTACCTACATGCATACCAGGTACCACCATTCGAGGTATCTACATGCATACCAGGTACCAACATACCAGGTACCTACATACCAGGTACCTACATATATTCCAGGTACCTACAAACATACCAGGTACCTCCATACAGACGAGGTATCTACATGCATACCAGGTACCCACATACATGGTACCTACATATATATCAGGGACCTAGATATCTTCCAGGTACCTAGATACACGGTACCACCATTCACACCAGGTATTTACATACACACCAGGTACCTACATATATATCAGGTACCTCCATATATTCCAAGTACGTACATACACACCATGTACCCACATTCGAGGTATCTACATGCATACCAGGTACCTACATACATACCAGGTCCCTGCATTCATACCAGATACCTCCATACATACCAGGTTCCTACATATGAGGTACCTACATACATACCAGGTTACTACATATGAGGTACCTACATGCATACCAGGTACCTACATACCAGGTCCCTACATAGATACCAGATACCGACATACATACCAGGTACCTACACACATACCAGGTACATTCATACATAATATGTACGGACATACATAGCAGGTACCTACATACATACCAGATACCTGCAGACATACCACATACAAACATACATACCAGGTACTTATATATCAGGTACCGACATACATACCAGGTACCTCCATACCAAGTACCAACATACCAGGTACCTACATACATTCCAGGTTCCTACATATATATCAGGTACGTCCATATATTCCAAGTACGTACATACATACCAGGTACCTCCATACCAAGTACCAACATACCAGGTACCTACATACATTCCAGGTTCCTACATATATATCAGGTACGTCCATATATTCCAAGTACGTACATACATACCAGGTACCTACATACACACCTGTACTCACATTCGAGGTATCTACATGCATACCAGGTACATAAACAAGAGGTATCTACATGCATACCAGGTACCTACATACATACCAGGTCACGGCATACATACCAGGTACCTACATGCATACCAGGAACCTACGTATAGACCAGTTACTTACATGCATACCAGGTTCCTCCATACGAGGTATCTACATGCATACCAGGAACCCACATACCAGGTACCTCCATACATACCAGGTACCGCCATACACAGCAGGTACCTATATACATACAAGGTACGGACATACCAGGTACCTACATACAAGGTATCTAAATGCATACCAGTTACCTACATCCATACCAGGTTCCTACATACGAGGTACCTACATGCATACCAGGTACCTACATACCAGGTCCCTACATAGATACCAGGTACCTCCATACGAGGTATCTACATGCATACCAGGTACCTACATACAAACCATGTACCTATATACCAGGTACCTCCATACATACCAGGTACCTGCATACGAGGTATCTACATGCATACCAGGTACCTACATACACACCAGGTACCTACATACACACCAGGTACCGACATACCAGGTACCTACATATATTCTATGTACGTACATACATACCAGGTACCGCTATACCAGGTACCTACATTCGAGGTACCTACATACATACCAGGTACAAACATACATACCAGGTACTTATATACCAGTTACCGACGTACATAGCAGGTACCTACATCCATACCATGTACATCCATACATAATACGTACGGACATACATAGCAGGTTCCTACATACATACCAGATACCTGCTGACATACCACGTACAAACATACATACTTATATACCAGGTACCGACATACATACCAGGTAACTACATACATTCCAGGGACCGACATACATACCAGGTAACTACATAGCAGGTACCTACATACATACCAGGTCCCTGCATACATACCAGGTACCTACATCCGAGGTATTTACATGCACACCAGGTACCTACATACATACCAGGTACTGACATACCAGGTACCTTCATTCACACCAGTTACCTACATACGAGGTACTTACATACCAGGTACCTACACGTACCTATATACATACCAGGTTGCTACATGCATAAAAGGGGCCTACATACAACCCAGGGCCCTACATCCCAGGTACCTATATACATACCAGGTATCTCCATGCATACCTGGTACCTACATACATACCAGGTACCTAAATACATACATGGAATCGACATACATACCAGGTACGTCCATACAGAGCCGGTGCCCACATGCATACCAGGTACCGATATACAAGGTACCTTCATACATACCAGGTGCCTACAATCCAGGTACCTACACACCAGGTACCTACATACATACAAAGTACCTTGATACCAGGTACCTATGTACATAACAGGTACCTCGATACATACCAGGTAACTACATACATACCAGGGACCTACATATAGACCAGTTACTTACATACATACCAGGTCCCTACATACATACCAGGTACCTCCATACCAGGTACCTACATCCATGCCAGGTTCCGAGATACATACCAGGTATCTACATGCATATCAGGTGTAAACGAGGTACCTACATACCAGGTACCTCCCTACATACCAGGTACTTACATGCATACCAGGTACCTCCATACAAACCAAGTACTAGTCCTTCTCTAAAAATTAGCATATTGTGATAAAGTTCATTATTTTCTGTAATGTACTGATTAAAATTAAACTTTCATATATTTTAGGTTCATTGCACCCCAACTTAAATATTTCAGGTCTTTTTTGTTTGAATACTGAGGATTTTGGCATACAGCTCATTAAAACCTAAAAATCCCGATCTCAAAAAATTTGCATATTGCATCCGACCAATAAAAAAAAAAAAAAAAAAGTGCTTTTAATACAAAAAAGTCAACCTTCAAATAATTATGTTCAGCTATGCACTCAATACTTGGTCGGGAATCCTTTTGCAGAAATGACTGCTTCAACGCAGCGTGGCATGGAGGCAATCAGCCTGTAGCACTGCTGAGGTGTTACGGAGGCCCAGGATGCTTCGATAGCGGCCTTAAGCTAATCCACAGTGTTGGGTCTGGTGTCTCTCAAAAACCAGTGGTTTTGGCACTGTGAACAGGTGCCAGGTCATGCTGAAAAATGAAAATCTTCATCTCCATAAACCTTTTCAGCAGATGGAAGCATGAAGTCCTACAAAATCTCCTGATAGCTAGCTGCATTGACCCTGCCCTTGATAAAACACAGTGGACCAACACCAGCAGCTGACATGGTACACCAGACCATCACTGACTGTGGGTACTTGACACTGGACTTCAGGCATTTTGGCATTTCCTTCTCCCCAGTCTTCCTCCAGACTCTGGCACCTTGATTTTCAAATGACATGCAAAATTGGCTTTCATCTGAAAAAGTACTTTGGACCACTGAGCAACAGTCCAGTGCTGCTTCTCTGTAGCCCAGGTTAGGCGCTTCTGCCACTGTTTCTGGTTCAAAAGTGGCTTGTCCTGGGGAACGCGGCACCTGTAGCACAGTCCACTGCTTCCACAGGTCCCCCAAGGTCTGGAATCAGCCCTTCTCCACAATCTTCCTCAGGGTCCAGTCACCTCTTCTGGTTGTGCAGCGTTTTCTGCCACACTTTTTCCCTCCCACAGATGTCCCACTGAAGTGCCCTGATACAACACTCTGGGAACAGCCTATTCGCTCAGAGATTTCTTTCTTGTCTTACCCTCTTGCTTGAGGGTGTCGATGATGGCTTTCTGGACAACAGTCAGGTCGTCTCTTTGGTCTTCCTCTAGGCCTTCTGCCTGGTAGTTCCAACCTCAGCATCCTACTACCAATATACTCACTATCCCTCCTCTGTACATGTACTTACATACATACCAGGTACCGACATGCCAGGTATCCACATACCAGGTACCCAAATACTTACATGGTATCCATATACATACCAGGTATGTCCAGACATACCAGGTACCCACATACATACCAGGTACCTACATACATATTGGTCAAATGGGTGTTGTGATGTGCAAAGTGTGGTAGTGTGGTCGTAGTAGTAGTGCTTGTCACCTCTCGCTTTCAACTAACACCGCTGGCTAGCAGCTTGCCTGTAAAAAGGGGAGCCGAGTGAATAAGTCTCTCCCTGTCAGTACATAGCCTCTCCACCATCAAGCCCCATGTAGTGCCTCCTCATGGCGACACATGGTAACTGAGTACCTTGCAGACTCAGGCTGAACTACAGGGGACTCGGAGGAGGTTTGGCCCCCAGACATGCAGCATGCAGGCCCACCGGCGTGTGGACACGCCCTGATGCCCATGACCCAAACCCCAACTATGGGTTAAATAGTCCCACTGCCTTGTGGATTCCCTTGGTTGGGAGAAGGCTAAGGAGTAAACCCTACATAAATCCGGAGTGGAGCCCCTCAGGCAGTTGGTCTGAGGATTCCCCTACCTTCTGGCAACTCCTGCAGCTGCGCTGGTACCAAATTATACTGGCTCTTCCTTTCCTTTGGATGCTATCAGTAAGGCCGAGAGGGGGCACTTGACGTCTGGGCAGCCCAAGTTCTCCATAGTTCCTGCCCAGGCTCGTAGTGCACTGGAGAGGACACTTGGGAGGACACTCCAGTGTTGATGCAAGACTTCGGCTCAACACGGGAAGTAGCAGTTACCGGTTAAAAGCTCATTCTGATTGGCATAGGATACGGGCGCCTGGGGGTACTTCCGACAGTGGGAGAGACCATAGTGTCTCACTCAACAGCTACTGCCTGCTCCAAGCTGGGCAGCCCCCAGCCAGTAAGGTGCTTTCCCGCCACAGCTTGCCTGCCTTGCTGGGTGCGTAGGGCTTAGGGACCGACCACCCTGACAAGCAAGCTGTAAATTCTGCACCAGGCAGACAAAAACGGATAAATACGAAGATTCCAGCTCTTTGAATAGCAAGCTGAAACGTACGGACTATGTGTCCTGGACTGACAAGTGATATTAAGCAAATTGACGATGCCCGCAAGACTGCAGTCATCGACCATGAACTGACACGTCTGAATATCGACATTGCTTGTCGACAGGAAACACGCCCGGCTGACAGTGGTACTATCAAAGAGGCCAGCTACACTTTCTACTGGCAGGGCCTGCCACAAGACGACCCGAGACTGCATGGTGTAGGTTTTTCTGTGAAGAACTCGCTGACTACGGCGATTGAACCTCCTACCACTGGATCAGAGAGAATCCTCGGTTTACACCTCTCTACAACTGCAGGCTTTGTAAATCTCCTCAGCATCTATGCACCAACACTCAGTTCCACCCCAGAGGCCAAGAACCAGTTTTAAGAGGCTCTGGATGATGCAATTTCAAGGATCCCCAGCACTGAAGGACTTTACCTACTACCGTGTTTCCCCGAAAATAAGACAGGGCTTATATTAATTTTCCTACCAAAATATGATACTAGGGCTTATTTTTAGGTGATGATGTATTTTACATTTTTTTCTATTACATGTCTTATAATATATCTTTGTCTTTATATATTCTTATTTCGTTATATTTCTTTATTTTTTTAAATATTTTAATATCGAGCGATTTTAGCAATTTTTATGGACGCAAGTGTTTGTCCTCGTCTTAAAGCAGTCGCTGCCGTCATCGACTGAGCCTCAACACGCAAGGATTGATGCTTTGAGAGCGTACCCTAGGTAAAGCTGCCTAATAGAGGAGTCAGCGCTTTCACCTAGAGCCCTAGATTGAGTGAGTAGCAGGCCAATGAATTGCTGCCGCTCTCAACTAGGGCTTATTTTAAGGGGAGGGCCTATATTAAAATCATCTTGTAAAATCACGCTAGGTCTTATTTTATGGTTAGGTCTTATTTTCAGGGAAACACGGTAGGAGATTTCAATGCTTGAGTGGGCGCTGACTGTGACACCTGGCCTTCCTGCCTTGGTCACCACGGCATAGGCGGGATGAATGAGAATGGACAGAGGTTGTTGGAACTGTGCTGCCATCATGGCCTGTGTGTAACAAATACATACTTCAAGTGCAAAGAACACTACAAAGTATCCTAGAAACACCTCTGTAAGAACTCTCTCCGTGGAAGCTCTTAGATAAACCTGCACGACCTGGATTCCTGCATCTCAACATCTAGGAGTACTCCTGGAGCAACAGACAACAAACCACACGAGTGAAATCAGTCTGGTTTATTCATCGGAAGCTCGTCGAACACATGCAGTGTCCGCTTATTTATACAGAGGGATGTGCGTGCAAAGCAGTAATTGCGTGTTCACAAAGCATTAACATATATGTTTGTGAACTGTGGCGCTTAACACTTGGGGATATGCATGTAAAGCAATAATTGCGTGTTCACAAAGCATTTCCATATATATTTGTGCCCTGCGGTGCTTAACACTTGGCTAATTCCATTTCAAAGCAATTCCTCATTGTTACATTGTTACTTTCCGAATCCCACACCCGAACCGAAACACGACACAGGAACACCCACCCAACAGTTTCATGTTCCTGGCGCACATGTCACAATTACAAGTAGAACAGGAAGCTTTAGATACACAGAAGTTACAATACACACATAGTTGCATCTCATGTATCCATTCAATTTATTCCTTCAACCCCAGATCTTACCACTGGCACCAGCTAGACCTTATCCTCACCAGGCACATGGATCCGAGCAACGTTCCCCACACTCGAAGTTTCCATAGTGCAGACTGCGACACAAACCACACCCTTGTTGGCAGCAGGATAAGGCTGACAACAAAGAGGATCCATCACTCCAAAACTAAAGGCCTCCCACGCATCAACACCTGCTCCTCAAGGGATCCCCAGCGAATCCAATTGTTTCATGACACAGTCAAGAAGAAGTTGGCTTTGCAGACTCCTAGCAAAGACATCAACAGCAAATGGAGCTTCCTGAGAGATACTATCTACACAACAGCCCTCACCGCTTTTAGGAAAAAGGAGCGTTGGAGTGTAGACTGGTACGAGGCTCACTGGGAGGAGATGCAGCCTGTGACAGAAGCCAAGAGGGAAGTCCTCTTAGCATACAAGCAAAACCCCAGCACCAGTACTCGGGACACCCACAAAGCTGCACGAAACAAGACCCAGCAGACAGCCCACCGCTGTGCAAACGACTTCTGGATGAACCTCTGCAGATGGAAGCTGACACTGGCAATGCAATGGTCATGTACAATGGCATCAAGACAGCTACTGGCCCAACCACAATTAAGCCTGCACCCCTCAAGACCAAGACCGGGGAGGTGATCACGGACCAAGGCAAGCAGCTTGAACGCTGGGTAGAACATTACCTGGAGCTGAACGCAACCAAGAAAGTGGTGACTGATGCAGCATTAAATGCCCTGCCAAACTTACCTGTCACGGAGGATCTGGCTTACCTGCCTTCAGTGGACAAACTGGGCAAAGCCATTGATTGTCTGGCCTGTGGAAAAGCCCCTGGAAAGGATGGCATCCCCCCTGAAGTCTTGAAGAGTGGCAAGCCAGCACTCCTGCAGCACCTCCATGAGCTGCTGTGCTTATGCTGGAAGGAAGGGTTCATCCCCAGGACATGCGCAATGTAAACATTGTAACCCTCTACAAAAACAAGGGCGACCGCAGTGACTGTAACAGCTACCGTGGCATCTCCCTCCTTAGCATCATAGGGAAAGTCTTTGCTCGTGTTGTCCTTACTTGTCTTCAGATTCTTGCTTCCCGGGTGTACCCAGAATCTCAGTGTGGTTTCAGGGCAGGCTGATCCACAGTCGATATGATTTTCTCACTTCGTTAACTGCAAGAGAAGTGAAGCCCCTGAACATTGCTTTCATAGACCTGACTAAAGCATTCGACCTGGTCCTCAGAAGCGGACTCTTCAGCCTCCTGCATGCATAGCACAGTCTGCTTCAATGGTGGGATTTCTGCAGCCTTCCCAGTGAGCAGTGGTGTGAAGCAAGGCTGCATCCTAGCGCCGACACTCTTTGGGATAGTCTTCTCGATGCTTCTTCAGTATGCCTTCTCTGACAGTGAGGAAGGGATCCATATCCACACCAGATCAGATGGAAAATTGTTTAACATAGCTTGACTGCACCCTAAGACGAAGGTTAGGCAGGTCCTCATCCACGAGATGCTGTTCGCAGATGACGCTGCACTGACGTCCCACACTGAGGCTGGTCTTCGAGAGCTAGTCAATCCCCTGTCCCATGTCTGTAATGAAGTCGGACTGACCATCAGCCTGAAGAAGACAAACATCCTATCCCAGGGCACAAACACAGTCCCAAACATAAACAACACGCAGCTTGAGGTCATGGACTCCTTCACCTACCTGGGATCCACTATCACCAACACTCTCTTGACACAGAGATCTCATGCAGAATCGGGAAAGCTGCCACAGTGATGTCCAAACTGAACAAGCGTGTAATACCCAGCTAACGGAGAACACCAAGCTACGTGTCTACCAGGCCTGTGTACTCAGCGCACTCCTTTATGGCAGTGAGGCCTGGCCCGGGTCAGCAGTCAGGTTGGCAGTCTTACCCATGATTGCGGTTTTGAGTAATGAATCAGGCTGGGAGTTTTTAAAAGCCTCAGGAATCTTTTTCAGGTGTTTAGAGTTAATTCGTTGATTCAGATGATTAAGTTAATAGCTCGTTTAGAGTACCTTTTCATGATATGCTAATTTGTTGAGATAGGAATTTTGGGTTTTCATGAGCTGTATGCCAAAATCATCAGTATTAAAACAATAAAAGACCTGAAATATTTCAGTTGGTGGGCAATGAATCTAAAATATATGAAAGTTAAATTTTAATCGGTACAGAAAATAATGAAATTTATCACAATATGCTAATTTTTTGAGAAGGACTAGTATATATTGTATGTATATATACACACAGGCACGTGCGGACACACACACTCAGACACACACACACACACACACACACACACACACACACACACACACACGTGTGCACACACACACACACACACACACACACACACAGACACGCGCGCGCGCGTGTGTGTGATTCCGGATGAAAGTGATTCCCGGTGCAAGTGAAAAGAAGAAGTGTTTCAGTGATATCGCAAAAGGAATATGGCCAAACCAGTCTACCATCAGTACGATATTGAAGCAGATGGAGGCCTTAAAAGGTATACTTTTATAATTTTTAAAGGGTTTAGGGGTAGGGCCTTGGAACGAATCAGGCCTTTTACATGTAAAATGCGGTTCAACTAACGAAAAATTCAGTTTACAAAACCACTTCTGATATGTATTAATTTCTTAAGGTGAGGTACCACTGTATTTTAAAAACCCAACATGAGGAAGAGACAGAAAAACCCTGTTGATAGAACTAAAATATCTGGGATTGAAAATAAAATCTCTTATTGAGTTCATACAGGATGTTGATTTGTTCTGTTCTCGTCCACATCATTTCATCCGAACACTAAATCTCCACAGTGTGGAGAAGAACATAACGCTGAATTAAATTAAACCCGTTTCAGAGGAAATAGTGGCCAGAGGATGTACACATGGCGTCTGAGCTGGTATATAAACATCATCGTTACCATGGTTACAGAGACTCATTCATGCGGTTCTTAAAAAACGACTTCCATCACAACTTCTCCCTGAAACACAAGAGACTGTTGAGGTTCAGGAGTTTGACGGATTCGGTCCTGTTCCTGACAGTGATCCAACTCAAACTGTACAGGTCACTGTGGAGCTCGCGGCTGGTGCTAATCACGTGTGAGAGAATAAAGCGCAGAGTGACATCACTCCGTTCCTTTCCCTCACACTTCCATTGAGGACCATATGCATATGGTTATTGTTGAATAATATTTGTGTTCCTGCTCTGTTTAGATTTCTGGGTGAATGATGAGGATTTACTGAAAGACTAACAGAGGCACTTCCCAGATATCTAATAATCAATACAATTATTTTATTCAGGGATATATACGGCAGGTGTCGTAACAGTATATATTATATATCACACAACTGTCCTTTCACATAAAAAGTATTACACAAAGGAATTAAATTCAACTTTTCTGGATGTTTCTGTGCAGGAGGAAGATCCGTGTTTTCTTGTACCGAGTTCTGTCCTGATGAGAACAAACCCAGAAGATGTGACCCATTCCACAGTGACCTCACTCCAGTCTTTTATAAACTCAAAACCACTTATTCTCTGTGAAAATGACCCTCTTCTAATTCTTTAAAATCTTCTTCTAAATCATGCATCTGACTCCTTGAATTATTATTTACAGATTCCCTGGGCCAGACTCTGAATTCCGCTGTGAATTTGCTGACTTTATTTCCAACCCGATTGTTTGTTTCGATAAAACTTTAATTAATTCTAATGTTACCTTGAGATCAGATAATTGTGATGTGTTACTGTCTGGTTGTTCTAATCGGAACATAAACAAGCTCCAGTTAGTCCAGAATGCAGCAGCGAGAGTCATTACTAGAACCAGAAGACTCCTACTAGAACCAGAGACTTTTATACCGAGATATAAGGACCCTGCTGGGACCAGTGAAAAGGTCGTGAGAGATTTGAATCCGATGTCTGTGAGAAACAAAGAGGAACATTTATAATTAAGTATTAATTAGTTCTGTAAATTGGGGATAAAATGGTAAGGAAAGTTTTAAAAAAAATCAAAACTTTATCAGCGTATCGTGGAATTTTCTGCTCGTGATTATTTAAGAAGATTTCACTAATAGTGAGGTGTCGTCTAATGGTGGCAGTGAAGGGCTCGATTGCAAGAGTAAATCACAGTGGGGTCAAGGGGCAACCCTGTCTAGTGCCGTGTTCAGTATTGAAATGATTAGAGCTGAGTCTGTTTGGGATTACAGCTGAAAGGAGGATGTATACAATATCCGAATCCATTGAATAAACTCCTCCCCTAGACCGAATTTCTGTAGGATGAGAAACAGGTCCATTCCAGCCTCAACGCCTTCTGCACATCAAGAGAAACAACCTGAGCTTCTGCGCTGTACAGTGGAAACTGAATAATGTGATGTCGGCATCTCGCATTGTGTGGAGAGAACCTTCTATGTATGAAACCAGTCTGATCATTAGCAATGACAGAGGGGGAACATTTTTCCAAACATGACCTGAGGATCCGCCTACATGAAGAGCCCTCTCCAGACCACACCCCTCCGTAAACACCAGAGAAATATCAGGCTCCATAAGGATGGAGGAAGAATCCAAGCAGTGAATAAGGACTGCAGCATCTCCAGTAAAGGATTGAGGAGGATTTGTGAGAGCAGCCTGTGGTCACCGGTTGGGGGGGTGGACGGTATGTGAGGGGACAATGACAATGATCCAGTTGAACAGAACCTCCTTTGAAGAGAACCTGCAGTAGCTTTGGCAGCCAGGTCTTGAAGAAAGTTACTGGTTTAAAGACCTTCGCTTCCCTCAGGAAGTCTGAATGTTACATGAGTGCATGCGAGCACATGGGCCCGGGGAAGTAAGCACTAGAGATGGATCGGTTCCCGAAAATTCAGTTCAGTTTCGGTTGTGCCTTTAAAACCGTGACCAGAAATTGAGGCTGCATAAAAAAAAATGCTATGAACGGTTCTCCGCAGTAACAGTTTTCGAGTCTACATTACAAATATATATAATTTATGCGTTGACAAGTCCAAAACCTGCAACTCGAGTTGGCCCAATATATATATATATATATATATATATATATATATATATATATATATATATATATATATATATATATATTGCATGCTTTTTTTTAGTTCTTATATACAGTATGTACCTTATGTAGACAATCATATATCTTTTCTAGCAAGTATTAAAAGTAATTTAATACTATTATATTAGCATAGTAACGCTCCGTGTTTAAGTTACAATGTACGTGACACTACGTGCTATGTACTGGTATTATTTTAAATTTATTTACTAATATTTAGACCTATATTGTGCCTTTGTAACTTCCGTATGGTCAAAATATCGCTATTGCGCATCTGTGAACAGAAACTGATAATTGTAATATCGTTCTACTGAAATTTGATCTGAAATGGCTTCAAGTAACCAGAAATCATGCTTGCTCGTTTTCGACTATTTAAAAAAAAATGATGAGAAAACCATGGCTAATTGCAAAGTTTGTAAGAAGTCTATAATAGCAAAAGACGGAAATACATGTAATTTGAAGAGACACTTGGCTGCATGCCATAAAACTGAATTTGCTGCACTCGAAAAGGCTGAGTGAGAGAGAGAGATAGGCAGAAATTATCAGATGCTACACTGAAGAGAAAAAATGAACACCAGGCCTTTCTAAAGCAAGTAAACAATCCCAGATTCATGGTTTTGTGGATAAGGTGTGGAACAAAGATGATAAGAGGCAGACTGATGGAGATAAAGCACTCGCTAAAATGATTTGCATAGATACGCAGCCTTTAATCATTTTTGCAGCACCATTCAACCTAATTACAAGATGCCAACAAGGCAAAATGTTTGCACAGAAATCAATAATCTCTATGATTCTTCTATGACTCTATTCTTCTTTGACTCTATGATGGTTCTGTGCCAGGATTACCTAAATGCATTTGTTTGCATTTTTTAGCATGGAAGCCATTTATCACTCCATTCTGCCAGTTTGTTCAGGTCCTCTTGTAGAGTCATCATGTACTTGTGGTCTTAAATGATTCTGAATATCTTCATGCCATCTGCAAAGAGATATACTGATTACTGTACTAGCTTATTATTGCAACTTTTTTCAATTTCCCTTTCCCGCCTTGTCAGGTCACTGTTGATGGAGAAGTCCTTGAAAGCCAGGTTACTTGTTATTTTCTTGATGTTTTTGAAAACCTTTACCTGAGTCCAGTGTGGCTATGATGGGCCTTTGACTGTCTTTATCAAATCTTCCCATTCTTCTGACGTTCTTTATTTTGTCCTGGTTTCAATAGCTTTTGGATTTCACATATGTCATGGCTTTTCCTTTCCTCAGAGTTTTCAGAGTATTTCTCAGGTATGCCCCAAATCACTAGGTTGTTTTCTCGGCTTTTTCTTTCATAAAGTTAATTTCTAATTTCTTCGATGTTGACTTCTTTTTACGTGTCCTTGAGCATGTCTTGTACTTGTTGCATGGTTACCTTTGTTTTCATTCTCCTCTAATCTGTTCACTCTGACCTCCATTCCTGATAGGAATCTTTTGCAACGTTCCTCTATGTCTAAGTCAAGTGCAATTGCTTCAGACATTCTTGATTCACAATTGCCGATGCAATATCAGTGAATGGGTTGTAGTGGAAATAACATCATACTCTTTTTTTGACCATTTCAGACATTTCCTACAAGTCCATTTCTCACATCTGTCGCATCTCACACAATTATCATTATCTCCGAGCTTGGTCCTGCACAGCTTCCATAGGACTTCTTCTACCCCTCGCCATCTTGTTTGTTTACATGTGTCATTTCAGATATCTTGAGTGGATGTACTTACTAAATTTCAAGTGAGTCTCTACTGGATCTCATGAATTACAGTACACTACATATTATATTCAAGTTTTGAGATGTCCTGTTTATTTATATCCTTTCATTTTCAGAGTAGTAAATGAAGACAGCCCTTAACATGGTGAAATAAGATACCAGGGTCCAACTGGAAGAAAGCCTGTTTTCTGTAAGTGTATTTCTATCGATAGCGGATGATATTTAGGGACCATGCAGGTCAGTGGAAGTGATACTTGACTATTTTTCATTACAACTTCTTCCCTGGTTTTGCCATTGTACAGTCATTTCATCCATCATGGCCCTGTAATCCACTTTCTGGCTGCTTGGTGGGATCTTCTAAATCCTGTTCAAAATTCTATTTATTAATTTGTTCAAGTTGTTCCAGTGTCCAGATGAGAGCAGGACATTCACCATGGTAGTGCAACCAAACTTACATGCAAAGTGTAGTGGAGTCTCAAAGCAAGCTTTATCAGGCTTGTTTAGGTTCAGGTCTACAATGTGGATGCGCTGCTACAACATGTTTTCCGTTTCAATGGTAAACCTGAGCAGCATGAAGTATGGATTCTCCATCGTGTCAAGCGGCAGCTGAACCACGTCTCCCTGATTCTCCTTCGCCACCACATGCATCACGTTATTCCGACAGCCCTCCTGCAGCATGGTGGGGTTTTGTTGTTGGACTTCTGTGCTTATCACGGTTTGCCCATCACGGACATCATGTTTTAACATAAGGGTGTCCATAAGTGCACTGGGCACCAGGACACCATAGATCAACTTTGTAGTCACGTCACCGGTCTTGCGGCCACATGTTCTGGACACTCAGGTGAAGAGGGGAATTGAGCTGTCAACGAGCGGGCTCTGATGGCAAGGAAAGATGCCCTCCAGACCCAAGAATATAGTTAGGGTCTTCTGGGAACGTTTGGCAGAGTCTCCTGTCAGAGAGGCCTTTAATTCCCACCTGTGGCAGAGTAACAACCATGACATGAAAAAGGCGGGTGACATGGAATCTGAATAGGCCGAGTTTCAGGCCTCCATTACTGACGCGGCAGCCCATAGCTATGGCTGGAAGGTCATCCGTGTCTGTTGTGGCGGTAAACAATAACAGAAGGCAGATTCTGATCCATAATATCCTCGATCTGGAAATAGAGACATAAATCCAATCACACTTAATGTCCAAGTATTGAGCATTACTTTTATCCTCGAGGACTGCACCGATCAGTTCTTCAAATCATTCAATAAATCCGTCATAAGCAATGCGACATGTTAATACAGATGTATCATTGTTCATGTATGAAGCGAAACACCAAGCCACAGTTCTGCACACCAAACTCAATCCGAGGTCACAAGCTTCCCTGCAGCTTATAAATAGGAAAATGTGGGTGGCATTTAAGAGTGACACCCACCACACTATCACTTTTAATAAAGTCCTGTTTTAAAAGTGCGCGTGTTTCAAATACATCAGAGCAAAATAATTTTTACTCAAAAACATTACTGCTAAGTAGGAACAGCTCACAGGAAGCTGCAAAAACAGATCAAGGACGGTGTGCACTTGTGAATGTGAAAATTACTTCAGTCAGCAGGTGCTCTCTCTCCTGGTTCACCTTTTCAGACCAGGCGCTCATGTCGTCATGTGTTCTCTGAGTCACAGTGAGTTCTGTCATACTGCTGGAGGGAGCTTCAGGAAACATCTTCAGGAAACATCCACACTGGAATTGCTCCAATACCGCTCTGCGCTGTCCACCTTGTGCAGTGGTGAAGCTTCACCATTATCCTGTAAGAAAAACAAAAGAGACTGAATTTCTTGCATAGTTTCCTCCACGGAAACACATTTAATTCTTTAAAACATAAAATAAAAATAAATAAATTACTGAATAAAATGCAAAAATAAAATCGGTTATTTCATGACATCATAGAAACTGGTGCGTTGTATGTTCTTTCTCTCTCTCTCTCTCTGTCTCTGGTTCATGTTACAGAACCATTGCTGACTTTTGTCAATAGGATCTGCAAAGCCGCCATCATGTTTCTGTTCTGCGATGGCCTGGCGAGCTGTCCAGGGTGTCCTCTGCCCTTGCCCAGAGTTGGCTGGGAAGGGCGCCAGCTTCCCAGTGACCCTAATTAGGCTGAAGCGGTTCAGAAAATGAAGATGAATGAGTGAAAATATATATAGCGTGAACATATATATGCACAGACACCTTTCTGTCTGTCTTATTCACTCTGTCTGGACTGATTTATTTAACACCATTCATGATTTCAATGCTCGATTGATCAATAAGGAATTGTGAAAACAGACATGTTTAACTTGTAATTTCACATGCAGGCCCCTGTCAATGCATTCTATCCGTAATAATACAAGTCGTGAATGATCTGCCACATTTCACGTATAAGTGGTATAATTTTTCTGTGAGTTTTTATAATCTAGGAAATCTGTGCTCTCTGATCCCTCTGTTCATACTGTATAGTTCAATATGGTCCAGTGTTGTTGACTATACATTCATTCATCATTCATTTCCTGAACTGTTTAATCAGGGTCAAGGGGAGGCCGGTGCCCATCTCAGCTGACTCTGGTCGAGGGCAGAGTACACCCTGGACGGTTCGTCAGGCCATCAAAGGGCAGAAAGACACTGACGGCTATGCAGCTACTCCGGATGAAAGTAAGCAATGGTTCTTCTATACTAGTCCTTCTTGAAAAATTAGCATATTGTAATAAAGTTCATTATTTTCTGTCATGTACTGATAAAAATTAAACTTTCATATAGTTTAGATTCATTGCACACCAACAGAAATATTTCAGGTCTTTTATTGTTTTAATACTGATGATTTTGGGATATAGCTCATGAAAACCCAAAATGCCTATCTCAAAAAATTAGCATATTTCATTCGACCAATAAAAAAGTATGTTAGAGTGGTGCAGGACATGTATGAGAGATGAAAGACAGTGGTGAGGTGTGCTTTCGGTGTGATAGAAGAGTTCAAGGTGGTGGTGGGACTGCATCAAGGGTCAGCTCTCAGCCCCTTCTTGTTTGCTATGGTGATGGACAGGCTGACAGACGAGGTTAGACAAGAATCTCCACGGACTATAATGTTTGCAGATGACATTGTGATCGGTAGTGAGAGCAGAAAACAAGTGGAGGAAAATCTAGAGAGGTGGAGGTATGCCCTGGAAAGGAGGGGAATGAAGGTTAGCCTCAGTAAGACAGAATACATGTGCGTAAATGACAAGGACCCAAGAGGAACGGTGAGGTTACAGGGGGCAGACATAAGGAAGGTGGAGGATTTTAAGTACTTAGGCTCAACAAGCCAGAGCAATGAAGAGTGTGGAAAAGAGGTGAAGAAGCGTGTGTAGGCAGTTTGGAATGGTTGGAGAAAAGTGTCCGGTGTGATAGGAGCGTATCGGCAAGAATGAAGGGAAAAGTGTACAAGACGGTGATGAAGCCAGAATAGTGGCCCTGGGGAAAAGACAGGAGGCAGAGCTGGAGGTAGCAGAGATGAAAATGTTGAGGTTCTCTTTGGGAGTAATGAAGATGGATATGATCAGGAATGAGCACATCAGAGGGACAGCACATGTAAGATGTTTTGGAGACAAAGTCAGAGAGGCAAGATTGAGATTGTTTGAACATGTACAGAGGAGGGATAGTGAGAATATTGGTAGTAGGATGCTGAGGTTGGAACTACCAGGTAGAAGGCCCAGAGAAACACCAAAAAGAAGATTTATGGATGTGGTGAAGGTGGACATGAAGGTAGTTGGAGGAAGAGTAGAAGATGCAGAAGATAGGGTGAGAAGGAGGCAGATCATTTGCTGTGGCGACCCCTAAAGGGAACAGCTGAAAGGAAAAGAAGAGTCGACCAATAAAAAAAGTGCTTTTAATACAAAAAAGTCAACCTTCAAATAATTATGTTCAATTATGCACTCAATACTTGGTCGAGAATCCTTTTGCAGAAATGACTGCTTCAATGCGGCGTGGCATGGAGGCAATCAGCCTGTAGCACTGCTGAGGTGTTATGGAGGACCACGATGCTTCGATAGAGGCCTTAAGCTCATCCACAGTATTGGGTCTGGTGTCGCTCAACTTTCTCTTCACAATATCCCACAGATTCTCTATGGGGTTCAGGTCAGGAGAGTTTGGCAGGCCAATTGAGCACAGTAATACCATGAACAGTAAACCATTTACCAGTGGTTTTGATACGGTGAGGAGGTGCCAGGTCATGCTGAAAAATGAAAATCTTCATCTCCATAAAACTTTTCAGCAGATGGAAGCATGAAGTGTTCCAAAATCTCCTGATAGCTAGCTGCATTGACTCTGCCCTTGATAAAACACAGTGGATCAACACCAGCAGCTGACATGGATCATGACATCACTGACTGTGGGTACTTGACACTGGACTTCAGGCATTTTGGCATTTCCTTCTCCCGTCTTCCTCCAGACTCTGGCACCTTGATAAGACATGCAAAATTTGCCTTCAGCCGAAAAAAGTACTTTGGACCACTGAGCAACAGTCCAGTGCTGCTTCTCTGTAGCCCAGGTCAGGCGCTTCTGCCGCTGTTTCTGTTTCAAAAGTGGCTTAACCTGGGGAATGCGGCACCTGTAGCCCATTTCCTGCACATGCCTGTGCACGGTGGCTCTGGATGTTTCTACTCCAGACTCAGTCGACTGCTTCCACCGGTCCCCCAAGGTCTGGAATCCACCCTTCTTTCACTTTTTCCTTCCCACAGACGTCCCACTGAGGTGCCTTGATACAGCACTCTGGGAACAGCCTATTCACTCAGAGAGTTCTTTCTGTGTCTTACCCTCTTGCTTGAGGGTGTCATTGATGGCCTTCCGGACAGCAGTCAGGTCAGCAGTCGTACCCATGATTGCGGTTTTGAGTAATGAACCATGCTGGGAGTTTTTAAAAGCCTCAGGAATCGGTTGCAGGTATTTAGAGTTAATTCCTTGATTCAGATGATTAGGTTAATAGCTCGTTTAGAGTACCTTTTCATGATATGCTAATTTTTTGGAGATAGGAATTTTGGGTTTTCATGAGTTGTATGCCAAACTTGTGGGGCAGTGGTGGTCTAGTGGTATAGGGCGCTTAATTTTTATCAGTACATTACAGAAAATAATGAACTTTATCACAATATGTTAATTTTGTGAGAAGGACTAGTATGTCTCTCAGCATAGACAAACTAAATCAGGTTCTTTTATCTGTATCTTTTATATTTTATCTTTATTCTTTTATTCTGGTCTCCAGAAACTGAGCCTGCTTTCTAAGAATTAAAGGGAATGTTTACCCAAGCTCCTATCCTTCCCATGTCTGATTCTTCTCTTCCTTTACTTGTTGAGGTCGATGCATCTGATGTGGCAGTCGATGTAGTCTCCCAGTGTCTGTCAGATGGCAAGCTTCACCTGTGTTAATTCTTCTCTGCTCATTTTTCTCCTGCTGAAACAAATTAGGATGAGGGAAATCTGGACAAAAGATGGTCTGGAGGAGGAGCTTTATTAGATCGAGGGTGTTCAAGATTTTTTATGGTGTGGAGGAACCACAAAAACCTGGAGTATGTACAGAAGGCCAAGTATCTGAATCCCAGACAAGCAAGGTGTGCTCTGTTTTTCATTGTTTTGATTTTAAACTGTTTTACCTCCCTGGTACTCCGAACCAGAAGCTAATGCCTTGTCTAGACTGTTTCAGAAGGAGGAGATTGAAGTACTCCAGAATCCATCCTACCAGACCCTGGGGTTGTTGCTTCTGTACGCTGGGGAATTGAGATGGTGCTGCGGCAAGCCCAGCAGAGGAAGCTGGATCCTGGTAATCGACTTCCAAATAAACTCTTTCTTCCCACTTCTGCACACTCCAAACTTCTCGAATGGGGACATTATGTCTGATGAACCGTCCAGATACAGGCAGAACATTGAAAATTATTAAAACAGTCGAGTGGAAAGAAGTGAGTGCTGATATGAAGTCTTTTGTCACGACTTGCCGAGTTTGTGCACAGAATAATCCCCCCAGCCCCCACCTCTACCCAAGCAACCTTGGTTGCGCAGTTCTTTTGGTGATAAGGGACCGTTTTTCTAAAGTCTGCTCTTTTGTTCCCTTCCCTAAACTTCCCTCTATGAATGAAACCGCTAAAGTTATGAACGTGTTTTCAGGGTTTTCTGCCTTTCACTGGATGTCGTCACAGCTCAAGGTCAACAATTGACTTTTATGGCTCCTTCTGTAAGCTAATTGGTTTCAGTCTCACCTCTGGCTTCCATCCAGAATATAATGGGTAGAGAATTAAGACTGGGAGACAGCCTCCACCAAACCCTCATCATGGAGCAGGTATGTGGTCTGGGCAGAGTAGGTGCCAACTCCGGGCGAACCAATCGTCAAAACGTTACAGAACATTTGGAATCACCAATCAGCCAACTGTGCATGTTTTTCGACTGAGGGAAGAAAACCAGAGTACCCGGAGGAAACCCATACTAGCACAGGAAGATCATGCAAACTCCACATAAATACACCAATGTTGTTCCCTGGAATCAAACTCCGGGCCTTCTTGCTGTGAGGTGGATATATTAATCACTGCACCACCATGCTGCCCTCCCAAATTATTAATTCTTTTATTTTTGTTTGCTTTAAACAGTGTCTAAATCAATAAATTTAAAACACTGACTCATTTGCCAAGCCACTTAATAATGCAGGGAGGTAATGTTCACAGGGAGGCTAGAGCCTAGCTCAGCTGACACTAAACGAAAGCGAGGTACACAGGTCCATCACAGGGAGAAGCTGAAACTTCAAAGTCAGAAATGTAAACTTAGTTCCATCTGCTGTATGATTTGATAAACTGCAAGTATTTTGACATTTTCATAGTTTACTACATATTTTTGGAGGAGATGGTGGGTGTGTATAGACATGTTTAAAGACTGAATTTCTAAGTAATACACTTACTCAATTTCTGAACCACTCACTGCAACACTTGGTGAAGGTGGAGCAGACCAACATTTCACAGTGTAATATCCAATAGATGATTCCTGTGTATTTTTTTTTTAATTCCATCCTGTGGCTTATGTTTGTTGAAGCCCTGAAAACCAAAGTTGTGGAAAAAGTCGGGCAGGAGTCATTTCACTTTATCACAATTTTAATTTAATAAATCTTTATTTCAACAGCACATTTCATTATTTTGAGAATTCAATCAATATTTCCAGTTTTACTTTATTTTGATTTCATAGACAAAGTGATTCGGAATGACATAACACTCCAAAAAAGGTTTCACAATGAAGTGTTCAGTGCTTCTATAAAAACAAACGTTCACACAATATAAACTTTTAATCTTCAATATTTCATTAATTAACTGAAATAAAACAAAACCAGCTCCAACTGATCGGAGTCATCTACAGAGACTGAAGTGGGCAGAGCTTTAGAGGAGATTCTTCACCATAAATCCAGAGGAATGGCAGTAATGCATCAGTGAATGTGTGTGTGAAAGTGTGGATGTGTTCATTAGTGAGCGGGTTGGAGAAGGACAGTTTTCCTCTGTCCCAGTCCAGCTGGACTCTGATCCTCTGAAGTTTCTGTGATACTGAGAGGAGAATCAATGTCTGTGGTGGAGAAACTGCTCCATAGTCACCATCAATATACTCCAGATACCAGAGTCCAGGACTGCAGAATATCTCCCCCTTCCTCTGAGCAGATTCTCTCATCACCCCCACAAACCACTCTGTACAGTCTCCAACATCAACATCCCAGCAGTGAGTCCCTGAACTAAAACCCTCAGAGCCCAGAATGCAGGAATAAACATTAAATCTCTCTGGATTATCAGGAAGGTTCTGTTTCTCATAACTGAATCTCACACTGGTCAGATCATCAAATACAATGAGGAGGGGATGAGCGGTGTTGGGGTCCAGAGTTACAGGTACTGAAAACACACAGGAATAAGAGAAAATAGAAACCATGTAAGAAACTCTGAACCTTTAAGTCTCTGCTGCGCTCCATTGGTCCCTCTGCTCAATACAAACAGTGAACGGAGAAAGTTTTTAAAATAAACTGTCGACTGCATCACCAAGGAACCGAATTACACTTTTCATAATAAGACTAGTTTTTTAAAATATGCAATATACAAATAATTACTACAAACCCCTTCAGTGCAGTTTATTAGAAAACAAAAAAGTAGGTCAAGGGATTGAAATTAGAAATTGTGTGCATGTAAAACATATTGCAATCCTGACATATAGAGCAGAGATGAGGCATGAGGCACGCACATGATAGAATGAATGAGAAAAATGGGTACTTTCAGTAGCTTACTGTATTGTACAATGTCTTGCAGCTTCTCCCAGACTCTGAACTTCAGGTTGCTCAGATGCTTTGCCACATGGATCAATGCTCCTGAAAGCTCCTCTGGATGCTGCAGTGTGCACTGGGCTCTGTAAACACATTCAGGATTCAGTGCTGTTGTGGGTTTGCATTCAGAAACAGAATGAGAGAGACAGGAAGCACATCACTCACCTTTTCACTGTGGCCTCGTAGTTCTGTAAAACAGAGTAAATATCAGTGGAGACGAGTGACATTTTTACACCAATGAAATGTGATGTTTCTGATGATGGAAACAAATTTTACTTTCTCACAGTGTAAAATGATCCTCACTTGTAAGAACGAGACATCTTCAGCTCCCAGCTCCTCTTCTATGTCTCTGATTGTGTCTGAAAGAGATGAAATGTCTCTGCTCAGTTTCTCCATCTTCTCCTTCATCATCTGACTCTTCTGCTCCTCTTCCTCTCTCAGTGCAGCGATCCTGACTGCCTCTTCATCTCGTAGAAACTGATGAAGCTTCTCAAATTCCTCCTTAATCTGACGCTCTGTGTGTTGGGCCTGAATCTGCAGTCAAGTGGAAATCAAATGAAATAGAATCCATTATGTAATGATGTGAAATATAATTATATTATCAAACCCATGCTGTTGATTCTGACCTTTATATGTTCTGCAGTCTGATTCCAGTGCAGTTTACAGTCTTCAAAGATCTTCAGTTTCTCCTGCAGGGGCTTCAGTACAGTTTTGAGCTCCTCCTGAGACAAATCCACACACTGCATGGAAACTCTGGGTTTCAGATCTTATTTTACACATCGTTACCTCACACCACTGTTTATTATGGAGATTTAACGCCACAATGTTCAGTGTGTGTTTTTATAATATACATTTACCTTACAGTCTGTTACTGCCTCATTAATGTGGCAGAGTTTGTGGTTGGTGTGTTTTCTTGAACTCTGACACAGCAAATACACCGGCTGTCGATCGTCCAGACAGAAGAGTTTAAATTTCTCACTGTGCAGACTGCAGACTGTTTCAGACCCTGGTGAAGATCTTTGACTTCTCTCCTGGAATAAAGTCTCACACAGGTTCTTTAAGACCAGATTTATGTGAGGAAAATCCTTAGATGACTTCTTCCTACAAACAGGACATTCTCTGGATCCTTTGGTCTCCCAGAACTTCTCCAAACACACTTTACACACACTGTGACTGCAGTGCAGAACAACAGGATCCTTGAAGATCTCAGAGCACACAGGGCAGGAGAAATCCTCCTCTGAGAACTTGGCAGCCATTTTGTTTTGCTGTTCTTGCTCTCTCCAGTCCGAATGTTCAGTTTCACTTTAACTTGGATTAAAAAGTAATTACAGCCTGATTTCAGGTTTCAGTAAAACACACAACTTTGTAGGCCAAGTTATTAATCACTTCTTCTCACAGTGCTGAGAATGAGACTCAGATTTCTCCATAAACCGAGACTCACCAGAGCAGAGCACTTGCAGGCTGGTTATGGAGGACTGCAGTCGTCTCAGACTCCACACTTCCTGAATAAGAAGACTTTGAGAGAGACTTTTATAGAGAATGCTGTGGCCAACATTTGCAAACAGTCAGTCACAAAATGACATTTATCAGAAAATCTGCTAAGCTCATTTGCATTCACAGCACGAAGAGGTAGCCTAAAGTCCGTGTAAATAAACAAACAACTGCACTTATTATACTTGTGTCTCTAATGTTGGATTAACAATGTATGTCAATCTCCTCTAGATGGAAGCAAAGAAAAAATATGTGGAAAAAAAACAAAAAACAAGAAATTATTTTTCCTCAACTGAATAAAAACTTGTCGCCATTAAGATGTGTTGCAGTATATATATATATATATATATATATATATATTTTTTTTTTTTTTTTTCTTTCTTTTCAACAAAGGAGTCCTTGCAATTTTACCTGCTCGACTTGCAAGTGTTCCTTAAAATGTCTCTAATCACACACGGTGAGAGGCGTGGCTGGCCTTGGATAATCCAGTTTGCTGCAATGTGTGTGAGTGAGTGAGGGGAATCTCAGATAATAGCATGTTAATTGCCAATTAGACTGGACATCTGCAAAAGTCAATGATGGATATAATGTGTCATGTCAAGAATAGGAGCATTAATGCTCTGATGTATTGATTATCTGACGCATTCAGGGGGGAAAAAATCCATTTCCGTTTTTTTTCTTATAAACTATTTTAAAATGGAATAACAGATAAACATATTCTGACAGAATCACCCAGTAATTAATGTTTGCCATTTAAAGTACTAAAGCTATTAAATCAAGCTGGCAAACTTGACCCGTCTGATAGGATCTATACGTTAACTTGCATCAGATCCATTTTGAAAACTGTGTTGTCTGTGTGCCTAAAATGATTAATAAATCAATATTCTCAGCCAGGGTTCAATTCCTCCCTTAATGAGCTCATTATGAGGGAAACTAAAATCATAGGATGGCATTGATCTCCAATTGATGTTTGTTAGTAATTAAACTGAAAAATTATCTTGCATCACCCTGGGGGAATCAACAGGTGAAAAGACACAAACCCACCTGAACAAGAAAATTAACTGGCCTATTAATATAGGAAGCAATTAAGGTACGTATACCATTTGACATAACTCCCCACCAATCCTCTGTAATTCTTTCTTAAGAAGTGTTTGTTTATTTTTTAATTATTTTATTTATTTTTAATTACTTATTTTTATTGATATATATATCTCATCAGCAGGTGTCGTGCTTGGAACAGGCATTGATGGCCATGGCTTTCCATCTTTGTCTGTCATTAGAGGCCTTCATGAATTGGTTGTTATTCATTTCTTTTGCTGTTGCTCAGGTGTTTAAACTGTTAATATATGTTTCTAGTTGTCGTCCTCTGCTTTTTCTACCATCAATTCTTCTTGTCGTGCTAAGGTGTTCATACCATATTTTCTGTAGATGTGTCCCATGAATCTCATCTGCCTTTTCCTGATTGTCCTGATCAATGATCTTTCTTCGTTGACTATTTCCAGCACCTCTTAATTGGTTTTCTTTTCCATCCATGGTATCTTTAATATCCTCCTTTAAAAACCACATTTTTGTTGCTTTTAGTTTCTTCCTTATGTTGTTGGTGATTGTCCAGCATTCACAACCATACAAGAGAACTGACCATACATAAGCCTTTAATATTCTATATTTGGTGTCCATCTTAATGTTTCTGTTGGTCATGATTGGTGATAACTTTTTGAAGGTGATCATGGTATTTGCTCTGTTTGCATATTTCTGTCGTACATTTCCCATCAGATGTCAACACAACCCAGGTATTTGAACTTATCAACTTGCTTGACCTACACAGCAGTGGTGTGTATGTTACATGGTGGAGCTTGTTTTTTTTTCTTTTTTCGATACTGTCATGCATTCCGTTTTTGAGATGTTCAAAGCTAGTCCTTTATTTTCACTTGTTTCTACTACAGTATCCAGCAGGTTTTAGAGGATCCCTTCTGAAGTTGCTATTAAGTGTCATCTGCATATCTTAAGTTGTTAATCTTGTGTCCTCCCAGACCTATTCCATTGTCTTCAATTACTCCCAATATATTATCGCTGTAGATGTTGAAGAGATCTGGTGAGAATATGTGTTCTTGTTGGACTCCTTATTAGTATCTTCACTGTACTCTCCAGTTATTCTGACAGTAGATGTTTGTCTCCAGTAAAGGTTGCTTAGGATTCTCATATCTTTCCCATTAATGTCTAGACTGTTTAGTATTTGTCCAAGATTTCTTATCTTTTTTGTTTTTTGTTTTTGTTCCTTCTTCGGCTTCAGTGGGATATTTTCTATTGCCTTTTGGAAACTCTCTTGGCTGTTCCCATTGTTCTTCCATGTCTGTGACGGCTTCCAAGGTAGAAAATTTGTTGTTGACTTCTACTGCATATGGATTTGAGTTCATTGTCTGTCTTTAACAGCTTGAAGCTGTAATTTGGTGGTCGTTTGGTCTTAAGGGCTTTCAGTTTGAATGCACATTATAGGGACATGGTCGCTACCACAGTCTGCTCCTGGCATGGATTTGGCTGATAGAATTGTATTATGCAAGAGTGACTGAATAAGGAAGTAATCAACCTGATTGTGGTGTCTGTCTCCTGGGCTTTTCCATGTCCATTTTCTTGGATGGTTCTTGTACCAGGTGTTTGTAACTGTGTAGTTATTTTCTGCACACCATTCTGCTAGTCATTCTCCCCTTTCGTTAATTTCCCCAAGTCCATGTGGGCCAACAATATTCCCAATTCTACTTGCTCCTAGTTCGGCATTAAAATCTCCCATAATCTTGATCAGAAGATTTCAGTTGCTTCCAGTTGTTCATAGAATGTTTCAACCTCTGTATCATGGAGCATAAATCTGTATGATGTTGATGTCGAAAGGTTTGGCACGGAGTGTTATTGCAATGATTCGATCTGATGCTGGCCAATGACCTTTTTTACTGATTTTTCTACATTGGGTGAGAGCATTATGCCGACTCCTCTTTGATGTTGGTTTCCTCCCGAATGGAGCATTTTGTAGCCATCGTACGATTTAAATGCTCCTGTTCTTTCCATCTTACTTCTGCAAGTCCCAAGATATCAAATTTCCATTCTTTTAATTTCTGATTTTACATTTTCAAATTTGCTTTCTGGAATAAGGTTTTCACATTCCATGTTGCGATTATTTTTATATATACCAGTTCTTCTAAACAAAATTAGCATATTGTGAAAGTTAATTATTTTCTGGAATATAGTGATAAAACTTTCATATATTTTAGATTCATTGCACACCAAGTGAAATATTTCAGGTCTTTTAATTGTTTGAATACTGATTTTTGGCATACAGCTCATGAGAACCCAAAATTCCCATCTCAAAAAATAAGCATTTCATGAAAAGGTACTATAAACGAGCTTTTAACCTAATCATCTGAATCAACAAATTAGCTATAAACACCTGCAAAAGATTACTGAGGCTTTTAAAAACTCCCAGCCTGACCCATGATTGCCGTTTTGAGTAATGAATAAGACTGCCGACCTGACTGCTGTCCAGGAGGCCATCATTGACACCCTCAAGCAAGAAGGGAAGACAAAGAAATCTGAGCGAATAGGCTGTTCCCAGAGTGCTGTATCAGGGCACTTCAGTGGGACATCTGTGGGAAGGAAAAAGTGTGGCAGAAAACGCTGCACAACCAGAAGAGGTGACCGGACCCTGAATAAGATTGTGGAGAAGGACCGATTTCAGACCTTGGGGGACCTGTGGAAATAGTGGACTGGGCTACAGGTGCCGCATTCCCCAGGTCAAGCCACTTTTGAACCAGAAACAGTGGCAGAAGCGCCTGACCTGGGCTACAGAGAAGCAGCACTGGACTGTTGCTCAGCGGTCCAAAGTACTGTTTTCGGATGAAAGCAAATTTTGCATGTCATTCGGAAATCAAGGTGCCAGAGTCTGGAGGAAGCCTGGGGAGAAGGAAATGCCAAAATGCCTGAAGTCCAGTATCTTGACCACAGTCAGCGATGGTCTGGGGCACCATATCAGCTGCTGGTGTTGGTCCACTGTGTTTTATCAAGGGCAGGGTCAATGCAGCTAGCTATCAGGAGATTTTAGGGCACTTCATGCTTCCATCTGCTGAAAAGGTTTATGGAGATGAAGATTTTCATTTTTCAGCACAACCTGGCACATGTTCACAGTGCCAAAACCACTGGTAAATGGTTTACTGACCATGGTATTACGGTGCTCAATTGACCTGCCAACTCTCCTGACCTGAAGCCCATAGAGAATCTGTGGGATATTGTGAAGAGAAAGTTGAGCGACACCAGACCCAATACTGTGGATGAGCTTAAGGCCGCTATTGAAGCATCCTGGGCCTCCATAACACCTCAGCAGTGCCACAGGCTTGAGGCACAGAGTCCACCTTGAACTCTTGTCACACGGACAGCACATCTCACCACTGTCTTACATCTCTCATACATGTCCTGCACCACTTTAACATACTCCTCAGCTACTCCAGACTTCCTCATGCAATACCACAGTTCCTCTCCTGGCACCCTGTCATATGCTTTTTCCAGTTCCACAAAGGCACTATGCAGTTCCCTCTGGCCTTCTCTGTACTTCTCTATTAACATCCTTAAAGCAAACACTGCATCTGGGGTGCACTTTCTTGGCATGAAACCAAACTGTTGTTCACAAATGCTGACCTCTGCCCTTAGTTTAGCTTCCACTATTCTGTCTCATAAAATACAAGGGTATGGCTCATCAAATTTATCCCTGATCACATTTGCTGTGGTTGTCCAGTCATTTGGAAGCACTTCGTGACCACCCAAAGCCTGTTTCAACTCCTCCTTGAAGACAACATGACCCTCTTCCTTTTTCAGCTTCCACCACTTTGTCTTCAGCTTTGCCTTCTTCACTTTCCTCACCATCAGCGTCATCCTGCACACCACCATCCTATGCTGTTTGGCAAGAGTCTCACCCACCACTACTACTTTGCAGTCACTGACTTCCTTCAAATTACATCGCCTACACAAGATGTAATCTACCTGTGTGCTCCTGTCTCTTCCGGAAGAAAGGATTCACCACAGCCATTCCCATTCTTTTTGCAAAATCTATCAACATCTGTCCTTTTGTGTACCTGTCCTGGATATTAAACCTGCCCAATGCTTCCTCGCCCCCTCTGTTGCCTGCACCAACATGCCCATTGAAGTCCGCCTCAATGACCACTCTTTCACCTCTGGGGGTATTCTGCATCACTTAACCTAACTCACTCCAGAATCTCTCCTCTTTTAGCTCACATCCTGCCTGTGGGGCATAAGCACTAACATTTCAACATCACACCTTCAAGTTCTAACTTGAGTCTCATCACTCTGTCTGACACTACATTCCTGACCAACCCTGCTCCTAAGCTTCTAGCCTTGCTACCTTTCCACATGGTCTCCTGAACACAGTGTGTCCACCTTCCTCCTCTGCATCATGTTAGCCAGCTCTCTACCTTTTTCCTGTCACAGTTCCAACATTCAAAGTCCCTACTCTCAGTCCTAGACTCATGCTTTTCCTCTTCTATCTCCACCTGCCCCACCGCTCCTTCTTCGACCAACAGTAGCCCAATTTCCACCTGCACCCTGTTGGTTAACAACACTGATGGCAGTCGTTGTTAGCCCAGGCCTTGTCCGATCTGCTATGGAGTTAATATTTCTGATTTGCATATTTGATCTGGCTCAGGTTTTACATCGGATGCCCTCCCTGACAACACCCCTGCATTTATCCAGGGTAGGGACCAGCATGCTCGAGAGCACTGGCTCATGCCACCCTCACAGCTGCATTACACGCATGTGTATATAATATCAATAAATACATATTCAACACTTATGTTTATAAAAATAAAGAATCAAACATAATGCATAGCATGTAAACAAAATATAAATACAGTATTCCGCCGTTATTCGGGGGGTTTGGTTTTTGCCCTACCCATGGATCAAGAACATCCGCGAGTTCTGTACCCGGCTGTACAACCTTATGTATCATATTACATGCACTGAAATATGCTTCTTAAACATTCTATTGACAGCCGTACTCATTAATTCAGTAATAATGTAGTAAAATGTGGTAATGAGTAAGTAAAAACCTTACACAAACTGTGATATTTAGTGATAAATATATTAAAAAATGTATATATGAATTATATTTATATGCATACATACTTTGTCCTGTCCTTTTATTATATATATATATATATAATTATATATATTCTAATTACACACTGGAAACTACGGTGCTGGAACCAGCAGCCAGCGAGAACACAGGGAAGCAGGAGCATGATGTGAGATAATCTTCTGGTGCAGAGGTGAGGGGGCAGCTTGCCTTTGGAGGGACTGGATGAGATGCGTGAATTCAAATTTGGGCTGCTGCAATCAGCACAAGCAGGTCAGACTCGCCCCTCAGCCAGAGCGGGGAGAAAACGGAGTTCGAGAACAGAGCTGCCAAAATCCAAGTTCTCCAAAAACACAGACCATAACACAAAGAACATGAAGTGTAATAAATTGGATACCAAAAGGATAAACCTGGATAACCATGCTGCAGCACAGTACATAAAATCTCACATACAAACATTCTAAACATCAACTTGGGTACTGCAATAATAATTGAAGAACATTTTAATCTGACAGTACTGTACTACAGTTCAGATGATTACTCTTCAGGCACTTTAGAAGAAATCATTGTTCCTTCAGGAGAAAGTCTTATTTGTTCATAAGAAATATGCAACATCATTACCTTTTTCTGCTGCTTAGCACCTTATCAGAAGCTAGAGAAGATGCAGGGCGTTTGGGTGGCATGATACAGTATAACTGGTAATTCAGAACACACTTAAAACAAAATGCACATTAACAACTTGTGTGAGAAAAAAGAGGCATACACATCATTTTGACCAATGAAAAGGAGAGAGAAACAAAAGCTCTCAGCCATTGGCTACATTCGAATCACGTGACAATTACTTCCGAGTTTGCTGGTCATCCGCGAGTATGTGGGAACACGAGTGCAAAACCGCACCCTCGCAGAACCTTTTTTTTTTTTTTGCATAAGTGGCCTTTTATTATGGTATTTTCCTTAACCTTTTCATATTTTTTCCCCCTTAATTTCCTTTTTTTTTTTTTTTTTTTCCGAAAAACCAGCAATCCACTGAAGCCGCAGAAACTGAAGCATGACGTAGCGAGGGATCATTGTATTACTGACCGCAACCAAATCCAATTGAACCAAGTAGACAGTTATATAAAGTCAAGATTCTACGTTACCAGAGAAGAAGAAATTCAGGATAGAATTTAAGCTGGTGCAGCTAACTGGGCTATCAAAGGCCGGCCATGTCTCTCACTGTCTATGGTGTGAGGCTGTAAAAGAACCATTTCTGACTTTTGTCAAGAGTGGGCTGTATAGCTGTCAGTGTGTTTTTGCCCTGCAATGGCCTGGTGAGCTGTTCAGGGTGTACTCTGCCCTCACCCAGAGTCAGCTGGAATGGGTGCCAGCCTCCCCGCACCCCAATTAGGGTGAAGCGGTTACAGAAAATTAATGAATGAATTCAGCATGGGCACATCTTTTTATTTACATGTGTACTTTATAAGCAATGTAAGGAAAATTGAATCTAGAAAACCTTCAACATAAACTGGTGACATGGATTCTGCAGTACAAATTTTATAATAGTTTTAGACAAGTCTATGCCAGACAACTTTCCCTATTGAGGGCACAGAGGATTAGAGACAGGACGACAATTAACTCTATCTATTCACTTTTTCAGTCCAATTTATTTCAGGCTGAACACTTAACAGATGCCTTTCAATTTTTTTAAAACACACTGAAAGATAGATAATAAACATTCACTGAATTCTCTTTCTCTCTCTAGGCACACAAAAGGACTCACAAATAGGTGCCGGTAATTCATTCATTCATTTTCTAAACTGCTTAATCTGAATAAGGGTTGTTGGTAGCCAACTCTGGGTGAGGGCGGGGTACACCCTGGACAGCTCACAAAGGTCATAGCAGGGCAGGTGCAGGGAATTACACACAGGCGAATCTCAATATGATACCTGCTGCTCCCACTGGCGGGCGATGCATTTGCTTGCACATGCATGGTCCTTCAGTGAGGACTTCACGGACATGATTGACTTCTTAATATCACCACTATCATGTCACATTTATACAAACCATCAATAATACACAAAAACACAATATAACATGGAGTGGTATTGCAGAGAAAGGAGCATTTTGCACATCTCTGCTTGTAACTCTGACCATTATGTAACTTTGTTTGATTTTAAATCTGGTGCTTGGCCGAATGTAGTAAACCTTACCTTCTTGACCTCTCCTTACGATCTCTAGTTTTTATGGAAAATGGATTTTCAATAATGCCTGACAATGGTCAAATTCTCCTCTTCCATCAGCCATTGAGGGAGTTAAAATTTTAAATCAGCGGCATTGCGGGCAGAGCACAAAAGACTATTATGCTTATCAAACAGTTTTGCTCTGGCAAACCAATCAGAAGACAGAAAAATGCTGATGTTATTGTGGGCCAGCTGGTCCTGTGAGGTGAATCTGAAATCTGACTGGCTAAAGAAAAAGCCCTATTGCTAATATAGTTTAGGTGACCAGGACTGGTGATTTTGAAGATTCTGAGTAGTAGTATAGTAGTGTCGTATGGCTACACCTCCACATTATGTTAATCTATCAAGGCCGTCAGTTCATCTGCTTTCTGATCCGATGCATAGCCGCCTTCCAGTCTCGTCATTGAACCATTTAGAATGATATGGTCTGTTGTTTCAGGAGCGCTGTTACACCGAGGGCATACAGGGGAGTTCTCAAGTTTCCATTTGTGCATCGTGTGGGAAGTCTTTGCATGTCTTGTTCTGAGTCTGTTGGTTACTACCCGGTGTTTTTTTTTCCGTTTAAGAGTTTTGAAGCCAAGAAGGGGCTGACTGAGATCATCTCTCATTCCATCTGTTGGAACATTTCTGTTCTCCATGCTTCTGGTGGATCAAAGGTCTTCAAGCTCTGCTTTGTAGAAAGGGTTTCTTGACTTGGGTCTTGAGGTTGTTGGGGCATTTATGTACTAGTCCTTCTCAAAAAATTAGCATATTGTGATAAAGTTCATTATTTTCTGTAATGTACTGATAAAAATTAAACTTTCATCCATTTTAGATTCATTGTACACCATCTGAAATATTTCAGGTCTTTTATAGTTTTAATACAGATGATTTTGGCATACTTCTTCTTCTTCTTCTTTTACTTTCGGCTGCTCCCTTCAGGGGTCACCACAGCAAATCATCTGTCTCCATTCACCCTGTCCTCGGCATCTTCTTTTCTGACTCCAACGACCTTCATGTCCTCCTTCACCACATCCATAAATCTTTTCTGTGGTCTTCCTCGAGGCCTTCTGCCTGGTAGTTCCAACCTCAGCATCCTACTGCCAATAGACTCACTATCCCGCCTATGAACATGTCCAAACCATCTCAATCTAGCCTCTCTGACGTAGTCTCCAAAACATCTTACATGGGCTGTCCCTCTGATATACTCATTTCTGATCCTATCCATCCTCGTTACTCCCACAGAGAACCTCAACATTTTCATCTTTGCTACCTCCAGCTCTGCCTCCTGCCTTTTCCTCAGCGCCACTGTTTCTAAGCCATACAACATCGCCGGCCTCACCACCGTCTTGTACACTTTCCCTTAATTCTTGCTGACACTCTCCTATCGCACATCACAACGGACACTTTTCTCCAACTATTCCAACCTGCCTGCACACGCTTCTTCACCTCTTTTCCACACTCTCCATTGCTCTGGATTGTTGAGCCTAAGTACTTAAAATCCTCCACATTCGTTATCTCTGCTCCCTGTAACATCACCGTTCCTCCTAGGTCCTTCTCATTCACACACATGTATTCTGATTTTCTGAGGCTCACCTTCATTCCTCTCAGTGCAGGAAGGAGCGCTACCGCAGGTCGTTCATTCCCACCGCTATCAGACTGTACAACGCCACTTTGTAACTGTCTGTGAAAATACCGGTTATGTGCAATAAAAACCCCGCGCACTTTAATCAACCACATCTACCCCACTGACTGTGAACCATATCAACCCATCTACTCTGCCCTCAGATACATTACACTTTAATATAGGCCAGTCTATAAAGTTGCTCCATTCTGTTCTTTTATTGTTTAGTAATTTATACTATTTATGTATCTATTTATTTATTTACTTATATAATATATGTATGTGTGTATGTTTGTACTTGTATCTATTTTTGCACCCCCTACTGATAGTACCTCAAGAGCCTGTAACAGTGAATTTCTCCATTGTGAGATTAATAAAGCTGTATCTTATCTTATCTTATCTTATCCTTTCCGGGGTATACCTCCACCTCTTTATATTTTCCTGCACTTGTTCTCTGCTCTCACTACAGATCACCATGTCATCTGCAAACATCATAGTCCAGGGAGATTCTTGTCTCACACAGGCTGACAGACAAGGTCACACTGACAGCACACCTCACCACTGTCTTACATCTCTCATACATGTCCTGCACCACTCTAACATACTTCTCTGCCACTCCAGACTTCCTCATGCAATACCACAGTTCTTCTCTTGGCACCCTGTCATATGCTTTTTCCAGATCCACAAAGGCACAATGCAGTTCCCTCTGACCTTCTCTGTACTTCTCGATTAACATCCTCAAGGCAACCATTGCATCTGTGGTGCTCTTTCTTGGCATGAAACCAAACTGTTGTTCACAAATGCTGACCTCTGCCCTTAGTCTAGCTTCCACTATTCTTTCCCATAACTTCATTGTATGGCTCATCAACTTTATCCCTCTGTAGTTGCTGCAACTCTGCACGTCTCCCTTGTTCTTAAAAATGGGCACCAGCACACTTCTCCTCCATTCCTCCGGCATCTGCTCACTCTCTAGTACCTTGTTGAATGTTCTTGTCAGAAAATCTACTGCTACCTCTCCTAGACACTTCCATACCTCCACAGGTATATCATCAGGACCAACTGCCTTTCCATTCTTCATCCTCTTCAATGCCCTTCTCACTTCACCCTTACTGATCTTTGCTACATCCTGCTCCTCAATGTCACCTCTTCTACTTTTTTTCCTCTCTCATTTTCCTCATTCATCAGCTCTTCAAAGTACTTTTTCCATCTTCCCAGCACACTTGTGTCATCAGTCATTATATTTCCCTCTCTGTCCTTTATCAATCTAACTTGCTGCACGTCCTTCCCATCTCTATTTCTCTGTTGTGCCAACCTGTATAGATCTTTTTCTCCCTCTTTACTGTCCAACCTATCATACAAGTCATCATACACCCTCTGTTTGGCCTTAGCCAGTGCTACTTTCGCCTTACGCTGTGTCTCCCTATTCTCCTGTTTACTCTCTTCGGTCCTCTCTATGTCCCACTTTTTCTTAGCTAACCTCTTCCTTTGTACACATTCCTGCACTTCGTCATTCCACCACCAAGTCTCCTTATCTACTTTCCTTCCAGAGGACACACCAAGTACTCTCCTACCTGTGTCCCTGATCATATTTGCTGTGGTTGTCCAGTCCAGAAGCACTTCCTGGCCACCTAAAGCCTGTTTCAACTCCTCTTTGAAGACAACACGACACTCTTCCTTTTTCAGCTTCCACCACTTTGTCTTCTGCTCTGCCTTTGCCTTCTTCACCTTCCTCACCATCAGCGTTATCCTGCACACCACCATCCTATGCTGTTTGGCAACACTCTCACCCACTACTACTTTGCAGTCACTGACTTCCTTCAAATTACATTGCCTACACAAAATGTAGTCTACCTGTGTGCTCCTACCTCCGCTTTCATAAGTCACCCTATGCTCTTGTTTCTTCTGGAAGAAAGTATTCACCACAGCCATTTCCATCCTTTTTGCAAAATCTGTCAACATCTGTCCTTCTGCGTTCCTGTCCTGGATACCAAACCTACCCATCACTTCCTCGTCCCCTCTGTTGCCTGCATCAACATGCCCATTGAAGTCTGCATCAATGACTACTCTTTCACCTCTGGGGGTACTGTGCATCACTTCATCTAACTCACTCCCGAATCTCTCCTTCTCTTCTCGCTCACATCCTGCCTGTGGGGCATAAGCACTCACAACATTGAGCATTACACCTTCAATTTCTAACTTGAGACTCATTGCTACCTTTCCACCTGGTCTCCTGAACACACAGTATGTCCACCTTCCTCCTCTTCATCATGTCAGCCAGCTCTCTGTCTTTTCTTTGCATAGTTCCAACTTTCAAAGTCCCCACTCTCAGTCCTAGACTCATGCCTTTCCTCTTCTTTCTCTGCCTACGAACACGCCTCCCACCTCTCCTTCTTCGACATCTTCGACCAACAGTAGTCCAATTTCCATCAGCACCCTGTTGATTGACAGCACTGATGGCGGTCCTTGTTAACCCGGGCCTCGACCGATCTGGTATGGGGGTAATGCTTCTGATTTGCATCATAAAAGTTTGGCATTGGTTTTACGTCGGATCCCCTTCCTGACACAACCCTCTGCATTTCTCCAGGCTTGGGACCAGCATGAGGGGGAGAGACACTGGTAAGTGCCCCCCCCCCCCCGCCTGCCTCATGGCTGCATTTACATGGCATACAGCTCATGAAAACCCAAAATTCCTATCTCAAAAAATTAGCATATCATGAAAAGGTAGTCTAAACGAGCTATTAACCTAATCATCTGAATCAATGAATTACCTCTAAACACCTGCAAAAGATTCCTGAGGCTTTTAAAAACTCCCATCCTGGTTCATTTCTCAAAATCGCAATCATGGGTAAGACTGCCGATCTGACTGCTGTCCAGAAGGCAATCATTGACACCCTCAAGCAAGAGGGTAAGACACAAAGAAATCTCTGAGCAATTAGGCTGTTCCCAGAGTGCTGTATCAAGGCACCTCAGTGGGATGTCTGCGGAAAGGAAAAAGTGAAAGACCTTGGGGAACCTGTGGAAGCAGTGGACTGAGTCTGGAGTGGAAACATCCAGAGCCACAGTGTACAGGTGTTGCAGGAAATGGGCTACAGGTGCCGCACTCCCCAGGTCAAGCCACTTTTAAACCAGAAACAGCGGCAGAAGTGCCTGACCTGGGCTACAGAGAAGCAGCACTGGACTGTTGCTCAGTGGTCCAAAGTACTTTTTTCGAATTAAAGCAAATTTTGCATGTCATTCGGAAATCAAGGTGCCAGAGTCTGGAAGAAGACTGGGGAGAAGGAAATGCCAAAATGCCTGAAGTCCAGTGTCAAGTACCCACAGTCAGTGATGGTCTGGGGTGCCATGTCAGCTGCTGGTGTTGGTCCACTGTGTTTTATCAAGGGCAGGGTCAATGCAGCTAGCTATCAGGAGATTTTGGAGCATGAAGTGGCACCTGCTGTCTGTCTTTCTTTCGGCTTTTTCCATTTTACACGGGAGTCGCCACAGCGAATCATCTGATTCGCACGTTTGATTTGGCAGAGGTTTTTACGTCGGATGCCCTTCCTGTCACAACCCTTTTAGCAAGGGACAGAAACACGCTGATGACTTTGCAGCCTACTCTTTTCGAAAGTCAGCAATGGTTCTTTTACATGCCTCACACCTGTACCTGGTGAGTGGCACCTGCTCACAGTGCTAAAACCACTGATAAATGGTTTACTGACCATGGTATTACTGTGCTCAATCAGACTGCCAACTTTCCTGACCTGAACCCCAAAGAGAATCTGTGGGATATTGTGAAGAGAAAGTTGAGAGACACCAGACCCAACACTGTGGATGAGCTTAAGGCCGCTATCGAAGCATCCTGGGCCTCCATAACACCTCAGCAGTGCCACAGGCTGATTGCATCCATGCCACGCCGCATTGAAGCTGTCATTTCTGCAAAAGGATTCCCAACCAAGTATTGCGTGCATAACTGAACATAATTATTTGAAGGTTGACATTTTTTCTATTAAAAGCACTTTTTTTGTTGGTCGAAATATGGATGAAATATGCTAATTTTTTGAGATGGGGATTTTTGGTTTTTCTTTACTTTTTGCCAAAATTATCAATATTAAAACAATAAAAGTCTTGAACTACTTCAGTTGTGTGTAATGAATGTAAAATAAATGAAAGTTTAATTTTTATCAGTATATTACAGAAAATAATGAACTTTATCACAATATGCAAATTTTTTGAGAAGGACTAGTATACTTGTTTCAAAGGTATATCATCTGCCATGCCTTTAAGCCTTTACAGCATTTTCTGAGTCTCATCTTCCCTTCTGATGTGTGGTGGTGCAATTGAACTCAAAACTGGAAGCCACTGGGTCGGTGTTGACTTGAGGCTCCCTCGGATGGTTTGCACTGACTCCCTCAGCTTAGTATTGATAAGTTTTGTGTGTGATCTTCTGGTCCACACAGAGGTGCAATATTCAGCAGCACTGAAGCATAAGCCTAGGTTGATGTTCACAGAACGGTTTGAGATGTACCCCATGTCGTTCATGTAAGCTTTCTTAGAATGCAGTTTCTTTTTGCGATCTCGTTGATGCATCCTTCAAGATGTTTACGGTTGGTGAGTTGTCTGTCTCAGGCAGGGGTCAGCAACCTTTGCCATTCAAAGAGCCATTTGGACCTGTTTTCCACAGTAAAGAAAACACTGGGAGCCACAAATCCATTTTTGACATTTAAAATAAATGTTTTCCCCATTTTCCTTCATGTTAATAAAAACAATGTGTGGCATTGATCTAAACGACTGCAGATACAATTAAATTACAATTCTGCTTGCAACAAAAGCATTTGGATTAAAATAAAGACGAATAAAAATTTACTTTCAATGAAAATTCCCAATGTCTATTTGAGGCCTCAGGCAGTGGTGGCCTGGTGGTAAAGGTGCTGGATCACTGACTGGGGGTTCAAACCCCACTCTCCACGGATTGTCACTGTCCCCCCAGTGCAGCTAACTGGGTTATCAAAGGCTGGCCATGTCTCTCACTGTTTATGGTGCGAGGCTGGAAAAGAACCTTTGCTGACTTTCAACAAAAGGAGCTGCATATCCATCAGCATCTTCCTGCCCTGCGATGGCCTGGCAAGCTGTCCATGGTGTACTCTGCTCTCGCCCAGAGATGGCTAGGATAGGCACCAGCCTCTCTGCGATCCTTATTAGAATTAAGAGGTTCAGAAAATGAATGAATGTATTTGAGTCCTTCTTGTATTTTTATAAGGAAAAAGAAATATCTATACCATGAAGCGAGGGACTGGGTGCAGCCAGATGTATTAACGGGTTGAGTAGACTAAGCATGGCTCCCTTTGTGGGATTTTCTTTTTCTTTATTAGTTATATTAATGTTGTTTTGTCATAGTTTTAATTTTCAAAAATGACAGCAACACAGAAAAGTATATGAAGACTTATTTTAAGAAGAAGCCTGCTCAACATTCTTTTAAATATTAATGCTTTATACTGTGCTGACCGACCCATTCTCAGATTGAGACTGAACCACACCCAGTCTTTTATTTTGTCACAGGGAGGAGACTTATTCAATTCGGAGATCGCTGCGCAAACAAATCTCATCCACCGGTTTACTTCAGCTGTGATTTCCGTTTCTGGATTACAAACCCCGCCGATGGAAAAAAAATCTCTCGCTCGCTGCGTTGCTGATGGCGAGAACACTGCTTATGAGCACAAGGGTTTGGAATACCGTGGCTCTCTCCACCAACACACTAGATCCAAAACACTGAGACTCTCATTGTAGCTGATTAATAGAACGATAGCCATGTCCACATGAACACGCACACAAAATTGCCCCGCCCACACAAATTTCCGCCCACACCCGTGACTGTTAATTTTCATTTATGTAATAGTCAACCCTAAAAACATTTTCTTCAAGGTTCCCGCTGGGTGCCCGGCCGTTGCAGAACTCTGCCTTAGGCAGATTCTCCTGTCATTCAGGTAAAAACTGGTTTAATTCACTCCTGGAAGCCCAGAGTGCTTCCGTTGTGAGTAAATGAGCAGTATTTTCCTTTTGCAGTTTTTTTTTTTTTTTTTTTTTGCCCCACAGTGCAGCTAACTGGGTTATCAAAGGCCGGCCATGTCTCTCACTGTCTATGGTGTGGGGCATGTAAAAGAACCATTGCTGACTTTCGACAAGAGTAGGCTGCAAAGCCTACTGCTTTTCGCCCTGTGTTTTCGCCCTGCGATGGCCTGGCGAGCTGTCCAGGGTGTACTCTGCCCTCGCCCTGAGTTGGCTGGGATAGGCACCAGCCTCCCCGCGACCCTAATCAGGATGAAGCGGTTACAGTAAATGAACTGAACAGAACAGGTTTTTTTTGGTGATGCAGTGGTTTTTGTAGATGCAGCACTTTTGCTCCTGTTAGCCACCATGAAGTACAACATGAATTATTTTTAAATTCACAGAGCCGCATCCGAGAGGTGAAAGAGCCGCATGCGGCTCTGGAGCCGCATGTTGCCGACCCCTGGTCAAGGGAAATACCTAAGTACAGTACTTGGGGTTTCGATCTGCTGGCTAAATCTTGTTTTTGACATGTATTTTAAGTGTTTTTGACACCTCGTGATTGTTGAGATGAAATGCAGTAGAAACTGACTTTGTTGTGTTCATTTTGAAGGACCATGTGTCAAAGTAAAAATGCAGCTGTGAGGAGGGGCACAAACCAGTGTCCCTCCCTCACGCCGGTCCCAAGTCCGGATAAATGCAGAGGGTTGCGTCAGGAAGGGCATCCGGCATAAAACAAAGCCAAATAAAATATGCGAATCACAAGAAAGATTTTCATGCTGGATCAGTCGAGGCCCGGGATAACAACGACCGCCTTCAGTGCTGTTAACCAACAGTGTGTTGGTGGAAATTGGACTAATGTTGGTCGAAGATGTCAAAGAAGGAGAGGCGGAAGGTGTGTCCATAGGCAGAGAGAGAAGAGGAAATCCATGAGTCTAGGACTGAAAGTAGGGAATGTTGGAACTATGGCAGGAAAAGGAAGAGAGCTGGCTGACATAATGCAGTAGAGGAAGGTGGACATACTCTGTGTTCAGGAAACCAGATGTAAAGGTAGCAAGGCTAGAAGCTTAGGAGCAGGGTTTAAGGTGTTTTTTCATGGTGTGGATGGTAAGAGAAATGGAGTAGGAGTCATCTTGAAGGAGGAGTTTGTCAGGAATGTTCCAGAAATGTAAAGAGTGTCAGACAGAGTGAGTCTCATGTTAGAAATTGAAGGTGTGATGTTCAATGTAGTGCTTATGACCCACAGGCAGGATGTGATCTCGAAGAGAAGGAGATATTCTGGAGTGAGTTAGAGGAAGTGATGCAGAGTACCCCCAGAGGTGAAAGAGTGGTCATTGGGGCAGACTTCAATGGACATGGTTAGTGCAAGAAGCAGAGGGGACGAGGAAGTGATGGGCAGGTTTGGTATCCAGCCTTGATCTTTCTCTGCTTGCATGGGTTTCCTTAAGCTACTCCAGTTTCCTCCCATAGTCCAAAAACATGCACAGTTGGCTGATGGGCGTCAGCCTCCCCGCAACCTTGTCTGTCTTCCTTTCGGCTTTTTCCCTTTTACTCGGGAGTCGCCACAGCGAATCATCTGATTCGCACGTTTGATTTGGCAGAGGTTTTTACATCGGATGCCCTTCCTGTCACAACCCTTTTTAGCAAGGGACAGAAACACGCTGACGACTTTGCAGCCTACTCTTTACGAAAGTCAGCAATGGTTCTTTTACATGCCTCTCACCATTGACAGTGAGAGACATGGCCCGCCTTTGATAACCCAGTTAGCTGCACTGGGGGGGGACAGTGACAACCTTGTGGAGAGTGGGACTTGAACCCCCAACCTTTGGATCAGCGATCCAGCACCCTATACCACTAGACCACCACTGCCCCCCCGCCTCCCCGCAACCTTAATTAGGCTAAAGTGACTTAGAAAAACTGCATGCTGAAAGTTCTCCAATAATCACTGTTTACCAGCATGGTGAGCAGAAAAGTATCTTAAGAGGTTGTACTAATTTCAAATCAGGTACTCTTACTGTAGTGCTATTCGCCAAAAACTGGAATCTGAGGACACGCTGGGCGTTGACGTAAGAAAAAAGACCAATAGATGATACCTGTGTAATATGTGGATACGTGGATTAAAATGATAAAAGTCAGCAATGGTTCTTTTTTATGAACCTCTCACCATAGACAGTAAAAGACATGCCCGGCTTTTGATAACCCAATTAGCTGTACCAGGGGGGCAGTGACAGCCTGTGGCGAGTGGGGCTTGAACCCCCAACCTTGGAATCAATGATCCAGCAAATTACCAACAGCTACCACTGCTCTGTGATCAGTAATGTATTTTAATTAGTTTTAATATAAAAATTGAACAGGATGTTATTAAATTGCAGGTCATTTTGCTCTGGGTACAATTCAGCATTTTACACCGCTCTCAGCTAATGACATCACTTCCGTTTTCAGCTTCTCCCCAGAGTCAGGTGGGCTGTGCAGAAGAACTCAGTGCAGCTCTTTCTGCTTTAGCAGGTGTCTTAGAAAACAATCGAGCATCAATATCTACTTTTAGAGGGCGGATAAACTTTCTGACTTTGCTGGGCTTTGAACCCCAGACAGAGGCATTTTAATCAATCCCATTTATTAAAAATTCTATCTCTGCCGGGCTTATCGTGTTTAATCTAAAAAAAATTCTGATGGTAACATAGAGAATGATGTCACCAAAGATCTAACAAAGAAATGGTATAGTTGCTGATGGCAGTGGGCTTGTGGTAACGAAATGCAGATGGGAAACAAACAAAAAAAAGTGGGATTAATGCACATAGTTGGAGGAGGCCATAGGCAGTAAGAGATGAGATTAACTCTTCTCAGGACCTTGAAAGGCCCCACAAACTGCAGAGTCAATTTACAGAGTAGTGGTGCAGCCCTGTGTCGATGGTTGGCCTGGCGTTAGCAGAGACGCAAAGCTCTCTGAAGGGTGCCAGACATGCCTGCGATATCAGACCAAGCCTTGAGCCCCAGGGACCCCGACATCCATTCCGTGCTCCATGAAAAATGTGTGTTGAAACCCAAACTGACACTTGAACGAGGAGAGGCCTGGAGAAGAGCAACACATGGTTTTATGCACGTACTCTGCCACATACCTGCTTCATGATAAGGGTTTGGTTGAGGCTGTCTCCCAGTCCGAATTCTTTGTCTACCCATTACATTCTGGATGGAAGCCAGAGGTGAGACTGATGCCAATTATCTTACAGAAGAACCCACAAAAATTTAAGCCAATTGTGAACCTTGGCAGAAAATCCTGAAAACACGTTCACAACTTCAGCAGTTTATTCGCACAGGGAAGTTTGGGTAAGGGAATAAAAGAGCAGACTTTAGAAAACTGGTCTATCACCGAAATAACTGTTTCCTTGAGACGAGGGCAAGCCTGTCATGAAATCAAAGAAATGTGTGACCAAAGTCGCTTGGGTAGAGCTGGGGGTGGAGGAGACTGTAGGGGTGATGTGGGGGGATTTATTCTGTGCACAAACTAGGCAAGTAAGATAAGATAAGATAATACAGTGATACCTCTGCTCACGAACATAATTGGTTCCTAGAAAGTGTGTGTGAGGCTTAAAAGTCTGCCTTCCTAACATTTATTTCCCATAAGAAACCATTAAAATGAGAATAATCCGTTCCCAGGTCCCCATAAAACATAATTTTCTACTAAATAAGCCTTAAAACTACACAAAAATATACCTTATTTTATGTATAATAAATGTGCTCTTGTATTGTAATTAAAGAAATAAACTGTACTGTATAATAAAGTCGTTTTATTTACCTTTGTGATGGTAGTTGACGGCTTGATGGAATGGAGTGGGAGGAGGAGGGAGGGAGGGACTTACTGTTTGGAAGGAGTGTGTGGAAACGCCTACTGTTTGGAAACACGCATAGCCACACACGCACCCTTAATAGCGTCCTTGTTTTTAAGGATGGTGATAGACTTAGCGTACTGGTACTGGGATCGCTGAGTCACACAAACGCACACCTCGCTCGTGTTTTTCAATGATCTCCGCCTGTGGTGGGGTCTTTTCGTCCCATAATAGCAAAAGTACACTCAATATGGTCCAAAATGTCTAGCAAACACAAACCACTTCCACATTCAAAGAAAGGGGGTGACGAACTGTGGCGCCGTGAGCGCGTCAGCTTCTCTCGTGGCCGCCACCGTGGCGCTGTTCGATCACAGCGTGGTTTGGTTAGTCTCACGAAAAAGTAGTTCGTCAGCCGAGACTATATTTTCGCGAATTTAAAGTTCTTGAGGCGAAAAGTTCGTGAGCTTAAGCGTTCGTCAGCCGAGGTTTGACTGTACTTTATTATCCTGGGGGAAATTTTGGTCATGTCGTAAAACACATAGTACACAACAAACACCGAAACACAATGTACATTTCAACAAATACAAAAGATACAAAAAACCCCAAAACATACACAAATAAATATTGTCCAAATAAATATTGTCCAGTGAGCACTAAAAGATTGCACTAAGATATTAATAATCTGAGATGGAGAAGCAAAACACAGTTGTAAAAAAGCTACATGGGGATAAGATGGCAAACAAGTAAAAAAATAATGATTAACTATCGTTAAAACAACAAATACCGGCTGGTACAAAAGAATGACGGAACCTGTTTGTTCTGGTTATCGGCATCTACAGACGGCGTCCTGATGGAAGAAATTCAAAGTCACAATAGAGAAAGTGAGAACTGTCATTTACAATTTTCTGCACTTCATTGGCGATTTGCTGCTCATAAATTTGGTAAATAGAAGCTACTGATTCTGAGCCAATGATTTTTCGTGCTGTGTTAACAATTTTATTGAGTTTCGCTTTGTTTTGAACAGACCAAACCAACAAAGTAGATTCAAAGTTACGATGCTTTGTATAAAAGTTTTATAGAAAAGAACCATGAGTGAACAATCAATTTGAAAAGTGTTTAAACGACGAAGGAAGTACAACCTCTGCTGACCTTTCTTGTAAACATAGTCAACATTATCATTCCAGGATAATTTCAAATCAAGATCAGCGCCTAAATATTTGTATGTGTTCACGATTTCAATGTGTTCATTGTTGATTGAAACAGGGCCCAAAGAATTACAGGAATTCCTGTAATCTATAATCATTTCTTTTGTTTTTTTTAGTATTCAAGATCAAAAGTTATCTTTGCACCCATTTGTAAAATTATAAACCTCATTTTTATGGTCAAGGTCAGCAGATTTAAGAAGTAAAACGATAGCAGCATCATCAGCAAATTAGATGTTGAAACAGTTTGTTGCCTTACTGACACAATCGTTGGTGTAAATGATAAACAGAATGGGTGACAAAACAACCTTGTGGTGCTCCAGTGGACAGGCTGGCAATAGAGGACTTCATTCCATTTACAGTAACACACTGAGGTCTGTCAATCAGTGGGCAGTGGTGGTCTAGTGGTATAGGGTGCTGGATCGCTGATCCAAAGGTTGGGGGTTCGAGTCCCACTCTCCACAGGGTTGCCACTGTCCTCCCCAGTGCGGCTAACTGGGTTATCAAAGGCGAGCCATGTCTCTCACTGTCTATGGTGAGAGGCATGTAAAAGAACCATTGCTGACTTTCGTAAAGAGTAGGCTGCAAAATCTTCAGCGTGTTTCTGTCCCTTGATACAAAAAGGGTTGTGACAGGAAGGGCATCCGACGTAAAAACCTCTGCCAAATCAAACGTGCGAATCAGATGATTCGCTGTGGCGACTCCTGAGTAAAAGGGGAAAAAGCCGAAAGGAAGACAGACTGAGGTCTGTCAATCATGAAAGCGTTAATCCATCTGATTAAGTTACTGTTTACACGTAAATTGTAAAGTTTCAACAGAAGCAGATGGGGTTGAATAGTGTTAAAAGCAGATGAGAAGTCAGCATAAAGGATTCTAAGATACCACTGGTTTCTAGATGTTTGTAGATCAGGTTCAGGAGGGTTAGTGTAGCATCGTCTGTATCCCTCTCTGTCAGTAGACAAACTGAGGTGGATCAAGTTGATCTTCAACTTCTTGCATTTGTAGCTTTTTAACAATCCGTTCAAGGCACTTCATGGTTACAGACATAAGTGCAACTGGGCAGTAATTCTGCCCCCTTGAAGAGGCAGTAACAGATAAAATTCTGCCCCATTGAAGAGGCAGTAACAGACTGTAAGGCAAATAATGTATATTATAAAAACACACACTGAACATTGTGGAGTTAAATCTCCCTAATAAACAGTGATGTGAGGTAACAATGTATAAAATAAAGCTGAAACACAGAGTCTCCATGCAGTGTGCAGATTTGTTTCAGGAGGAGCTCAAAACTGCACTGAAGCCCCTACAGGAGAAATTGAAGATCTTTGAAGACTGTAAACTGAACTGGAGTCAGACTGCAGAACATATAAAGGTCAGAATCAAGAGCATGGGTTTGATATTATAATTAGATTTTACATCATTGCATAATGCATTCTATTTCATTTGATTTCCTCTTCACTGCAGATTCAGGCCCAACACACAGAGCGTCAGATTAAGGAGGAGTTTGAGAAGCTTCACCGGTTTCTACGAGATGAGGAGGCAGTCAGGATCGCTGCACTGAGAGAGGAAGAGGAGCAGAAGAGTCAGATGATGAAAGAGAAGGTGGAGAAGCTGAGCAGAGACATTTCATCTCTTTCAGACATGATCAGAGCCATAGAAGAGGAGATGAGAACGGAAGATGTCTCGTTCTTACAAGTGAGGATCATATATTCAGTATTTATACTGTGAGAAAGTAAAACGTGTTTCCATCATCAGAAACATCATATTTCATTGGTGTAAAAAATGTCAATCATATCCAGTGATATTTACTTTGTTGTTTAACAGAACTTTGAGGCCACAGTGAAGAGGTGAGTCATGTGCTTCCTGTCTCTGTCTTTCTTGTTATGGTCGTGCTGGCTAGCGGAATTAACTCTTCTTTAATCATTGCAGATGCTGGTGAGGGGCGTGGCGGTTGCCAGTGGGCGAGTTCCAAGCAAAGCGCACCTGGTCCCAATCTGCAATCAGCAAGCAGCCAGATATAAATGGGTGCGGTGCACTTCCCTCTGATGTCAGAATATTGTTTTTCCTGTGATTCTGCTCCTCGGCTTTCTCTTTGACCCCTGGTTCTTGCGTCGTGCTCGACCAGTTCCCTTGACTTAGTATTCCCATAATTTACTTTCCCTAGTGTTTAATTAATTGTTTGAACCTTCTTTTGGTCTCCTGAATCTCTGGGTCCAACGCATACACCCCAGGCTTAACAATTCTGTGTTTCTGAATCCAAACCCACACCAGCACTGACTCCTGAATGTGTTTACAGAGCCCAGTGCACATTGCAGCATCCAGGGGAGTTTTCAGGAGCACTGATCCATGTGGCCAAGCATCTGAGCAACCTGAGTTCAGAGTCTGTGAGAAAATGCACCACACTGTACAACACAGTAAGGTAGTGAAAACCATTTTGCTCATTGTTTCTGTGTGTGGTACCAATTTCAATTCAACAGTACTAATTTCAATTCCTTAAGTTGTTTTTCACAATAAAGTGCACTGAAGGGGTTTGTAGTCTTTTTTAATTAATTAATTAATTTTTTTATTTAATTTTTCCTATTATTATTTTGTTGTTGTAAATAATATTAATAACCATTACATGTGTAAAAAAATCTGTTTACATTTCATGTGACATTTAATACAATGGAACTTTTGTTTTGAAAGCCTTTGGTTCGTGTCGACAGTGGTACATTCAATAAGTTTTTTTGTGCTGAATAATTTGAAGGTAAAGCTTTGCAATGTTTCCTGATTTTATTTCAATCAATTGGTGTAAAAAATAAAATAAATAAAATGTATGTATTGTTATAATCATCATCATTTGCTGAATCCGGGTTCAGGTTGCAGAGGCAGCAGCATAAGCAGTGAGGTGGTCTCGAAGCAGCAAAACTCCTTTTCTATTTATATTTCAAAAAAGTGGTCTAATTATTATTATTGTAAAAGTGTACATGTTTAATTTGGTTCCTCGGGGATGTAGTCGACAGTTTATTTTGAGAGTTGAATATCAGACTGTGGCTCATTCATTAAAGAAAAACTTTCTTTGTTCAGTGTTTGTATTGAGCAGAGAGACTGAGGAACCAACGGAGTGCAGGTTCAGAGTTTCCTACATAGTTTCTATTTTCTCTTCTTCGTGTGTGTGTGTGTGTGTTTTCAGTACCTGTAAGTCTGGACACCAACACCGCTCATCCTCAATGTATCTGATTTTCTGACCAGTGTGAGACTCAGTTATGAAAAACAGAAACTTCCTGATAATCCAGAGAGATTTAATAATTTTTCCTGTATTCTGAGTTCTGAGGGTTTTTACGCAGGGACTCACTACTGGGATGTTGATGTTGGAGACTGTACATGGTGGGATGTGATCAGAGAATCTGTTCAGAGGAATGGGAGGATATCCTCCAGTAGTGGAATCTGGAATGTGGAGTATTATGGTGATGATTGTGATGGTAAATATTGAGCTGGCATACGGGGATAAATTGCACATTGAACGCATCATTGGCATTGAAAACCTGGCACCAAAAGAATCGTCATCCACCAAGTTCAAGTTGATGTGCATTTCTGTAGAAAGACCAGGTATATTATATGTACATACTGTGCATTATCATTTAACAGCCAAGTTAGCCAAATGCCAGCATCTATGAGGCTGCTTGCTGGTATTACCTTTGAGTAAGTCGAAATATTAAAAGGTATCCAATTGTATGGCCTCTTGCTTAAAAAAATAGGCTTGTCAGGGCCCCTTCAAGAGGTTTTTTTAATGGGCTGATTAGCAGGATAGACACACAGACATGCTTGATTACAAAGCTTTAACAACTTTATTAGGTGCCACATAAAATGTGCTGAGCTGATGTTTTGATGACAACTTTTGTTGAAACTGTTGTGTCCACCGAAATGCTCGGATCCAAATCAAATTTTGAAGGATTGTTCCGTGGATCAATACAGAGCACGGGAAGGAAGACACTGTCAGTTCACAAAAAACTGACCTAGGGGGCCACTTTAAAAATGAGCTAAAAATCACATGCTCAATGGCTCAATGAGCTATTGTCATCACGTGCAACGTTACATTGGCGCCCGTCTAGACCAGTGGTTCATAACTTTTTTGGAGGTACTGAACCCCAACAGTTTCATATGCTTATTCACAGAACCCTTCTTTATTGAAAAATAAAATGGGATTTTTTATTTTATTTTTTTTTTCAAATTCAAGACATAGGTATATGTTTTTACTGGGGCACCAAAATGAACTGTGCATTAACATCACTGTGTTCAAAGAACTAAACCAATACAATGCATGAACTCCCCCCATCAAAACTATTAACATTTTTATGTGAGGTGTGTGTGTGCGTGCATCTGTATTTGTGTTTATTTACATCTTATGCATTATTTTTGAATGTTTAATTGTTATTATAAGCATTTATAGTGTTATGTGTATATAATATCAATGAATACATATTAAAGTTAATCAGCAGGGGGGGTTGATCCTACTTCGCAAATCATACAGATAGGACGCTGGCTAGCATCACGTTCCGTTATACTAGTCATTCTCAAAAAATTAGCATATTGTGATAAAGTTCCTTATTTTCTGTAATGTACTAATAAAAATTAAACTTTCATATATTTTAGATTCATTGCACACCAACCGAAATATTTCAGGTCTTTTATTGCTTTAATCCTGATGATTTTGGCATACAGCTCATGAAAACCAAAAATCCCTATCTCAAAAAATTAGCATATTATGAAAAGGTACTCTAAACGAGCTATTAACCTTCATCTGAATCAACGAATTAACTCTAAACACCTCCAAAAGATTCCTGAGGCTTTTAAAAACTCCCAGCCTGGTTCATTACGCAAAACCGCAATCATGGGTAAGACTGCCGACCTGACTGCTGTCCAGGAGGCCATCGTTGACACCCTCAAGCAAGAAGGGAAGACAGAAAGAAATCTCTGAGCGAAAAGGCTGTTCCCAGAGTGCTGTATCAAGGAACCTCAGTGTGATGTCTGTGGGAAGGGAAAAGTGTGGCAGAAAATGCTGCACAACCAGAAGAGGTGACCAGACCCGAAAGGAAGATTGTGGAGAAGGGCCAATTCCAGACCTTGTGGGACCTGTGAAAGCAGTGGACTGGGCTACAGGTGCCGCATTCCCCAGGTCAAGCCACTTTTGAACCAGAAACAGTGGCAGAAGCGCCTGATCTGGGCTAAGATAAGATACAGCTTTATTAATCTCACAATGGAGAAATTCACTGTTACAGGCTCTTGAGGTATCATCAGTAGGGGGTGCAAAAATAGATACAAATACAAACATACACACATACATATATATATATATTATATGATTATACTTATATATTATATAAGTAAATAAATAAATAGATACATAAATAGTATAAATTAATAAACAATAAAAGAAAAGAAGGGAACGACTTTGTAGACTGGCCTATATTCAAGTGTAAATGTATCTGAGGGCAGAGTAGATGGGTTGATATGGTTCACAGTCAGTGGGGTAGATGTGGTTGATTAAAGTGCACGGGGTTTTTATTGCACATAACCGGTATTTTCACAGACAGTTACAAAGTGGCGTTGTACAGTCTGACAGCAGTGGGAATGAACGACCTGCGGTAGCGCTCCTTCCTGCACTGAGGATGTCTCAGTCGTCCACTGAAGGAGCTACTCAGCTTCTCTACAGTCTGGTGCAGTGGGTGAGAGCTGTTGACCAAGATGGATGTGAGCTTTGCTACCATCCTCCTCTCACTCACCACCTCCACAGAGTCCAGTGGGCAGCCGAGGACAGAGCTGGCCCTCCTGACCAGCTTGTTCAGTCTCTTTCTGTCCCACTCTGTGCTGCCCGGGGCCCAGCAGATGGCAGCGTAGAGGATTGCAGAGGCTACCACAGAGTCATAAAATGTCCTGAGCAGAGGTCTGCATACTCCGAAGGACCTAAGTCTCCTCAGAAGGTGGAGGCGACTCTGGCCCTTCTTGTACAGGGCGTTGGTGTTGTGGGGCCAGTCCAGTTTATTGTTAAGGTGAACGCCTAGGTATTTGAAACTGTTCACTATCTCAATGTTCTGTCCCTGGATGTTCACTAGTGAGTGAGTGTGTGTGTGTGAGTGTGCTTCTTCTGAAGTCGACCACCATCTTTGGTGAAGCTACATGGTTGTCAGCTGCTGGTGTTGGTCCACTGTGTTTTATCAAGAGCAGGGTTAATGCAGCTAGCTATCAGGAGATTTTGGAGCACTTCATGCTTCCATCTGCTGAAAAGCTTTATGGAGATGAAGATTTTCATTTTTCAGCACGACCTGGCACCTGCTCACAGTGCCGAAACCACTGGTAAATGGTTTACCGACCATGGTATTACTGTGCTCAATTGGCCTGCCAACTCTCCTGACCTGAACCCCATCGAGAATCTGTGGGATATTGTGAAGACAAAGTAGAGAGACACCAGTCCCAACACTGTGGATGAGCTTAAGGCCACTATCAAAGCATTCTGGGCCTCCGTAACACCTCAGCAGTGCCACAGGCTGATTGCCGCCATGCCATGCCACATTGAAGCAGTCATTTCTGCAAAAGGATTCCCGACCAAGTACTAAGTGCATAACTGAACATAATTATTTGAAGGTTGACTATTTTTGTATTAAAAACACTTTTTTTTTTTAATTGGTCGGATGAAATATGCTAATTTTTTGAGAGAGGAATTTTTGGTTTTCATGAGCTGTATGCCAAAATCATCAGTATTAAAACAATAAAAGACCTGAAATATTTTAGTTGGGGTGCAATGAAGCTAAAATATATGAAAGTTTAATTTTTATCAGTAGATTACAGAAAATAATGAACTTTATCACAATATGCTAATTTTTTGAGAAGGACTAGTATATGTGAATATTTTGTACATATCCGTCCGACCACTTTCTTTTTTGCTCAACATAGCATGGATTAAAACATTAAGAAATCACACGATGTACCATCACAACAGTCACAAGTCGACTACTGAGCACACCAAATTTCCTGCAGCACAGATTGGCCAAGTAATGTAGCATGGTCACCTGCACCCAGTGATGGCTAAGTGGGGCGTGTCGTCATGAATATGAGTCAGGTGTGTGTCTTGACCTCTGCCGAATCCCTGAGACTGTCTCACCGAACCTCGAGTTATTGTCAGAAAACAGCAGGAATAAAAAAAAAAAAAAAAAAAGACTTTTCCTTTCCTTACTTTTCCCTCCCGGTGGGGCAGTGGTGGTCTAGTGGTATAGGGCGCTGCATCACTGATCCAAAGGTTGGTGGTTCGAGTCCCACTCTCCACAAGGTTGTCACTGCCCCCCCCAGTGCAGCTAACTGGGTTATCAAAGGCAGGCCATGTCTCTCATTGTCGATGGTGAGAGGCATGTAAAAGAACCATTGCTGACTTTCGTAAAGAGTAGGCTGAAAAGCCGTCACAGCGTGTTTCTGTCCCTTGCTAAAAAGGGTTGTGTCAGGAAGGGCATCCGACGTAAAAACCTCTGCCAAATCAAACATGCGAATCAGATGATTCACTGTGGCGACTCCCGAGTAAAAGGGGAAAAGCCGAAAGGAAGACAGACTTTTCCCTCCCGGTGCGGTTCCTTTAAACATTACCTTTAAACATTTTTCCAAATAAAATGAGCCAATCAACACAAATGTCAAGTTTAGCACATGGCAAGTTGAACCAATCAATATGTACATAATCAAAAGCACATGTCCAGGAAAGCCTTTAAATTTATGAAATTAGTGAGCAGGAGAATCTGGTGAAAAATACTCATCACTTTCTGATAGGTCCATATCTGACTCACCGCTGCATTAATTCAGAGCATCTGGTAGTTTTGCTGTAGCAGTTTCTAATGGTTCGTCGGTTGTTTGACATTTACCAAGAGAACACAGCAAAATATTTTCCTGTTTTTTAAATGACGGCATGTGTTGTTACTGATGAACGTTATAGACTGTGGCAGGGGGTCTTGAAATGCCATGTAAACTCACTTTTACAGGCAGTAAACGCCTCATTTTACAGTTACAGAGACTGATCGAATAAAATTGCTCAGTTTGATCTACGATTTTGCTCCCAGCACACATGGGCGGTTATTAGACATACGATCAAAAACATTGCCCGGGGGAGGGGGGGTGCTTATTACTTGATGGACGCACATAAAACACACATAAAAAACACAAGAATCCCTCACTTTTCATGGTTAATTGTGACCAAGATCCCCCATGAGAACTATTGAAATCCACAGAGTAATGGACAATTTCGATGGGAAATTTTGTTTTTTTGCTTTTTCCTATTCCTCCTTATTTTCTGAATTCAATATTTATTTAAAAAATCATATTTATTCATATGTATTTAAAAAAAAAAAAAAGCAATGCACTGAAGCCACATGAATTGAAGCATGACGTAGCAAGGGATCCCTGTGTGTATGATATATAAAGACTTTTTGGGCCCTGCTCTAAACAGTGACCACCCCCCCCCAGTGTTTTTTATTTTACATCTAATAACCGTCCATGTGTACTGGGAATGAAATGGTAGATCAAACGAATCAATTTTATTCAATCAGTCTCTGTAACCATTCACTGCCTGTAAAAATGAGTTTACACGGTATTTCAAGACCCCCTGTGACTAGGGAATGTCTATAATGTTCTCCAGTAACAACATATTTGATCGTTTTGCCATCATTTATGAAACAGGAAAATATTTTGCTGTTTTCTCTTGGTAAATGTCCAACAAAATGAACCATTAGAAACTGTTACAGCAATAATATGAAAGCAAAGATGCTCTGAATGAATGGAGCGATGAGACAGATATGAACTTAACAGAAAGTTCATTGATTCTCCTGCTCACTGTCTGTCTTCCTTTCGGCTTTTTCCCTTTCACTCGGGAGTCGCCACAGCGAATCATCTGATTCACACATTTGATTTGGCAGAGGTTTTTACGTCGGATGCCCTTCCTGTCACAACCCTTTTAGCAAGGGACAGAAACACGCTGACGACTTTGCAGCCTACTCTTTACGAAAGTCAGCAATGGTTCTTTTACATGCCTCTCACCATAGACAGTGAGAGACATGGCCCGCCTTTGATAACCCAGTTAGCTGCACTGGGGGGGACAGTGACAACCTTGTGGAGAGTGGGACTCGAACCCCCAACCTTTGGATCAGCGATCCTGCGCCCTTATACCACTAGACCACCACTGCCCCTGATTTGCCCCTAATTCTCCTGCTCACTAACTTCATAAATTTAAGCACGTTCCTGGCCATGTGCTAAAGTTGACCTTTGTGTGAATTGGTTCAATGTGCCATGTGCTAAAGTTGACATTCATGTTGATTGCCTCGATTTTACATGGGGGGGGGGTTTAAAGGAACAGCACTGGAAGGGAAAATGAAAGGGTCTTTTTTTAATTATGCTGTTTTCTGTTTATTTTCAGCTTTCATGTAAGGAATTTGGTTGATTCCACAAAATGAATTACACAAATACCAGTAAAACTATTTTATTGATCTATTATTATTCATGTTTTTCACCTCTATGGTAATAAGCACTTACCGTTCCACTCCGCTGGTAAAATTTTAATAAGCACTCACCCACTCCCGTTTTTTTAAGTGCCCTGGGCGCTTATCACATCGAATACTGTGTGTATGCATATATATATATATATATATATATATATATATATATAGAGAGAGAGAGAGAGAGAGAGAGAGAGAGGATTTTCTGAGTAGATCCTTCCATAGGAGAGTGCTCAATACTTTTTGGTAGAGCAAATAACAATAAAAATAAAAGGACAGGACAAAGACTTTCTATTGAAACTCCATTTATCACTACAGATCTGTTTCGAGGGGTGGTGAAACCATCCTCTCTCTTCAGGTGATTATAGAAGAATTCTTAGAAGAATTCTATAATATTCTTCTATAATCACCTGAAGATGGTTTCACCACCCCTCGAAACAGATCTGTAGTGATAAATGGAGTTTCAATAGAAAGTCTTTGTCCTGTCCTTTTATTTTTATTATATAGAAATATCTATATATATATAAAATATATAATATATACATGGTCATCCCTTGAATTTAGCCAATAATATAATAATATAGACTAGAGCTGGTCGCGATAATCGAAAAACCGCGAAGTGGGATCACCCCTCCCATTTCTACCATTGTATATGTCAAGAAGTGTATATTAAACATTACACAGTTATATGCATATGTAAATACTGTAATGTTTTAATATTTAAATAGAATTTATATATACATATTTTAAGTACTGTACTCACCAATGACAATAGCTCTTCTCCGGTTGATCTTAATCTTGGTCTGTTTTGATGTATCGCACGGTAGATTCATTTATTTCGTAATGGCGTGCTACATGGGCATAAGTATTGCCCGCCATCAGCATATCTAGCAACTTCACTCTTTGGGTCACTGTCATCATATTTCACTTTTTCTTGGGCTCATCGGATACCTTAGATGGTGCAGGACATTTAGGAGGCATTTTCAAGGGCGTCAGAAGCACTATAAGATCACAAAATTACAAAAATTCCTGTGGGAATGTGCGAGGCTAAAGCATCAAGCGTCTAAGCCAATCAGCCTGCGGGATTGAGTTGAGAGGCAGTCCCTGCCTGAACTGGGACTGAAGCAGGGCACTTCAGTCTGTCGTTCGTAAACAATGGATGCAGCCTCCCTTGGGTCCCTGTTTTCCGCTTGCATACATGCAAGTTTCAGCGTGAATTTTGAAATTTTTATGAATATTTTTTGATTTTGGATACTTATAGAAAATACCGCGATGCACCGAGGCCACAAAATTCAAGTTGCGAAGTGGCAAGGGATGATATATATATATATATATATATATATATATATATATATATATTATTTATATATAAAATATAAATAATACACTAGTCCTTCTCAAAAAATTAGCATATTGTGATAAAGTTCATTATTTTCTTGAATGTACTGATAAAAATTTAAAATGCAGCCATGAGGTGGGGGGGGCACTAACCAGTGTCTCTCCCCCTCATGCCCAAGCCCGGAGAAATGCAGAGGGTTGTGTCAGGAAGGGCATCCGACGTAAAACCAATGCCAAACTTTTATGATGCAAATCAGAAGTATTACCCCCATACCGGATCGGTCGAGGCTCGGGTTAACAACGACCGCCATCAGTGCTGTCAATCAACAGGGTGCTGATGGAAATTGGACTACTGTTGATTGAAGACATCGAAGAAGGAGAGGTGGGAGGCATGTCTGTAGGAAAGGCATGAGTCTAGGACTGAGAGTGGGGACTTTGAATGTCGGAACTATGCAAAGAAAAGGTAGAGAGCTGGCTGACATGATGCAGAGGAGGAAGGTGGACATACTGTGTGTTCAGGAGACCAGGTGGAAAGGTAGCAAAGCTAAAAGCTTAGGAGCAGGGTTTAAGCTATTTTATCATGGTGTGGATGGGAAGAGAAATGACTCCTAAAAATAGGAGTCATCTTGAAGGAGGGGTTTGTCAGGAATGTTCTAGAAGTGAAAAGAGTGTCAGACAGAGTCATGAGTCTCAAGTTAGAAATTGAAGGTGTAATGCTCAATGTTGTTATGCTCACAGGCAGGATGTGAGCTAGAAGAGAAGGAGAGATTCTGGAGTGAGTTAGATAAAGTGATGCAGAGTACCCCCAGAGGTGAAAGAGTGGTCATTGGTGCAGACTTCAATGGACATGTTGGTGCACGCAACAGAGGGGACGAGGAAGTGATGGACAGGTTTGGTATCCAGGACAGGAACACAGAAGGACAGATGTTGATAGATTTTGCAAAAAGGATGGAAATGGCTGTGGTGAATATTTTCTTCCAGAAGAGAGAGGAGCATAGGGTGACTTATGAAAGCGGAGGTAGGAGCACACAGGTAGACTACATCTTGTGTAGGCGATGTAATTTGAAGGAAGTCAGTGACTGCAAAGTAGTAGCGGGTGAGAGTGTTGCCAAACAGCATAGGATGGTGGTGTGCAGGATGACTCTGATGGTAAGGAAGGTGAAGAAGGCAAAGGCAGAGCAGAAGACAAAGTGGTGGAAGTTGAAAAAGGAAAAGTGTCGTGTTGTCTTCAAAGAGGAGTTGAAACAGGCTTTGGGTGGCCAGGAAGTGCTTCCAAATGACTGGACAACCACAGCAAATATGATCAGGGACACGGGTAGGAGAGTACTTGGTGTGTCCTCTGGAAGGAAAGTAGATAAGGAGACTTGGTGGTGGAATGAGGAAGTGCAGGAGTGTGTACAAAGGAAGAGGTTAGCTAAGAAAAAGTGGGACATAGAGAGGACCGAAGAGAGTAAACAGGAGTATAGGGAGACACAGCGTAAGGCAAAAGTAGCAGTGGCTGAGGCCAAACAGAGGGCGTATGATGACTTGTATGATAGGTTGGACAGTAAAGAGGGAGAAAATGATCTATACAGGTTGGCACAGCAGAGAAATAGAGATGGGAAGGACGTGCAGCAAGTTAGATTGATAAAGGACAGAGAGGGAAATGTATTGACTGATGACACAAGTGTGCTGGGAAGATGGAAAGAGTACTTTGAAGAGCTGATAAACGAGGAAAATGAGAGAGAAAAAAAGAGTAGAAGAGGTGACCATTGAGGAGCAGGATGTAGCAAAGATCAGTAAGGGTGAAGTGAGAAGGGCATTGAAGAGGATGAAGAATGGAAAGGCAGTTGGTCCTGATGATATACCTGTGGAGGTATGGAAGTGTCTAGGAGAGGTAGCAGTAGATTTTCTGACAAGAACATTCAACAAAGTCCTAGAGAGTGAGCAAATGCCGGAGGAGTGGAGGAGAAGTGTGCTGGTGCCCATTTTTAAGAACAAGGGAGACGTGCAGAGTTTCGGCAACTACAGAGGGATAAAGTTGATGAGCCATACGATGAAGTTATGGGAAAGAATAGTGGAAGCTAGACTAAGGGCAGAGGTCAGCATTTGTGAACAACAGTTTGGTTTCATGCCAAGAAAGAGCACCACAGATACAATGTTTGCTTTGAGGATGTTAATCGAGAAGTACAGAGAAGGTCAGAGGGAACTGCATTGTGCCTTTGTGGATCTGGAAAAGCATATGACAGAGTGCCAAGAGAAGAACTGTGGTATTGTATGAGGAAGTCTGGAGTGGCAGAGAAGTATGTTAGAGTGGTGCAGGACATGTATGAGAGATGTAAGACAGTGGTGAGGTGTGCTGTCGGTGTGACCGACAAATTCAAGGTGGAGGTGGGACTGCATCAAGGGTCAGCTCTGAGCCCCTTCTTGTTTGCTATATATAAATACATATATATAAATTGTGGTGAAAACAAGAATCGGTGCTGAAGTTCAGCTCATAAGAAAGGCATAGACCGACTGCCTGGATCTAATCTTCCAACTAATGGAGATGCTCTTGGATGTTCTTTCATGTGGATCAAAAGTTATCACTTAAAGATGCAGCATCCAGGATGATGTTTTGGGTTTTGGACTGTGACAGAACACATACATTCCACATCCAGAAAATTGATTTTTTAATTGTCATTCTAATGAAGCTAAAGAATAATGGAAAGAGCAACAATGATTGAGAAAAATAATCAGCAGGCATTCATAAAACATCTCAGAGAGCTTTTTGATATCATCATGAGTGATGCACTGACAACAAAGAAAATTGAAGATCAACAGTTTCTAGTCATGCAACACAGTGATGTTTCATCTTGCGCCATCAGTGGAGTTGATATTTTAAGACAGGCAAGAGAGAAAGTAAAAGATGATTGAGAACAGCAACAGCACATTTATTCATCAGAATTGGCATCATCAATGGCAGCTGCGAAACAGTGTCCATTGAATGTGACTTTAACATTACCAGCGGGTCATCAGCAACTTTTTCGGATGATGACTTCCAGGCTTCCGATTCAAGTCAAACATTTCAACCAAAGCAACAAAGAGTGTTTTTTTGTGCACGAATGGCACAATCAGCAGACAAAACTTCTTGGCAAAGGAGCCCAGTGAATGGCATTATGAAGGTGCTACCAGGAACATTACAAAGCCAGTGCAAAGCGAGTCATTGCCCTAATGGAGCAGTGCACTGCCTCACTGACATACAATGAGAAACAAAAGCAGGAACACCTGCACCTTGAGGAACAATACATGAAGACTTACCCATCTGGTGACAAGAAACCACTGATGGAGCTGCTGGGACAGTGGCTCACTTCATTCGGAATTTCATATTAACTATTTTAAATACATGCAGTTTTCTTGTTGTTTTGCCTCTTTAAATGTTAGTTTTTAATGTTATTAATCCAAAATGTTTGCAAAATGAGACTTTCATATATTTTTGCCACATATAAAAATAGAGCTTGCTTGAGCAAGCTGAAATCATGCATCAAAAGGCCTAAACTTTTGTACAAATGTTAGCAGGCACATATAGACTAAAATGAAAATGAAAATTGTGAAGGGCAAGTCCCTTAGAGTTCCAAAAAAAATGAACTTTAAGGAACTTGCCCTTCACAACTTTCATTTCACAACTGATTCTAATTTATAAACCCATGTTTTTCATGCCTATATAAATTAGAATCAGTTTTAGTAAACAAACAAATATTTTGACTTCAGTTTAACTTCACTCACTGTGCCGACAAACATTTTCATTAGGCTTATACAAAAACTAAGGCAAATAAGGATAAATATAAAAGTGAATAAATAAACCATTTTATATAAATATATGCACTTTGGGGCAATGGTTGCCTTGTAAATAGGTGCTGGATTACTGAGCTGAAGGTTGAAGGCTGCTGTTCCCTCAGAACAACTAACTGGGAACTATGCATGGGAACTGCTGGGAACTATGGAATTTTCACATTGGTTAAAAGTTCGTACTGCAGTGATGCATAGATTCAGCAAGTCTGGCAGCAGGCAATATCAGATGTGACTCGAGCAGTGCTTCTCAAATAGTGGGGCAGTGTGATGCCGAGGACCCCTAAGGAACATGCTTTTTGGAATACTATACAGGACTATAATTAAGTGTAATTGCACATCCACTACAGTAGTTGGCAGTGGTGCTCTCATTGTTGTGCAATGGTGTCAGGAAAAAGCATTGAGGAAACAATATGATGTGCAGTAAACAACCCCTCAAGAAACAACATGCAACAATTCCTAACAGTAAGGAAGAGAGAGGGAAGAGAGATGGATATATTAACACATAAGTTGAATGCCATTAAATAAGGATTTTTTATTATTATTTCAGGCACATTGGTGTACTTTAAAATGTTATGTTACAGAGAAAAACAATGTTAATAAAGTTTTTTATTGTAAGTTGAACTATATTTTTTTTCTAATATTAATAAAGATACAATGTTATGTAGAGGTGTACGAAATAATTTTCTACTCAAACAACACTATAAAATGCTCGGGGGGGGGTTATTCCTCGACAGGGGTGGGGGTGGTCGTGGTTAAAAAAGGGATTTTTTTTTTTTTTTTTTTTTTTTTTTTTTTTTTCATTTCAACGCTGTAGATGCCATTTGGCGACCATTTGCAGCATGTAATATGAAATATATAGTATAGCAACTGCACATAAAATTTAGCCTACACTATACATGTAGTTGCCATGTGTCTGAGAGCAACTGTTTTATATACCGATGTCAAACTAAAAATCTAAAATGTAAACAAGAAGATCATTTGAAATACTAACAGCTTTTAATTACATTATACACAAAGATTCAAGATGTAGTATTATTGTAAAATAACAGAAGTGTAGCTTTACAACACCACATCATGCATACATGGACCATGCCCAACTTGAACGTTTCAAGTCTCCACTTAAATGGCTGTAATAATAACCGTTGATGTCCTCATAAACCTGGAACATACACAATTTAATATTAGTAAAAATTACATGAAATAAAGTAGTACAAGATGTACATGTAGCACTATTATACTGAATCAGGTATTGCTTAATGTTTCTGGAATGAAAATCATGTACATTTGTATTTAATAAATTTAACATTTAATAAGCTATTCACATTCATAAAATGCAAAACTTCTCGAAGTCATTAAAATAAAAATGCTAAGCATTGGAAAAAAAATCTACTCATGAACATGTCATGTTTTAAACTTTGGCACAAACATTAAAACTGAAATAGAACTGCATATCGAATAAAATAAGCTATTTAAACATATTAAATACACAAACATTAGAATCGTGTATCTATTGCTTTTATTAGCATATTGTGAAGCCTTAATCATTAATGCATGCATATTAAATTTGAGTGTTTCTAGCATTGAGCTACCATAGCATATTAGCTCAGGATAGGAAGGTGCTAAACTTCAGAAGGCACCGATGTCATAGCTGTCGTAGCGTCGACCGGTCATAGACGAGCATAGTGCAAAACATGAACAAACAAAACAAAAAATAAAACAAATTAAAAGGAACAAAGAAACAATTTGACTCTGAGAACTCCGCGATGTTGCCCTCTAGGCAGCGCCATCTTGGAGACTTCACTCCAAGTTCAATGTAAAAGGACATGGAGCGTAATAAAGTTTATTCTTTTGTTATCGTTTGTTAAACATGCTACAGAACATAAAATCTCATGCACAAACCCTCTAAACATTAACTTTGATACTGTACTGGAATAATAATTGAAAAACACTTTAATACTTGTGCTCTACAACAGTATATGCTGTATAATGTTTATATTTTATCATCAATAAATATAACAGGAAAAATTAAAAAGTTTTTCTTAATCATTACTACATTTAACTACATTAATACTGTATTCATGAGTAAGACTGTCTATATAATGCATTTCAGAAGCATATTTTAGCGCATGTAATAGATACACAATATTTTACCTCCGGTTGCTCATTCATGCATGTAATATGATACATGGGATTTTACTTCCGGGTACAGAACTCATGGATTATCTTCATTCGCGGGAGGGGGCCGGAACCGAACCCCCACAAATATCAAGGGCCTACTGTATGTGTATATTATATCAATAAATACATATTCAACACTAGAAATTCTGATAATAACAATTAAACATTCAAAAATCATGGATAATATGGAAATAAAATATATACACTTACAAACACACACACACATGCACGCGCACACACGCACGCGCACGCACACAGATGCGCATGCACACACTCAGAGGAGCACCTCACATAAAAATGTAAGTACAGTGGTACCTCACCTTACGAAATTAATCTGTTCCAGAAGCTATTTCATAACCTGGATTTTTCGTAAGTTGAACCGCATTTTACATGTAAAACATATGATTCGTTCCAAGGCCCCAATACTACTCCCTAAACCCTTTAAAATTTGTAAAAGTATACCTTTTAAGAACTCCTTCTGCTTCAATATTGTACCGATGGTAGACGGGCTTGGCCATCTTCCTTTGCGATATCACTCAATCACATGCCACGAGCCTGCTTCTTCTTTTCGCTCGCACCGGGAATCACACACGCACATGCATGTGTGTGTGTGTGTGTATCTGTGTGTGTGCACACGCGCCTGCGTGTAAGTGTACGTGCCTGTGTGTTGATCTATGCCAAATGTATATGCAAGATTAAAAGCAATATGTTGCAATGAGCACACTCGAAAGCAGCGCGAAGTAGACTTTGTTTGAGCTGCACACTCGTCGTCACATACTTTCTGTCCCTTGCTAAAAGGGTTGTGTCAGGAAGGGCATCCGACGTAAAAACCTCTGCCAAATCAAACGTGCGAATCAGCTGATTCGCTGTGGCGACTCCCGAGTAAAAGGGAAAAAGCCGAAAGGAAGACAGACAGTTTCACATCTGGCATCACTACATTGTCGAGCTGCATCATGGATTTACACAGTGCTTCCTGGTGAATTATGCATATATCCTTGTGCTTAATTCTTGGATGTCAGTTTTTCAGGTGAAGGTGTTTTGCTGAGCCTGTAAACTCGCAACCAGCCTATCAGTGGTAGCCAGACGTTCTTGTGGTGACAGGTTGTTGGTGTAATTAGCATGCTTGGTGGGAAAGCGGTGACTGATGTTGTATGCTTTTCAAACCGCAATGGTTTCTTGGCAAATAAGACATACAGCCTTTGACTTTGCCTTTGACCGGACTTCAGAAAAAAAGTATTTAGGTGTCCATTTCCTTATGAGCCACCTGACACTCACTGTCGACTTTTCTTTTCTCTGACATTGCTGCAGATGTGATCAGTGCATGAGGTTTAAAGTGTCTGAAATCATTTCCCCCAGTTTGCATTCACTTATAATCATATTTCTCAAAGCAAGCTGTTTCAGAGCCTTCCATGCTTTTAAATTACTTAAAGTCAACATTTTACCACATTAGATATTTTAATAAGGCACATCCAAATAAATTCCAAAAGGAATGTCAATGGCAATGATTGCTAATTAAATATAAACGCTCAGAGGTTTGGTGATTTTTAGAAAGTGTTTTGAAAATAGGATTTAACAGAAAAGAAAAATTTAAGAACTATATATGAGGAGCCAGTTGGGGACAAGATGGTGCAATGGAAGTCTCACTACACAGAAAGAAGGTTCTGGGTAAATGCCTCATGGTTGGTCGGAGCACATATTTTCCCTGAGCTTTCATTAGTTTCATCCAGGTGCTCTGCTTCCATCCAACATTCAAAGATATTCATGTTAAACTAATTGATGATGCCACCTAGGTGTGAGTGTGAATGTAAATGAGTTGGTGCCAGGAAAGACATCTGGGTGTAAAAATATTCACTTACTGATCACCTATTTGCCAAACTACTTAATGCTTCCCTGTTTGGTGGGATGGTTTCTCAGGCCACACTGGGTGAACAGCTGGTCAGAGCATTGTGGGACAAGATACACAGAGCCAATCATACTTACGCTCTCACAGAGGGTCATTTTTTAACAGACATTTAGCCGTGATTTTGAACAGTGGGAAGAAACCGAAATCCCCAGAGGAAACTCACGGACTCATGGAGAGAACATGCAAACTTCACACAAAATGCCCAAGCAACGGAATTGAATCCAGGATTGTTATGGGCATGTAAATATTTGTATAAATGTAAATATAAAAATAATAATGTATAAACGTTGAGTGTAATTATGTTCAGTTAATGTGCTGTAAAGAGAGACACATGATATGACTCAACTGTTTGGGTCTGGAATTTTCCATAAGGGGACCTGGTTGCGCATGTGCCCTGGTGGTGGGTCAGGTCATGTGGAATTTTCCAGAATGGAACTTTCCCGAACTTTAGGGAATCTATATTTAGGACCTGATGCCGACTGCCTCCAGTCTCTTCCAGTCTCTTCGTGTCTCTTCGGGCAGATCATCTAAGGAAACTCATCACGGCGGATCACCAAAAGGGGAAGTCATCCAAGGTGGATCATGGAACACACTTCACCCAAGTATCGTCGTTCAGGACTTCATCGCAACAGTCCATCATCCACATTCACCCACAGCCCACACAAGGATGCTCATCATTTGTTTCTTTTGTCATTTGTTTCTTTCAACACGCAGGATTCCAAGCCTTTCCCCGCCACCATGCGTGCAGTCTCTAAACTTACCCTGCTGCAGGTGCTTGGTGACTATGGAACCCTTTGTTTAATTTGTATTTGGATTAGCTCGAAGATGTAAATTGTCTTATTTTGTTAATATTATTATTAAATTGTATATTGTTTATGCTATGTTACGGATAGGGAAATTTAGAGGATTGAAATTGCCCCTTGAAACCAGCAAAGCATGACAGACCATGACAAAAACTATGTATAATTTAATAATATGAACAAAACAAGACAAAATTCATAAGTTACAACTTAGACCTAAACCATATACAAATTAACCAAGGGTCCCATAGTCACCAAGCGCCTGCAGCAGGGTAACTTTAGAAATGGCGCATGTTCTGGCTGGGAAAGGCTCGCCATCCCGCGTGTTGAAAGACACAAAAGATGACCATCCTTGCTTGGGCTGTGGGTGCATGTGGATGATGAACTTCGGCAATGGAGTCCCGAGCGGGACACTTGGGTGAAGCGCGTTCCATGATCCGCCTTGGATGGCTTCCCCTTTTGGTGATCCGTTGTGATGAGCCACCTTAGTTGATCTGCCTGAAGCAACACGAAGAGACCCGAAATTCTGGATGAGACTGTAAGAGCCTGTAGCCTGTCGGCAGTCGGGTGTACTCTCCCTTTGATTGGCCTCAGCTGAGATGGGCACCAACATTTCCGCAACCATAGTTACAATTCAGTGGTGCAGAAAATTAATGAATGAATGAATGACTTTCTTACTGTATGCCAGATTTGCTAACCACATGTCATCTGAAAACTGTGGAAGCAGTTTTGGCAACACAACAGTTTTGTTTGTGTGTGTGTGTGTGTGTGTGTGTGTGTAAGAGAGAACAGAGAGAGCTGTCTAGAGGAACCTGGTCTTCACATCAGAGTTGAGTGAGATAGGCACCAGTCTGCCTGTGACCCTCTTAAAATTAAACAGTGAAGCAAATGAATGGATGAGGATTTTAAGCCTGATGCCATTCTTGAGGCAACCTTTCACCTTTCCCCAGGCTGAGGATCAGCATTCAGAGTAGATTGACACGTGTTAACCCAATGACTGGGTTAATTGTTCCCTTTTACAGTGCAATCTACTATTCGCATTGTGTTTCTGCATTGAAAGTTTGAAAGTGTGATAAGATTTAGAGAATTAACTTGTAATTTGGAAAATGTGTAACTTGGGAGAAAAAAAAAAAACCAACACTGCTGATGTTATTCCATACAATAAGTATATGTGTTCCTATATATTAAAAAAAAATTATATATATATATATATATATATATATATATATATATATATATATATAGAAAGGCAGTTGGTCCTGATGATATACCTGTGGAGGTATGGAAGTGTCTAGGAGAGGTAGCAGTAGATTTTCTGACAAGAACATTCAACAAGGTACTAGAGAGTGAGCAGATGCGGGAGGAGTGGAGGAGAAGTGTGCTGGTGCTCATTTTTAAGAACAAGGAGACGTGCAGAGTTGCAGCAACTACAGAGGGATAAAGTTGATGAGCCATACGATGAAGTTATGGGAAAGAATAGTGGAAGCTAGACTAAGGGCAGAGGTGAGCATTTGTGAACAACAGTTTGGTTTCATGCCAAGAAAGAGCACCACAGATGCAATGTTTGCCTTGAGGATGTTAATAGAGAAGTACAGAGAAGGTCAGAGGAGCTACATTGTGCCTTTGTGGATCTGGAAAAAGCATATGACAGGGTGCCAAGAGAAGAACTGTGGTATTGCATGAGGAAGTCTGGAGTGGCAGAGAAGTATGTTAGAGTGGTGCAGGACATGTATGAGAGATGTAAGACAGTGGTGAGGTGTGCTGTCGGTGTGACCGACGAATTCAAGGTGGAGGTGGGACTGCATCAAGGGTCAGCTCTGAGCCCCTTCTTGTTTGCTATGGTGATGGACAGGCTGACAGACGAGGTGAGACAAGAATCTCCATGGACTATGATGTTTGCAGATGACATCGTGATCTGTAGTGAGAGCAGAGAACAAGTACAGGAAAATCTAGAGAGGTGGAGGTATGCCCTGGAAAGGAGAGGAATGAAGGTTAGCCTCAGAAAATCAGAATACATGTGTGTGAATGAGAAGGACCCAGGAGGAACGGTGATGTTACAGGGAGCAGAGATAACGAAGGTGGAGGATTTTAAGTACTTAGGCTCAACAATCCAGAGCAATGGAGAGTGTGGAAAAGAGGTGAAGAAGCGTGTGCAGGCAGGCTGGAATGTTTGGAGAAAAGTATCCGGTGTGATGTGCGATAGGAGAGTGTCAGCAAGAATGAAGGGAAAAGTGTACAAGATGGTGGTGAGGCCAGCGATGTTGTATGGCTTAGAAACAGTGGCGCTGAGGAAAAGGCAGGAGGCAGAGCTGGAGGTAGCGGAGATGAAAATGTTGAGGTTCTCCTGGGAGTAACGAGGATGGATAGGATCAGAAATGAGTATATCAGAGGGACAGCCCACGTAAGATGTTTTGGAGACAAAGTCAGAGAGGCTAGATTGAGATGGTTTGGACATGTACAGAGGAGGGATAGTGAGTATATTGGCAGTAGGATGCTGAGGTTGGAACTACCAGGCAGAAGGCCTCGAGGAAGACCGAAGAAGAGATTTATGGATGTGGTGAAGGAAGACATGAAGGTCGTTGGAGTCAGAAAAGAAGATGCGGAGGACAGGGTGAGGTGGAGGCGGATGATTTGCTGTGGCGACCCCTGAAGGGAGCAGCCGAAAGTAAAAGAAGAAGATATATATATATATATATATATATATATATATATAGAGAGAGAGAGAGAGCGAGAGAGAGAGAGAGGATTTTCCGAGTAGATCCTTCCATAGGAGAGTGTTCAATACTTTTTGGTAGAGCAAATAACAATAAAAATAAAAGGACAGGATGAAGACTTTCTATTGAAACTCAATTTATCACTACAGATCTGTTTCGAGGGGTGGTGAAACCATCCTCTGTCTTCAGGTGATTATATAATCACCTATATATATATATAATCACCTGAAGAGAGAGGATGGTTTCACCACCCCTCGAAACAGATCTGTAGTGATAAATGGAGTTTCAATAGAAAGTCTTTGTCCTGTCATTTTATTTTATATATATAAATAAAGTAGTGGTAAGTAATTACTAGTCCTTCACAAAAAATTAGCATATTGTGATAAAGTTCAGTTGGTGAAATATTTCATCAGTATTACAACAATAAAATACCTGAAATATTTCAATTGGTGCACAATGAATCTAAAATATATGAAAGTTTAATTTTTATAAGTACATTTTAGATTCATTGCACACCAACTGAAATATTTCAGGTCTTTTATTGTTTTAAGACTGATGATTTTGACAGACAGCAAATGAAAACCCAAAATTCCTATTTCAAAAAATTAGCATATTTCATCCAACCAATAAACAAAGTCAACCTTCAAATAATTATGTTCAGTTATGCACTCAATACTTGGTCGAGAAATCTTTTGCAGAAATGACTGCTTCAATGCGGCGTGGCATGGAGGCAATCAGCCTGTGGCACTGCTGAGGTGTTATGGAGGCCCAGGATGCGTCAATAGCGGCCTTAAGCTCATCCACAGTGTTGGGTCTGGTGTCGCTCAACTTTCTCTTCACAATATCCGACAGATTCTCAATGGGGTTCAGGTCAGGAGAGTTGGCAGGCCACTTGAGCACAGTAATACCATGGTCAGTAAACCATTTACCAGTGGTTTTAGCACTGTGAGCAGGTGCCAGGTCGTACTGAAAAATGAAATCTTAACTAGCTAGTTATCAGGAGATTTTGGAGCACTTCATGCTTCCATCTGCTGAAAAGCTTTATCGAGATTAAGATTTCATTTTTCAGTACGACCTGGCACCTGCTCACAGTTATTGACACTGCATTGACCCTGCCCTTGATAAAACACAGTGGACCAACACCAGCAGCTGACATGGCACCCCGGACCATCACTGACTGTGGGTACTTGACACTGGACTTCAGGCATTTTGGCATTTCCTTCACCCCAGTCGTCCTCCAGACTCTGGCACCTTGATTTCCGAATGACATGCAAAATTTGCTTTCATCGGAAAAAAGTACTTTGGACCACTGAGCAACAGTCCAGTGCTGCTTCTCTGTAGCCCAGGTCAGGTGCTTCTGCCACTGTTTCTGGTTCAAAAGTGGCTTGACCTGGGGAATGCGGCACCTGTAGCCCATTTCTTGCACACGCCTTGCACGGTGGCTCTGGATGTTTCTACTCCAGACTCAGTCCACTACTTCCACAGGTCCCCCAAGGTCTGGAATCGGCCCTTCTTTCATTTTTTCCTTCCCACAGACGGCCCACTGAGGTGCCTTGATACAGCACTCTGGGAACAGCCTATTCGCTCAGAGATTTCTTTCTGTGTCTTATCCTCTTGCTTGTCTTAAAAGCCTCAGGAATCTTTTGCAGGTGTTTAGAGTTAATTGGTTGATTCAGATGATTAGGTTAATAGCTCGTTTAGAGTACATTTTCATGATATGCTAATTTTTTAAGATAGGAATTTTGTTTTTTCATGAGCTGTATGCCAAAATCATCAGTATTCAAACAATAAAAGACCTGAAATCTTTCAGTTGGTGTGCAATGAATCTAAAATAGATGAAAGTTGAATTTTTATTAGTACATTACAGATAATAATGAACCTTATCACAATATGCCAATTTTTTTAGAAGGACTAGTATATATAACTTCTTCTTTTACTTTCGGCTGTTCCCTTCAGGGGTCGCCACAGCGAATCATCTGCCTCCATCTCACCCTATCCTCTGCGTCATCTACTCTTACACCAACTGCCTTCATGTTCTCCTTCACCACGTTAATGAATCGTCTCTTTGGTCTTCCTCTAGGCCTTCTGCCTGGTACTTCCAACCTCAGCATCCTACTACCAATATACTCACTATCCCTCCTCTGTACATGTCCAAACCATCTCAATCTAGCCTCTCTGACATTGTCTCCAAAATGTCTTATATGTGCTGTCCCTCTGATGTGCTCATTCCTGATCCGATACATCCTCGTTACTCCCAAAGAGAACCTCAACATTTTCATCTCTTCTACCTCCAGCTCTGCCTCCTGTCTTTTCCCCAGGGCCACTGTTTCTAAACCATACAACATCGCTGGCCACAACTCCATCTTGTACACTTTTCCTTTCATTCTTGCTGACACCTTCCTATCACATATCACACCGGACACTTTTCTCCAACCATTCCAACCTGCCTGCACACGCTTCTTCACCTCTTTTCCACACTCTCCATTGCTCTGGATTGTTGAGCCTAAGTACTTAAAATCATCCACCTTCTTCATCTCTGCTCCATGTAACCTCACTGTTCCTTGTGGGTCCTTCCTGTTCACACACACACACACATGTATTCTGTCTTACCGAGGCTAACCTTCATCCCTCTCCTTTCCAGGGCATACCTCCACCTTTCTAGATTTCATCTGTGGCGCTCTTTCTTGGCATGAGGCCAAACTGTTGTTTACAAATGCTGACCTCTGTCCTTAGTCTAGCTTCAACTATTCTTTCCCATTACTACATCGTATGGCTCAGCAACTTTATCCCTCTGTAGTTGCCACAACTCTGCACGTCTCCCTTGTTCTTAAAAATGGGAACCAGCACACTTCTCCTCCATTCTTCCGGCATCTGCTCACTCTCTAAGACCTTCTTGAATGTTCTTGTCAAGAAATCTACTGCTACCTCTCCTGGACACTTTCATACCTCCACCGGAATGTCATCAGGGCCAACTGCCTTTCCATTCTTCATCCTCTTCAATGCCCTCCTCACTTCACCCTTACTAATCTTTGCTACTTTCTGTTCCTCAACAGTCACCTCTTCTACTCTTTTTCTCTCTCATTTTCCTCATTCATCAGCTCTTCAAAGTACTCTTTCCATCTTCTCAGCACACTTCTGTCATCAGTCAAAACATTTCCCTCTCTGTCCTTAATCACTCTAACTTGCTGCACGTCGTTCCGATCTCGATTTCTTTGCTGTGCCAACCTGTATAAATCATTTTCTTCCTCTTTATTTTCCAACCAAGCATACAATTCATCATACGCCCTCTGTTTGGCCTTTGACATCGCTACCTTTGCCTTACGCTGTGTCTCCCTGTACTCTTGTTTACTCTCTTCGGTCCTCTAAATGTCCCACTTCTTCTTAGCTAACTTCTTCCTTTGTGCCCACTCCTGCACTTCCTCATTCCACCACCAAGTCTCCTTATGTCCTCTCCTTCCAGATGACACACCAAGTATTCTCCTACCTGGCTCCCTCATCACATTAGCTGTAGTTGTCCAGTCATCTGGAAGCACTTCCTGACCACCCCAAGCCTGTTTCAACTCCTGACGACAACCTGACACTCGTCCTTTTTCAACTTCCACCACTTTGTCTTCTGCTCTGCCTTTGCCTTCTTCACCTTCCTCACCATCAGCATCATCCTGCACACCACCATCCTATGCTGTTTGGCAACACTCTCACCCACTACTACTTTGCAGTCACTGGCTTCCTTCAAATTACATCGCCTACACAAGATGTAGTCTACCTGTGTGCTCTTACCTCCGCTTTCATAAGTCACCCTATGCTCCTGTTTCTTCTTGAAGAAAGTATTCACCACAGCCATTTCCATCCTTTTTGCAAAATCGATCAACATCTGTCCTTCTGTGTTCCTGTCCTTGATACCAAACTGCCCATCACTTTCTCGTCCCCTCTGTTGCCTGCACCAACATGTCCATTGAAGTCTGCACCAATGACCACTCTTTCACCTCTGGGGATACTCTGCATCACTTCATCTAACTCGCTCCAGAATCTCTCCTTCTCTTCCTGCTCACATCCTTCCTGTGGGGCATAAGCACTAACAACATTGAACATCACGCCTTCAATCTCTAACGTGAGTCTCGTCACTTTGTCTGACACTCTTTTCACTTCTGGAATATTCCTGACAAACCCCTCCTTCAAGATGACTCCTACTCTATTTCTCTTCCCATCCACACTATGAAAAAAACAGCTTAAAACCTGCTCCTAAGCTTCTAGCCTTGCTATTTTGCCAGCTCTCTAAGTTTTTCCTGTCATAGTTCCAAAATTCAAAGTCCCTACTTTCAGTCCTAGACTCATCCTCTTCTCTCTCTGCCTACGGACACGCCTCCCGCCTCTCCTTCTTTGACCAACAGTAGTCCGGTATATACTAGACCTTTTTAAAAAATTGGCATATTGTGATAAAGTTCATTAATTTGTGTAATGTACTGATAAAAATTTAACGTTCATATATTTTAGATTCATTGCACCCCAACTAAAATATTTCAGGGGTTTTATTGTTTTAATCCTGATGATTTTGGCATACAGCTCATGGAATCCCAATGATGAAATCAATCGAAACACATTTCAAACCAATATTAAAACAATAGATGACTTTGCTGCCTGTGTCACAAATATTGCTTTAAAAACTGTACCTAAGTCCTTGTCAAGTCCAAATCCCATACGTAAACCATGGTTTACTGATGACTATCAAAAGGCTATTAAAGAACGCAAAACGACCTTAAATATCTTTAAGCATGATTCTACACAAGCTAACTTAGATAAATATAGAGCAGCCCGTGCAAATGCACGGCGTACAATAAAAGGAAATCATGGAAAGAATATGTTTCAAAGTTAAATATGAGATCATCGGTGGGGAAAAACATGGGAAAATGTATACAAGATAAGTGGGAAACCAGTAAATAGTTTTGTAAAACACATTAATAAATCAAATGGGAACAAAGCCACTGATAGAGTTGACATTGCTAACTTTCTTGCAGATAATTTAAGAAAAATTCTTCGACAGAACACTACACTCCAACATTTCAAAAGTGTAACAATCAGCAGGAGAAAATCAATTTCAACTCAGAAAATTACAACGATTCCTTTAGTATGCTTGAACTAAGGGAATCATTAACAAATCTCATGATACTGCTGTTGGACCTGATGATATTCATTGTCAGTTTCTTAAACATCTTCCTGAAGAATCTCAAATTTTACTGAAAACCTGAAATTTAAATGTTTTGTTACTTATGTTCAATGATCTATGGGAACCGGGTGGTTTTCCAGACTTCTGGAGAGAAGCTACTATTATTCCAGTTCCAAAACCTAGTAAAGATCACACAGACCCTACAAACTACCGTCCCATTGCTCTAACTAGTTGCATGTGCAAGTCCATGGAATGTATGATAAATGCTCGTCTGATTTGGTATCTTGAGAAGAACCACTTAATAGGTCTCAAAGTGGTTTCGGACATTTTAGAAACACGACAAACCATTTCATAGATCGCGATTCTAACGTTCGAGATGCATTTGTAAGAGGTGAAGACATGGTATCAGTCTTCTTTGATCTAGAAAAAGCATATGATACCACTTGGAAATACGGAATTTTAAAAAATGTACATGAGATGGGCCTTTGCAGAAGAACAGGTAGGTAGGTAAAGTCTGTTGGGTTTTTACACCCAAGCCTAGTGTCTCATCAGGCCGGTGCTTATTCCCAGTTTCCATTGCATGAAGCAACCAGGAGCTCAACTCCTCCTGGATGGGACGCTAGTCCATCGCAGGTTACCTTCCGAGTATATTTTTACTGATACCCATTTATACTGCTGGGTGAACAGAGGCACACTTGTGGTTGAGATCTTGCCCAGGGGTCTTAGCACAGTGAGGGTCTCAGTGGGATTCGAACTCACAACCTCCCAATCATGAGCGCAGCACCCTAACCACTATGCCACTGGCCCCATGATTTTGCAGAAGAATGCCTGTATTTATTTAAAAAAGTTTAACCGATAGACATTTTAAAGTTCATGTCAGGAATTTCCTTTCTGCTTCTCAGAAACAAGACATGGGTGTTCCACAAGGAAGTATTTTATCTGTGACTTTATTTAATGTTAAAATTAACAGCATAGCTAACTCCGTTAAAGACCGTGTATCTAAATCATCATTTGTGGATGATTTAGCAATTACCTGTCATGCAAAACACATGCACACTATTGAAAGACAACTGCAGCTATGCTTAAATAAAATTTAGAAGTGGGCTGATAATAATGGATTTAAATTCTCTCAGTCTAAAACTGTGTGTGCATTTTTGCAAGAAAAGAAAAATGCACTTAGATCCAGATCTTAAACTCGGTAGTCATGTTCCTGTTGTTGATCAGGTTAAGTTCCTTGGTGTAGTTTTCGACAAAAAACTCAAATTTAAAGCACACATCGACGATTTAAGAACAAACTGTCAGAAATATTTAAATCTGTTGAATGTTGTCTCTAAAATGGATTGGGGAGCTGATCGTAAAGTTCTGTTAAGATTATACCGATCTTTAATCAGATCAAAATTAGTTTATGGCTAAACTATGGTTCTGCCTGAAAATCTTATTTTAAAAAGTTAGAAACCATCCAAAACCAAGCATTAAAAATCTTCCTAGGAGCCTTCAGAACTTCTCCTGTTCCTAGTCTGCGTGCTGAAGCAAATGAACTACCTGTTCTAACATCTGTGTAGGAAAAAACTAGCCCTTCAGTATGCTATAAAACTGAGAGCAAACAACAACAATCTTGCATATGAGCTAGCCTTTCAAACCAGAAACGCACGGTTCTCCCAAAACAAACCAACAGCTACTGGTCCATTTGCTTTGAGAATTAAAGATTCACTTAAAGCCGTGTGTGCAGATTTCATGAATATAGAACCATATGACATACCTGATATCCCACCTTGGAAATTAAAGACACCACATGTAAATCTGTCACTATCTCATTTCTGTAACCGCTTCATCCTAATTAGGGTCGCGGGGAGGCTGGTGCCCATCCCAGCCAACTCAGGGCGAGGGCAGAGTACACCCTGGACAGCTCGCCAGGCCATCGCAGGGCAGAAACACGCTGACGGCTTTGCAGCCTACTCTTGTCGAAAGTCAGCAATGGTTCTTTTACATGCCTCACACTACAGACAGTGAGAGACATGGCCGGCCTTTGATAACCCAGTTAGCTGCACTGGGGGGGACAGTGACAACCTTGTGGAGAGTGGGACTCGAACCCCCAACCTTTGTATCAGCGATCCGGCGCCTTATACCACTAGACCACCACTGCCCCTCTGTCACTATCTGAGTTTCCTAAAAAATTTTCGGATCCTTCAGTGTTCCAGATGATGTTTGGACAGTTGAGAGCTCTATATAGTGACTTTAGGGCTATTTATACTGATGGCTCTAAGGAGAACAACAGAGTAGCAGCCGCTACAGTCACCAATAGTTTGAATGTCCAGGTCCGACTTTTGGATGGAGCTTCTATTTTTACAGCAGAATTGCGGGCGATTCTGCATGCACTTGAAATTGTGTCTTCTTATGATGGGAATGATTTTATTATTTTCTCATTCTTTGTCTAACTTAACTGCCTTATGGGGTTCTGATTTTGATAACCCTACACTTTTAAAGATTTTACAAAGGTGCCACGATCTCATTGAGGGTGGAAAAAATATAGTGTTTGCTTGGTCCCCCAGTCACATTGGCATCAAAGGTATTGAAAAGTCTGATAAACTAGCGAAGGAAGTGCTTAATCATCGTGTTTCTGAGAACAAGGTCCCCTATACTGACATAAAGTGTCGTGTAAATAATTTCGTTTTTAGTCAGTGGCAGAGCCAGTGGGATGAAGAGACTAATAATAAACTTCATCTCATAATGCCCAGTGTAAAAAATGTATATTCTTACTCAAGTAGAACGAGTAGAAGAGAAGTAGTAGTGTAGGCCAGGACTCGTATTGGCTGCACCTACATTACGCACAGCCATTTATTGAAAGGGGAGCCTGCGCCTGTGTGTGACACTTGTTCAGTCCGCCTGACTGCCAAGCACATTTTAATAGATTGCACAGAGTTTGCTGAGACTAGGTTCCAGCATTTTAATGTTAACAACATGTCTGATCTTTTTACTAAATTTAAGGATTCAGTAATCCTGCAGTTTTTAAAAGACATTGAAATGTTTTATAAATTCTGAATTTGTGGTATAGTTAGCAATAATTATATTGCTAGAATGCTGCAATTCCCCCTAAATAACAACAGACTTTTACCATTGGTTGGAAATGTATAGGAATGCACAGCCTTAGCCAGACCCGTTTTTATTAATATTACCTTTTCATCTTTCACACCTTTTACACGAAAATTGATTGTTCAAAGAAAATGATTTGGTTTACCTTAGCTTCATTAATCATTTGCGATTTGAAATTGAACTCTTAGTCATTGTACCTGATATAAAATAACCATGTTTGGCACAATATAACACACTGTACATGTTGAAAGTGCCGTTAAACTTCATTCATTCATTTGTTCATTCATTCATTACATGTGTACTTTAACAGCAATGAAAGGAAAATTGGATCTAGAAAACCCTCAACATAAACTAGTGACATGGATTCTGCAGTACAAATTTTATAATAGTTTAAGACAAATCTATGCCAGGCAACTTTCCCTGTTTAGGACTTTGAGGATTAGAGACAGGAGGACAATTAAGTCTATTTATTCACTTTTTCATTCCAACTTATTTCAGGCTCAACACTTCACAGATGCCTTTCAATTTTTTATGAACACACTGAAAAGATACATGATAAACATTCACTGAACTCTCTCTCTCTCTCGCTCTCTCTCTCTCTCTTTCTAGGCACACAAAAGGACTCACAAATCTTCTTCTTCTTTTCTTTCCGGCTTTTTCCCGTTTTCAAGAGTCACGACAGCGCACCATCTGATTCACACATTTGATTTGGTATGGGTTTTTACGTCGGATGCCCTTCCTGTCACAACCCTTTTTAGCAAGGGACAGAAACACGCTGACGGCTTTGCAGCCTACTCTTTACGAAAGTCAGCAATGGTTCTTTTACATTCCTCTCACCATAGACAGTGTGTAAGAACTCTCTGTAGAAGCTCTCATGTAAACCTGCACGATCTGGATTCCTGTATCTCAACGTCTTAGAGTACTCCGGGAACAGAAGACAACAAACCATACGAGTAAAATCAATCTGGTTTATTCATCTACTGCTCAGAGGGTGTTTCTGAGCACAAGCTTTTTATGCAGTTTCTTTGTTTTTGCAAGCAGATAATCACAGAGTCATATGTCCTTGGTCAAAGTCATATGTCATATGTCCTTGTCCTTGGTTAAAGTACCTTCGTCATAACATAGGGTGGGGGTGTGTGTGTGTGTGTATATGTGTGTATGTGTGTGTGTGTGGGTGTATGTGTGTGTGGATAGCACCATATCATGTTGGTATGTTGGTTACGTAACTGTTTGCATTAAATGCATAGGTATGTGGTGACAAAAGAGAGACAGCCTTGAACATCCAGTTAGGTCTGGTTGATGTTTTACACAAAACTTAGGACATCGGGGTACAACAGGATAAAGAGAACTTCTTGCTTCATGATTCAATAAAACATGTACGTAGTAGGTCAGAGATATATTCTAACAGTTCCCCTCTTTTATACTTTAATGTTCATGAAGTATAAATCATTCGTTAATAAATCGTTGCAGAATACACAAAGGTTCAGCGGGTGTCGAAGGTCGGGATCTTTCAGGAGACCAGGGACGCGGTTGATCGGGCCTGTGCTTGAAGGGCAGCTTGAGCTACGACGCCCTTCGCCCACTGCCTCGAGATGCTGGTCCCCCTCAAGATCCCGACCCCTCACTACACCGGAGACGAAGGGTAAGAGGTGCCGTCGGACTGCGCATCCAGTTGCGTATACTTTGGTCCACTGAAAGCGTCCATCAGGGCTCCACACGATTCAGCAGACACCTAAGGATGCAAGGTCCGAACACACACACCAACAGCAGACAAATGCATACAGGCACAAACATGGTTAAATATGGAGTGAAGATACCAAAGGGAATGGAGGAATCCCCAGCCGTAATTTGGACTTTCGTCGTGTCGCAATTGGGCTGCTACATGCAGCATTTTGTGCAGGGCTTGAGATATATTCCCCAGGTGAATCGTTCGGTGGAATATAGGTACAGCAGTGTTCACCTATAAGAGCATACCCCCTTCCTTGCGAGCAGTGCATCGGCGCCATACGGTTCTGAGTAACCATAAGCCTCAGGGCCATCAATTCCTGGTTAATCCCGTCGACTGCGAGAATAGTGTTATTCTACGAACAGGGCAAGCCTATAATGCACTTTGTTTAACTGGCGGCGAAGCGTTCCCTACTCCAAAGTTCGGGAATAAGATCTCTGCAAATCTCATTACCCTCACTTACCAACTGATGTTCTTCCGGCACCTCGAGGTCACTAAGGGCTGATCCACATAAACTTCGTCGAGATGGAAGGAAAATGTTTAGAGAAAAGGGTGAGGGACGTTTCGATCGGACGGCGCACCTACCTCTTTGTAACTTCGGGAGGTACAACCACAGTTGACCATTACACGCAGTCCCAATACCAATCTGGGATCCATATGGGCGCTCTAGATTAAACACCATTCTTCCTGCATTATCATTTCTGAGGTTTATCGTGGAATTACACCTGCGCGGATCTAGTCCCTGTATCCAGTGCGATGTTTGATTATTAGGTAATCTTACGCATTTTTCGGTGCCGTCCGTGTCCATGGAACAGTCGTTCGAGGCTTCCCGGTCTTGTTCTGTACCGTTACCATCATATCGCCAAAAACATATGGGGTACTGCATTCTTAAGTCCCAATGTACTGAGAAGTCTGAATTTGGATCTGGGTGGTGTCGTAGAAAGATTTCTGACTGTTTATAAGTTCCCCACTCGCCCCGGACCCACGTCGAGTTGATGATGGTGTAACTGTCCCTAGAAGGGGTATATACGTATGGGGTTCCTCCATCATGGGGAAACAGAGAGCAAACGATACATTCTTCTAAAGTTACATCACGTTTCACAGTAAAATTCAAATACTGCCAGAACATGTTATTTTCAGGATGACGGTAATATGTACAAAGACCCGGGGCTGAGCACATCAGCCCGAGCAAGAGCAGAACATGGAGGGTATACATAACACAGGATATTTTTGGTTATCCGTTTCCAGTACGAGAGGGTGTAAAGGTGGTACTCGTAAGCTTATGTTGAGCCGAATCCGTTAGAAAACACTTCTCCCCTCTTAGGTGATATATGTGTCTTAAGACCTGGAACAGAGGTAATAAAGATAGACAACATCATGGTCACACAAAAACAAGTAATACAATACTTCATTGTGGAGTTTCTTCAGTCTGGTAGCATGGATCCACTGTGGAAGGAGGTCAGTTAGTGCAGTCTGAGTTACAGCAGTATCTCCGTGAGCTCACTGTAAGAGAGTCTCCCAAAGATGAATTTAGTTTCACAAATTTCTTGACCAGCACCTTGTCTCCTACCTTGAAGGCATGAGTGCTTGCATCGGCCGGGACGAGAAGTATTCTGATTAGTGCGTTCCCAATAGTCATTTAGGACCTTAACAAGGCCCACGGCATACTTTCGCTCATGTGTATGTCTAGATCTTCCGTACCCAAAGCCTGTTTTCCCTTCCTCAAGGCGCGGGAAAAGGTCTCCCCCATTACCACTTCGTGGGGATAGATTCCCTAAGGCCACCTGCGAGGTCATCCGCCAGATCCGCTAGGACCACAGGCAGCACCCGAAACCCAATTCCTGGATCGGTGGCGTGCATTGCTTTTCGTAATTTTCCTTTAATGGTTCTGTTTGTTCGGTCCACTATTCAGGAGGACTGAGGTGATATGGGACATGGCATCAGCAATTGATCTTTAGCTCTTGGGCCAACAGTTGAGTGACTTTTTTGAGGTGAATGGTGTACCTTTGTCCGAATCAATACCCAGCGGAGGCCATATCTGGGAATAATTTCCTGTGATAACTTTTGAACCACTACTCAGGCGTTTCGTTCCCCACACGGAAAGCTTCAACCCATCGAGAGAATTTATCACGATAACCAATAGATATTTAAAGGGGCCCTGCCGAGTGTGTAGTAAAATCTATCTGCCACTCCTGGTAGAGTATCTGGTTTTCGGCAGATGCTGATGTGATGCATGTGGTTTGGACACATTGTTCTGTGCACAAATCAGGCATTTGTCCAGAATGCTGTGCACCGTGAGGCTAGTTGTCGTATACAAAATCTTTTTCCATATCTGTCACCACCCTCTTCGACCGCGATGTGTAGGCCCGTGAAACTTCGCGGGACGAGGAAAGGAAGGCAGTGCGTGGGCAGACATAAGCGACCGGTCGAATCGAGTAGAATGCCGTCACCGAGGCTGAGAGCCCTGCGAGGACCAAAATCAGTGTCTTCTGTGGGCGCCCGAGGACTGAAGGGATTTCAGATCCAAGTCAGGAGGAGAGGCGCTAAGCATGTGTGAGGTTGACACCAGCGCGGGCTGCAGGAGCAGCGGCATGGAGCGGCGGGCAGCCTGTTTAGCGCGGTCAGCCAAAGAGTTACCTCGTGCCTCATCAGTGTGGTCAGAGGAATGACGCGGTCTTTCCTGATCGCTAAAGCGGGCGGGAGATTGCAGGACACAATAAGATTCTGGACTAAGGTGGAATGTGAAATGGGCTTACCGTCAGCAGCAGTGAAACCACGAGATTGCCAGATCACGGCCGAAATCATGCGCCACCCCAAAAGCGTAACGAGAGTCAGTGTATATAGTAACATCCTGGTCGGAAGCTAGAGTGCATGCCCGAGTGGCGCATATAACTCTGCTGCTTGGCGGAATTAAAGGGAAATGCGCTTCCAAAACTTGGTCTGGTAAAGGAACATACTGCGTAGCAGAGGAACACTCCGTCGGAGGGTTTCGGCGTGACCGATCTACAAACAGGAGAGACCTGTGGAGAGAGGAGTAGACATTAAGTCGGATCTAATACTGGTGTCATGAACAATGGTGTCCATGCAGTCATGTTCCAATGGTTATGTCGTCATGAGCATAAGGCAGGCGCGGTAGAGCCTGCGCCACGTTATCTAGGGAAGAGGAACAGGATATAGTTAGGTTGTCAGTAGCACAAAGGATGGCCTCGTAACCTGAGCGACGTTGAGAAGACATGTGTTGTGTAGACAGAGTATTAAGGATATGCCTAACCTGATGGCTGGTGTAGTAAAAGCAGTGGATGAGAGAGCACTATTTTTCTGCTTGAGAACTAACACCGCACTGGCAGCGACAGCGCGGAGACAAACAGGTAAACCCTGAGCCACAGTATCTAGAGTTTTGGAGAGGAAAGCACAAGGCCTAAGTCCCCCCGTGGTCCCTGCGCCCAAGACTCCAGAAGCCGTGCCCGGCCTGGTGAAGCGACGTGAAGATGAAAGAGGTTTGTTGTAATTCGGAGCCGAGCCGGGCGAACATAGGGCCGACTTCAGGGCTTTGAATCGTCCAGCATGTCCTCAGTCAGACCAAGGGTTGATGGAAGGGTCAGTGTGAGCCCACGGCAGGCGTAAGCGTTTGTCATAAAAGGAACAGTCCGGGATCCATTGGCGGCAGTAGTTAATGAGCCCCAGGAAAGCCAGGGCGCTTGTTTAGTGGCAGGCTTCTGAGTGTCACACTATGATCTTGACGCGATCCTGAGTAAGGCGTTTTATCCCGTGAGAGAGTTCATAGCCCAGATATATCACAGTGGGGAGGCAGAACTGTAACTTGGGCTTGGAGACCTTGAAACCCTTTTTTCCAGTAAGCGAAGCAACTGGACAGTGGCGTCGAGGCATAGTTCATAGGTTAGGCGGACACCAGGAGGTCATCAGCATAAGAGTGTCGCAGGAACCAGGGGAGCGTCCAAAGAGCCCAACGCGTCTAACTGCAGCGAAAACACGGCAGGAGAGTCAATAAATCCTTGAGGTAATCTAGTCCACGTGTACTGTCGCTGCGGTGTGTGAAAGCGAAGAGGTTGTGTGCTTGGCTCAACAGGGATACTAAAAGCATGAGCACAGATGGATTACGGAAAAATGAGTGTGATCGCAAGGAATAGAAGCCATAATAGAGGCACATCCGGAACAACCGGTGAAACTGGAGCGATGAGCTGCGTTAATTTTCTGAGGTCTTGTGTCAGGCGCCAGGAACCGTCTGGCTTAGGAACCGGGTTCACAGGCGTGTTATAAGGGCTTGTGCACGGCACAATGATACCCTGTTCCAAAAAAGCTGACCAAAATAGTGTCGATACCCAACATTTTTGAGGCGACAAGGGGTATTGTCCGGATGTACCGCAGGCGAAATGTGCTTCACGGTAGCTTCATATGGGACGCAGTCCACACAACCCACGTCATTCTTATGCTCTGCCCAAAGATTGGTGGGCAGTGTATCGAGTACAGGGGGCGAGGTGGAACTCGCCACGCACGCCGAATTAATCATGCTCGAACCTTGGAAAGAGATTTGGAACCCCAGAACACTCATAAGGTCACGGCCTAACAAATTAAAGGGGCATTCGGACATATGTACAAAAGAATAGGATATCTGTAATTTATCAAGCGTATGATCATCAGGAAAATGTAGGAGAAGGGGTGGCGTATATGGGGAGGAGAAGGAGACCCCATCTATTCCCACAGAGCTAATAGACCTGGAAGATACAGCACCCTGATAGTCCCTGCCTAAAAGAAGATAGAATTAAGCCGCTATCGATAACAAAAGATATTCCACCCCCTCTAGAACAATAGGAAGGAGCGGCAGATTCTCATTGCAGGGTGAATTAAACACTAGATGCATTAAGCTACAGGTCTCAGGGTCCCTACTCCGCGGGCATCCCTAATCACGTCCTCGCGAATATGGGCGGGTTGTCGTCACTTCAGTGGGATCCGAGGGTGGTGGGGGCGAACTAGAGCCAGCATTACGGCATGCTGCAGAATTCTCCTCATCTCTCTGTCTCTTTCTACATTCCTTCTTCCAGTGTCCTTCCTTCCCACAGTAATGACATTTCCCGGTTTTTTTTTTATACGAATCCTTCCTTCGATTCTTATCTCGAAGAGCTTTTTAAGTTGCAACCAGTACGAGCGCATTTCATACCATTTTACATATGCCTCCTTCATGTATTCATAATCCTAGGAGGGGTTGCCCAATCCATCACAAATCATGCGATGCGCGGATGTCAGAAATCCTGCATCAAAAGTCCCATTTCGAGGAAAGTTTGGTACTTGGTCGAGTCCCTCAGTCCATCCCGCCAAATTGCTGAGCCATGGCTCAGTATAATAAGCTAGACCACATCTATTCATCCACTCCTTCGGAGTTTCCCGGACCTTAGGCTTTGGGTAGGAATTTCCCATTGTCTATCTTCTAACAAAAACAAAAAATACGTTGGCATACAGGAATACACGTGCACCTTTTGTATAGCGCTCTTCCCAGTTATAGCAACTGAGGATAACCCGTCCCAGTTATAGCAACTGAGGATAACCGTCCCTTATGAAAAGGGGATAACCATTCCTTCTAGAGAAGGGGATAACAGACGCTCAGATACTGCTAACCAGGTAGTCAAACAAATCTTGTCTTACCTGATCAGGAGTATCACGTCGGGGTCACCAAATTGTAAGAACTCTCTCTGTAGAAGCTCTCATGTAAACCTGCACGATCTGGATTCCTGTATCTCAACGTCTTAGAGTACTCCGGGAACAGAAGACAACAAACCATACGAGTAAAATCAATCTGGTTTATTCATCTACTGCTCAGAGGGTGTTTCTGAGCACAAGCTTTTTATGCAGTTTCTTTGTTTTTGAAAGCAGATAATCACAGAGTCATATGTCCTTGGTCAAAGTCATATGTCATATGTCCTTGTCCTTGGTCAAAGTACCTTCGTCATAACATAGGGTGGGGGTGTGTGTGTGTGTGTATATGTGTGTATGTGTGTGTGTGTGGGTGTATGTGTGTGTGGATAGCACCATATCATGTTGGTATGTTGGTTACGTAACTGTTTGCATTCGTACGTAGGTATGTGGTGACAAAAGAGAGACAGCCTTGAACATCCAGTTAGGTCTGGTTGATGTTTTACACAAAACTTAGGACATCGGGGTACAACAGGATAAAGAGAACTTCTTGCTTCATGATTCAATAAAACATGTACGTAGTAGGTCAGAGATATATTCTAACACAGTGAGAGACATGGCCCACCTTTGATAACCCAGTTAGCTGCACTGGGGGGACAGTGACAACCCTGTGGGGACTTGAACCCATAACCTTAGGATCAGCTCGCAAAGGCCATAGCAGGGCAGGAGCCAGAAATTGCACACAGGTGAATCTCAATATCATACATGCTGCTCCCACTGGCGGGCCTTGCATTTGGTTGCACATTCATGGTCCTTCAGTGAGGACTTCACGGACATGATTGACTTCTTTATACCACCAATATCATGTAACATTTATACAAACCATCAATATCAATGATGCGCTAAGACTCAGCCATCCACATAGCCTAGTTGTGGAGACTTTGTTGCTGGCATCTTACATGTAGATGTTAAAGCGTGTCGGAGCAATCACTGAGCCTTGTGGAACACCATTCCTTATTTTTCTCGATTTGCAGTTCTCTTCTTTAATTACCACGTGGAACTGTCTGATGTCAGTCATAAGGGACACAACTTTGAGAATTTTCTTGCATGATATTAGTTTTGCATCTGATGATATGATATTAGTAGTCCATCTGTCCATACTGTATGGTAGGCTGCAGACAGGTCTACCAGGATGACTCCTGTTCCCAGCTTCTTTTCAAAACTACCTTCAATATATGATGTTTTCTGAATTCCCTCGGTATGTGTTTCTTCGCTGTACTCAGGATAAGTTTTGTGAATCGGTGACTGCTGTCAGTGGTGGACTTTATTCTTCTGCATGTTTTGTCAATGTCATTTTTGTAGCCTTCCCAGTCAGCTTTTCTAAAATTCCACCGTGGCTTGGGTATTGCTGTAATTTTTGGGATGGTGATAGCTGTGTTGCCGATTGTCGGACGATGTTGGCTATGAGGAAAGTCAGTCAGGACTTTTCTTGCTGCTTGTACATTTTCTTTACTGTATTGTGAGACAAAAACAAGATCTGGTGAGTATTCCTTCTTCCAGCATGCTGATTTGAGCATGCCTTTGGCTTTCAGGTTGTTGAGAAGGACTACATTAGAAAGCTCCGCCCACTGGATCACCTCATTTCCTGCTTGGTCATTATTTAGGTATCCCCATTTGTTGTGGTGGTTTCTGAAGTTTCCCATGATCATTCCTGGGTGCTTTATTGCTTCAATGGGGAGGATTTGTCCAGTCCAAGCTAGGAGGTTTGTAGATGTATTTCTGTGTCTCCAAGTTTGATGTATGCTCTTTGTGTGCCATTTTCTTCTGTGCTACCACCAAGGTCAATCACCTGATCTGGTTTTCTCGCATATACAGAAATACCATATTTTGGGTGTTTTTGCCCGTTGATGACTGAGTATGCAGGGATAGTATATCTGGATGGTGGAGCATTGTCGTCGAAGTGACAAGGCCTATGTGTGTCTCTAGGAGTTTGGCCATGTATTTGCATTTTGCCATGGATATTCCATCTATATTTAGACACCGAACTTTTATCTGAGTTGATTAGATTGACATGGCAGCACATAGAAGCTTAAATCTGATCGGACAAAAAAATTGAACATACACATATTGGAAGCAGAGCAGACAAGAGACACACTAAGGAAAGGATGGACTGTTGGTAATAATTTAGTACAATTTCGTGGAACAAATACTACAAATGAAGTTGTAAATGTAAGTCAGTGCTACTGGTAGTATTTAGACCAGGGGTGCTCAATCCTGCTCCTGGAGATCTACCTTCCAGAAGACATTCACTCCAACCCTAATCATGACCACCTAACCATCCAATCATCTAATCAAGACCTGACTGGATCTTGCATGTCACATGGGCCACATTAGGGTTGGAGATAAAGTCATGTGGAAGGTAGATCTCCAGGAGCAGGATTGAGCACCCCTGATTTAGACTATCACAAAAGGCCTTGCTGGCCCTGATGGCCCACCACTGGTTGGTCCTACCTGACTTCTACCTGTCTGCAGCGGGAACTCGATTTTACTCTTGCTGCCATATAGACTTTCTGATACCACCAAGCTTTTAATTATTTTTTTAAATTTGAATTGGAATCTGCACTGTATACAATAATAAATATTACATCATATGTTTAACACATGAAAACTGATGCAATCAGTTCGGGGGGTGTGCTAACACTCAAAGCTCACAATGCAAGATATCTTTGATGGGTTCCCCTAAGGAACATGCCAGACAAATGGCTGACAGGGGGCTTCTATCAGAAGTTGAGTATGGTAAGTAAACAACCTTAAGGTAGTGGCAGCAATTCCCATTAGAGTAAGTGCAATGCTACTATGTTGAATCATGATCTGTTGTTGGTGAGTGTCCTTTTGGTTATAGCTTGGGCTGTGTGGGCCGAGTTGCCCATGGGCCATTGATTGAATTGTCAAACGATGCCTTTGTAATGTAATTCATTTCCTCAGGAAGACTTGGAATGGTCACGATCTCTCTAAGGACCTTGAAGGGTCTTGGTGAAAGGCTTTGCAACTTCTTACTAAATGTATTTTGCTGTAAAGTGGATGATGTTTGGGATAGCATTAGTCTACATCACCGCTGACCCAAACTGGGGGACTTTTGATAATCTGGCAGTCTCGAAGATAATAAATTGTGTGCAGTGTTTTACACTCAGAAATCTGTTTTTGTCACGATGTCCAGAAATTAACTATTGCCTAGAATCCACCCACCTGAGAAGATGCCCAACACATTGCCATATTGTTTTGAGCAAATGATTTCTTCTTCTTTTCCTTTCGGCTTTTTCCCTTTTCTCGGAGTCACCACAGCGAATCATCTGATTTGCACATTTGATTTGGCATAGGTTTTTGGCATAGGACAGTGACAACCCTGTGGGGACTCGAACCCCCAACCTTAGGATCAGCGATCCTGCACCCTATCCACTAGACCACCACTGCCCCACAAGCTATTTGATTTCTAATTCCACTAAATGCTGTCCAACAGTGTTGGACATTTTCATTTGAGCAGTAAACATTATTTTCAGGGCAGTGGTGGCCTAGTTGTATAGGGCAGTGGATTGCTGATCCAAAGGTTTGGGGTTCGAGTCCCACTCTCCACAAGGTTGTCACTGAAAGTGCCGCTAACTGGGTTATCAAAGGCCAGCCATGTCTCTCACTGTCTATGGTGTGAGGCATGTAAAAGAACCATTGCCGACTTTCGACAAGAGTAGGCTGCAAAGCCGTCTGTGTTTCCGCACTGCGATGGCCTGGAAATCTGTCCAAGGTGTACTCTGCTGTCACCCGGAGTTGGCTCGTATGGGCACTAGCCTCCCTGTGACCCTAATTCGGATTAAGCAGTTACAGAAACGGAACCGAACATTTATTTTTACAAGTTTCCTTTCACAGGTATTTACAAAATGTTGTGTATAAAATAAAAGGCCTGCTGCAGTAAATGGAAAAACTCAGCTGGTCTGAAAAATTTCAGGGGTCACAAGGTCGCACAGGACATCTCAGGAAAAAATAAGCAAGGCAAATGATTTAATTAATTTATTTATTTTCTGAAAACCTCTTCATTAGGGTTGCAGAATTCGATGACCCACTTAGTGCACTGGGGTCAAGGCAAATGACATGAAAATTAAACAGAACCTAAAATCTTGTTGGAACATAGAAACTACTCGCCATTCTACTTGTACTATTATAAGGAATGTAAAGCAAGATGCCGAGATCTTTTTATTGAATGACAAGCACCTCATTGAGTTTGAGAAGAAACCATCTATTTATGCAAATTAATAGACATGCAGACATCCTCAGCTCATCCATTCCTTTCACACAGCAGGTTGTTTGGTCATTTCCACCTGACTGTCATGACAAAAATACCCCCACGCCCCATCCCCCAGACAATCAAATAAAGTAATTAAAATAAAAAAACAAACAATTCTTTAGAAATAACTTGAGAAAGAAAGAATTGAAGAGGATTGGTGGGGGGTTTTATTCTGTCCAATGGCATATCTTAATTGCTCCCAATATTAACATCCCAGTTAATTTTATTGTTCAGTTGGGTTTGTGTGTTTAACTCTCATTCCCCCAGAGTGAAGCAAGCTAATTTTTCAAGATAATCCACACATGAATTGGAGATCAATGCTATTGTATGATTTTTGTCCCACTCCTAATGAGCTCATTAAGGGAGGAGTTGAACCCTGGCTGGGAATATTGATTTATTAATCTTATCAGGCACACGGACAACAGGGTTTTCAAAATGGATCTGATGCATGTTAATGTATAGATCCTATCAGAAGTTTCAATTCTGCCAGCTTGATTTAATTGCTTTAGGACTTTAAATGGCAAATATTAATTACTGGGTGATTCTGTCATGTTTGTTATTCCATTTCAAAATGGTTTAAAAGGAAAAAAAATGCAATTTTTTTTTTTTAATCCTGAACACATCAGGTAGTCAATACATCAGACTCATTCCGGCATATTTTAATGTAACCTTTCCTATTCTTGATGTGACACATTATATCCATGATTGACTTTTACAGATGCCCAGTCTAATTGGCAATTAACATGCTAATGTATGAGATCCTGTGAGATTTCCATATGCCAAAATCACACCATGACTGGAATCTCCCTGTCGAGATTGAAGAGCCCAAATAACCAAGACTAGAAAGACTGGAGCTTCAATATATGTGTATAGAATAAAAAATTTCAAACAATATCTAAATAAATTTTGAGAGGTTTAATGTGGCCAAATGTCTGCCCTGCAATGGCCTGGCGAGCTGTTCAGGGTGTTCAGCCGAGATGGGTGCCAGCTTTCTGCTACCCTAATTAGGATTAAATGGTTCGGAAAATGAACGATTGATGGACGTATCTCATTCATGATATGTTGTCTATTTTATTCACTACTGGGAGCAAAGGCGAGTTTGTTAGCACACATTTTAAAAAACTCATTATTTTACGTTCAAATCACACACACACAATAAGATATAGATATACGTTTTTTTTAATTGGTTCCGGATGGCCGAACGCAAGTGACGTATGACGCTCATACTGTACTATACATCCAGGAATACCATTACTGTATCTCATAAAACCCCTAAATCAATTATTATAAACATAATATGGAATATATCAAATGATATCAACATTCACTTCAAATAAGTCACTTATTTATACCAAGTTACTTTACATGAAGCTTAAAACAGCCAATCAACGCTTACACTATGTGAGGCGCTCAATACCAAAAGTAGTGTACTTGCTGTGGGTTATACAGACTTCCCAGTCTTTCAAGTGCACAAGGGTGCCGTTGAACTCGTATAGAACACAGCCTGCACTGATGTGAATCCCAGCAAAGCGGAGAGCTCTTTCTTTTGTGAAAGTAAGTCAGGAAACTTTATTCAAGAGATGCATACAAAGAACAAGTGCAAATCCTAATGAATACTAATATAAAAATAAGTATACACTCTTAGGATTCTGCTAAAAGATAATAAATATCTGTAATTGTTCTATAACTTGTGCATCGGGTTTTCATTCATTTTACAACTCTTTGCTTAACTGAGTATGCATGGTAGATTGTGCCGATCTGAGCAGATAGTTAATTCATCTGTGTATGAGACTTGCACCCATGCTAGTAGGCTTACACTTCTGACCAATCATATTTGCTTAGGTTAACAAAAGTCTGCAAAACAGTGTAAACACAGAGATGACGTCTTAACACAAGGGTAACATGCTATATAACTGATACACACACACACAGTCTGTAGTTTGTACACAATGAATGCAGCATCATTATGCCAGCGTACTATGTAGGTACGTCTAAACTCAAAGTTTGACTTTGTTTTGAAAACTGTATGAATCTGTTTTTTTTTTTTTTTTTTTTTTTTTCTCGTGAGAAATGCAAGTTCTGAGTTGATGATCATGTTCATTCAGATGTTGTTTCCACAGTGCTGTAACACTGAACTCTAATTCATTTCGGGTACAATTATAATGCCATCAAACATTGAGAGGGTAGTGGTGGCTCAGTGGGAGAGTGTTGGCTTATTGATGTGAAGGCCGGAAGTTACAGCCTTACGATCACCGAATTGTCATTTCTGACCACCCCCAACACACACACACAGTGCAGCAAACTGAATTATCAAAGGCCAGCCACACCTCTCACTGTCTGTGATTATACATTTTAAGGAACCATTGCAAATCAGGCAGATAAAACTGCAATGACTCCTTTGTTGATAATTCATTTTTTTCTCTCACATATTTTTCCTTTGCTTCCATCTAGAGGAGACTGATGTACATTGCTATATTGTATATATACTCCAACCTTACAAACAAGTATAAGTGCAGTTGTCTGTTTATTTACACAGACTTCAGGCTACCTCTTCGTGCGGTGAATGCTAATGAGCTTAGCAGATTTTGGATTTGCCAACTTTTTGATGAATGTCATTTTGTGACCTTTAGTGCCTATTTGTGAATATTGGCCACAGCATTCTCTATAAAAAGTCTCTCTAAAACTCCTCTTATTCAGGAAGTGTGAAGTCTGAGATGATTGCAGTCCTCCATAACCAGCCTGCAGTGTTCTGCTCTGGTGAGTTTCGTTTTATTCTCAGTTTATGGCGAAATCGGAGTCTCATTCTCAGCACTGTGAGAAGTGGTTAATAACTGGACCTACTATAACTGGTGTGCTTAACTTTAAAGAAAGCTGAAATCAGGCTGTACTAGTTAAAGAGAAGCTCTGAATATTCGGACTGGAGAGAACAACAGAAAAATAAAATGGCTTGTAAGTTCTCAGAGGAGGATCTCTCCTGTCCTGTGTGCTGTGAAATCTTCAATAATCCTGTTGTTCTGCGCTGCAGTCACAATGTGTGTAAAGTGTGTTTGGAGAAGTTCTGGGAGACCAAAGGATCCAGAGAATGTCCCGTTTGTAGGAAAAAGTCATCTAAGGATTTTCCTCACATAAATCTGGTCTTAAAGAACCTGTGTGAGACTTTATTCCAAGAGAGAAGTCACAGATCTTCATCAGGGTCTGAAACAGTCTGCAATCTGCACAGTGAGAAATTCAAACTCTTCTGTCTGGATGATCACCAGCTGCTGTGTGTGGTGTGTCAGAGTTCAAGAAAACACACCAACCACATATTCTGCCCCATTAATGAGGCAGTAACAGACTGTAAGGTAAATAATGTACACTATAAAAACACACACTGAACATTGTACAGTTAAAATCTCCCTAATAAACAGTGGTGTGAGGTAACGATGTGTAAAATAAGATCTGAAACCCAGAGTTTCCATGCAGTGTGTGGATTTGTTTCAGGAGAAGCTCAAAACTGCATTGAAGCCCATACAGGAGAAACTGAAGATCTTTGAAGATTGTAAACTGAACTGGAGTCAGACTGCAGAACATATAAAGGTCAGAATCAACAGCATGGGTTTGATACTATAATTATATTTTACATCATTGCATAATGGATTCTATTTCATTTGATTTCCACTTGACTGCAGATTCAGGCCCAACACACAGAGCGTCTGATTAAGGAGGAGTTTGAGAAGCTTCACCGGTTTCTACGAGATGAAGAGGCAGTCAGGATCGCTGCACTGAGAGAGGAAGAGGAGCAGAAGAGTCAGATGATGAAGGAGAAGATGGAGAAACTGAGCAGAGACATTTCATCTCTTTCAGACACAATCAGAGCCATAGAAGAGGAGTTGAGAGCTGAAGACGTGTCGTTCTTACAAGTGAGGATCATTTATTCAATATTGTGAGAAAGTAAAATTTGTTTCCATCATCAGAAACGTCACATTTCATTGGTGTAAAAATGTCAATCATCTCCACTGATATTTACTTTGTTGTTTTACAGAACTATGAGGCCACAGTGAAAAGGTGAGTGATGTGATTCCTGTCTCTCTCATTCTGTGTTTCTGAATTAAAACCCACAGCAGCACTGAATCCTGAATGTGTTTACAGAGCCCAGTGCACACTGCAGCATCCAGAGGAGCTTTCAGGAGCACTGATCCATGTGGCAAAGCATCTGAGCAACCTGAAGTTCAGAAACTGGAAGAAGATGCAGGACACTATACAATACAGTAAGCTACTGAAAGTACCCATTTTTCTCATTCATTTTATCGTGTGTGTTCTAATAAACTGCACCGAAGGGGTTAGTACATTAGCATTTAAAAAAAGGGAAACCGAAAGGAAATCTCATCTCTCTTGTGTAAAAAATGTGTTCTTAATCTGGGTTCAGGTCGCAGGGGCAGCTGCATCAGCAGTGAAACTCCTATTTATACAGTATTTCAAAAAAAAAAAGTGGTAGCATTTTTGTGAAGCGTATTATAAGAAAAGTGTTTAATTCGGTTCCTCGGGGATGCAGTCGGCAGTTTATTTTGAAATCAGACTGTGGCTCATTCATTAAAGGAAAAACTTTCTCCGTTCAGTGTTTGTATTGAGCAGGGAGACTGAGGAACCAACAGAGTGCAGCAGAGACTTAAAGGTTCAGAGTTTCTTACAAATAAGAGAAAATAGAAAGTGTGTGTGTGTTTTCAGTACCTGTAACTCTGGACCCCAACACCGCTCATCCCCTCCTCATTGTATCTGATGATCTGAGCAGTGTGAGACTCTGTGATGAGGAACAGAACCTTCCTGATAATCCAGAGAGATTTGATGATCATTCCTGTATTCTGGGTTCAGAGGGTTTTAACTCGGGGACTCACTGCTGGGATGTTGATGTTGGAGACTGTACATGGTGGGATGTGGGTGTGATGAGAGCATCTGTTCGGAGGAAGGGGTGGATATTCTGCAGGAGTGGACTCTGGCATGTGTGGTATTTTGATGGTGAATATCGAGCAGTTTCTCCACCACAGCCATTGACTCTCCTCTCAGTATCACACAAACTCCAGAGGATCAGAGTCCAGCTGGACTGGGACAGAGGAACACTGTCCTTCTTCGACCCACTCACTAACAAACACATCCACACTTTCACACACACATTCACTGATACATTACTGCCATTCCTCGCTGTTCAGGGTGAAAAATCTCTTCTAAAGCTCCGCCCGCTTAAGTTTCTGTTAGCGAATCATATCAGTTGGATCTAGTTGTTTTATTTCAGTTAATTAATGAAATATTGAAGATTAAAAGTTTATTCTTTGTGAAAGTTTTTTACAGAAACACTGAACAGTTCATTCTGAAACGTTAAGTGTTATAATGCCATTCTGACTCACTAATTCTGAGATCAAAATAAAAACTGGAAATATTTATAGAATTTTATTCTGAATTCTCAAATTAATTTTAAATGTTCTGTTGAAATAAAGATTTATTAAATTAAAATTGTGATATTAAAGTGAAATGACTTCAGCAGACTTTTTTCAGGACTTCCACAAACGGTTAAACCACGGGATGGAATTAAAATGATAAAACAAAAAGACACAGGCATCATCTATTGACTTACATTGTGAAATGTTCATGGTGTGCTCCACCTTCAAGTGTAGCAGTGAGTGGTTCGGAAATTAAGTAAACATATTACTGAGAAATTTTCAGTCTGTAAACATGTATACATACACCATCTCCTCCAAAAATGGTAAACTATGAAAATGTCAAAATACTTGCAGTGTTTCAAATCATACAGCAGATGGAGCCAAGTTTACACTTCTGACTTTGAAGTTTCAGCTTCTCCCTGTGATGGACCTGTGTACCGTGCTTTGGCTGTGCGTCGGCTGAGACGGGCTCCCTGCGACATTACCTTTCTGCCTTATTAAGTGGCTTGGCAAATGAGTCAGTGTTTTTAAACTTCCTGATCTTTGACACTGTTTAAAGCAAACAAAATAAAGAGTAGCAATAATAATTTGGGAGGGCAGCATGGTGGTGCAGTGATTAATATATCCACCTTAGAGCAGGAAGGCCTTGGGTTTGATTCCCGGAACATCTGTGTGGAGTCTGCATGATCTTCCTGTGCTTGCAAGGGTTTCCTTCAGGTACTCCGGTTTCCTCCCACAGCCCAAAAACATGCACAGTTGGCTGAGACAGGCATCAGTCTCCCCGCAACCCTCATTAGGCTAAAGCGAAAATCTGCAGATTTGAAAGTTCCCCAATAATCACTGTTTACCAACATGGTGAGCAGAAAAGTATCTTAAGACATTGTACTAATTTCACATCAGCTACTCTTATTGTAGTGCTATTCACCAAAAACTGGAATTTGAGGACACGCTGAGTGTTGACGTAAGAAAAAAGACCAATAGATGATGCCTGTGTAATATGTGAATTAAAATGATAAAAGTCAGCAATGGTCCTTTTACATGAACCTCTCACCATAGACAGTGAGAGACATGGTCGGCCTTTGATAACCCAGTTAGCTGTACCGGGAGGACAGTGACAACCTGTGGCAAGTGGGGCCTGAACCCCCAACCTTGGAATCAGTGATCCAGCAAATTACCACTGCTCTGTGATCAGTAATGTATTTTAGTTAGTTTTAATATAAAAATTGAACAGGATGTTATTAAATTGCAGGTCATTTTGCTCTGGGTTTTGATTCAGCATTTTGCACTGCTCTCAGCTGACACATCTCTTATGTTTTCAGCTCCTCCCCAGAGTCAGGCGGGCTGTGCAGAAGAACTCAGTGCAGCTCTTTCTGCTTTAGCGGGTGTCTTAGAAAACAATCGAGCATCGATATCTACTATTAGAGGACAGATGAACTTTCTGACTTTTCTGGGCTTTGAATCCCAGACAGAGGCATTTTTATCAATCCATCAAAATCATTTATTACAAATTCTATCTCTGCCTGGCTTATTTTGTTTAATATTTAAAGAAAAAAAAATTCTGATGGTAACAGAGAATGATGTCACCAAATATCTTACAAAGAAGGGGCATAGTTGCTGATGCCAGTGGGCTCGTGGTAACTGGGCGCAGATGGGAAACAAGAAAAAAAAAAAGTGGGATTAATGCATATAGTTGGAGGAGGTCGAAGGCAGTAAGAGATGAGATTAACTCTTCTCAGGCCCTTGAAAGGCCTCAGAAACTGCAGAGTCAATTTACAGAGAAGTGGTGCAGCTCTGTGTTGATGGTTGGCCTGGCATTAGCATAGACACAAAGCCCTCTGAAGGGCACCAGACATGCCTGCGACATCAGACCAAGTCTTGAGCCCCAGGGACCCCGACATCCATTCTGTGCTCCATGAAAAACGAGTGTTAAAACCCAATCTGACACTTGAACGAGGAGAGGCCTGGAGAAGAGCAACACATGGTTTTATGCACATACTCTGCCACATACCTGTTCCACGAGTTTGGTGGAGGCTGTTTCAGTCTACCCATTACATTCTAGATTGAAGTCAGAGGTGAGACTGATACCAATTAGCTTACAGAAGGACCCACAAAACTTGAAGTCAATTGTTGACCTTGAGCTGTGACAACATCCAGTGAAAGGCAGAAAACCCTGAAAACACGTTCATAACTTCAGCAGTTTTATTCACACAGGGAAGTTTGGGTAAGGGAATAAAAAGAGCAGGCTTTAGAAAACCCGCCCCTCATCACCAAAATAACTGTTTCGTTGAGACGGGGGCAAGCCTGTACTGAAATCAAAGAACTGTGAGACCAAGGTTGCTTGGGTAGAGGTGGGGGTGGTGTGAGGGGATTTATTCTGTGCACAAACTAGGCAAGTAAGATAACATAATATTTTATTAACCCGGGGGAAATTTTTGTGACGTCGTAAAACATATAGTGTATAACAAACACCGAAACACAATGTGCTTATCAACAAAAAACACAAAAACATACACAAATATTGTCCAACGAGCACTAAAAGATTGCACTAAGATGATTAGTAATAAGCTGAGATAAAGAAGCAAAACACAGTTGTAAAAAAAGAGCTACATGGGGTTAAGATGGCAAACAAGTAAAAAAAAGATTAACTATGGTTAAAACAACGAATACCAGCTGGTACAAAAGAATGACGGATCCTGTTTGTTCTGGCTATCGGCATGCACAGACAGCATCCTGATGGAAGAAATTCAAAATCACAATAGAAGTGATTTTCTGCACTTTTTTGACTACTTGCTGTTCGTAAATTTGGCCGATAGAAATTACTGATTGCTGTTCCTTTAAACATTACCTTAAAACATTTTCCCAAGTAAAATGAGCCAATCAACACAAATGTCAAGTTTAGTGCATGGCAAGTTGAACCATCAACATGAACATAAACAAAAATGCGAGTCACATCAAAAACATTCATACCGGATCGGTTGAGGCCCGGGTTAACAACGACCACCATCAGTGTTGTTAACGAACAGGGTGCTGGTGGAAATTGGACTACTGTTGGTCGAAGAAGGAGAGGCGGGGGGCGTGTCCGTAGGCAGAGAGAGAGGAGGAAAGGCAAGACTGAAAGTAGGGACTTTGAATGTTGGCCCTATGACAGGAAAAGGTAGAGAGCTGGCAGACATGATGCAGAGGAGGAAGGTGGACATACCGTGTGTTCAGGAGACCAGGTGGAAAGGTAGCAAGGCTAGAAGCTTAGGAGCAGGGTTTAAGCTGTTTTTTCATGGTGTGGATGGGAAGAGAAATGGAGTAGGAGTCATCTTGAAGGAGGAGTTTGTCAGGAATGTTCTAGAAGTGAAAAGAGTGTCAGACAGAGTGATGAGTCTCAAGTTCGAAATTGAAGGTGTGATGGTCAATGTTGTTAGTGCTTATGCCCCACAGGCAGGATGTGAGCAAGAAGAGGAGAGATTTTGGAGTGAGTTAGATGAAGTGATGCAGAGTACCCCCAGAGGTGAAAGAGTGGTCATTGGTGCAGACTTCAATGGACACGTCGGTGCAGGCAACAGAGGGGACGAGGAAGTGATGGACAGGTTTGGTATCCAGGACAGGTGTTGATAGATTAGATTTTGCAAAAAGGATGGAAGTGGCTGTGGTGAATACTTTCTTCCGGCAGAAACAGGAGCATAGGAGCATTTTCCTTTCGGCTGTTCCCTTAAGGGGTCACCAACGCAAACCATCCACCTCCATCTCACCCTGTCCTCTGCATCTTCTTCTCTTACTCCAATGACCGTCATGTCCTCCTTCACCACATCCATAAATCTCTTCTTTGGTCTTCCTCTCGGCATTCTGTCTGGTAGTTCCGACCTCAGCATCCTACTGCCAATATACTCACTATCCCTCCTCTGTACATGTCCAAACCATCTCAATCTAGCCTCTCTGACTGTCTCCAAAAAATCTTATATGGGCTGTCCCACTGATGTGCTCATTTCTAATTCTATCCATCCTCGTTACTCCCAGAGAGAACCTTAACATTTTTATCTCTGATACCTCCAGCTCTGCCTCCTGCCTTTTCCTCAGCGCCACTGTTTCTAAGCCATACAACATCGCTGGCCTCACCACCGTCTTGTACACTTTTCCTTTCATTCTTCATTCTTGCTGACACTCCCCGATCGCACATCACACCGGACACTTTTCTCCAACCATTCCAGCCTGCCTGCACACGCTTCTTCACCTCTTTTCCACACTCTCCATTGCTCTGGACTGTTGAGCCTAAGTACTCAAAATCCTCCACCTTTCTTATCTCTGCTCCCTGTAACCTCAGCGTTCCTCCTGGGTCTTTCTCATTCACACACATGTATTCTGATTTTCTGAGACTAACCTTCATTCCTCTCCTTTCCAGGGCATACCTCCACCGCTCTAGATTTTCCTCCATTCGTTCTCTGCTCTCACTACAGATCACAATATCATCTGCAATCATCATAGTCCATGGTGAATCTTGTCTAACCTCGTCTGTCAGCCTGTCCATCACCATAGCAAACAAGAAGGGGCTGAGAGCTGACCCTTGATGCAGTCCCACCTCCACCTTGAACTCTTGTGTCACACCGACAGCACACCTCACCACTGTCTTACATCTCTCATACATGTCCTGCACCACTCTAACATACTTCTCTGCCACTCCAGACTTCCTCATGCAATACCACAGTTCTTCTCTCGGCACCCTGTCATATGCTTTCTCCAGATCCACAAAGGCACAATGCAGCTCCCTCTGACCTTCTCTGTACTTCTCCATTAACATCCTCAAGGCAAACACTGCATCTGTGGTGCTCTTTCTTGGCATGAAACCAAACTGTTGTTCACAAATGCTGACCTCTGCCCTTAGTCTAGCTTCCACTATTCTTTTAACTTCATCGTATGGCTCATCAACTTTATCCCTCTGTAGTTGCCACCACTCTGCACGTCTCCCTTGTTCTTAAAAATGGGCACCAGCACACTTCTTTTCCATTCCTCTGGCATCCTCTCACTCTCTAAGACCTTGTTAAATGTTCTTGTCAGAAAATCTACTGCTACCTCTCCTAGACACTTCCATACCTCCACCGGAATGTCATCAGGACCAACTGCCTTTCCATTCTTCATCCTCTTCAATGCCCTCCTCACTTCATCCTTACTAATCTTTGCTACTTCCTGGTCCTCAACAGTCACCTCTTCTACTCTTTTTTCTCTCTCATTTTCCTCATTCATCAGCTCTTCAAAGTACTCTTTCCATCTTCCCAGCACACTTCTGTCATCAGTCAATACATTTCCCTCTCTGTCCTTTATCAATCTAACTTGCTGCATGTCCTTCCCATCTGTATTTCTCTGCTGTGCCAACCTGTATAAATCATTTTCTCCCTCTTTACTTTCCAACCGAGCATACAAGTCATCAAACGCGCTCTGTTTGGCCTTTGACACTGCGACCATTGCCTTACTCTGTGTCTCCCTGGCACTATAAGCACTAACAACATTGCACATCACACCTTCAATTTCTAACTTGAGACTCATCACTCTGTCTGACACGTTTTTCACTTCTAGAACATTCTTGACAAACCCCTCCTTCAAGATGACTCCTACTCCATTTCTCTTCCCATCCACACCATGAAAAAACAGCTTAAACCCTGCTCCTAAGCTTCTAGCCTTGCTACCTTTCCACCTGGTCTCCTGAAAACACAGTATGTCCACCTTCCTCCTCTGCATCATGTCAGCCAGCTCTCTACCTTTACCTTGCATAGTTCCAACATTCAAAGTCCCTACTCTCAGTCCTAGACTCGTGCTTTTTCGCTTTTCTCTCTGCCTACGGACACGCCTCCTGCCTCTCCTTCTTCGACGTTTTCGACCAACAGTAGTCCAATTTCCACCAGCACCCTGTTGGCTAACAGCACTGATGGCAGTCATTGTTAACCCGGGCCTCGACCGATCCAGTATGAGATTTGCGTTTATGGTTTGCATTTTGTAAATTGGCAAAATTTTTACACCGGATGCCCTTCCTGTCACAACCCTCTGCATTTGTCCAGGATTGGGACCGGCATAAGGGGGAGAGACACTGGATAATCCCCCGCCTCATGGCTGCATTAAACAGGAGCATAGGGTGACTTATAAAAGTGGAGGTAGGAGCACACAGGTAGACTACATCTTGTGTAGGCAATGTAGTTTGAAGGAAGTCAGTGACTGCAAAGTAGTAGTGGGTGAGAGTGTTGCCAAACAGAATAGGATGGTGGTGTGCAGGAAGATGCTGATGGTAAGAAAGGTGAAGAAAGCAAAGGCAGAGCAGAAGGCAAAGTGGTGGGTGCTGAAAAAGGAAAAGTGTTTTGTTGTCTTCAAGGAGGAGTTGAAACAGGTTTTGGGTGGTCAGAAAGTGCTTCCAGATGACTGGACAACCACAGCTAATGTGATCATGGAAACAGGTAGGAGAGTACTTGACGTGTCCTCAGGAAGGACAGTAGATAAGGAGACTTGGTGGTGGAATGAGGAAGTGCAGGAGTGGGCATAAAGGAAGAGGTTAGCTAAGAAGAAATGGGATATAGAGAGGACCAAAGAGAGTAAACAAGAGTACAGGGAGACACAATGTAAGGCAAAAGGTAGCGGTGTCAAAGGCCAAACAGAGGGTGTATGACAACTTGTATGATAGGTTGGACAGTAAGGAGGGAGAAAATGATTTATACAGGTTGGCACAGCAGAGAAATAGAGATGGGAAGGACATGCAGCAAGTTATTGTGATAAAAGACAGAGTTGGAAATGTGTTGACTGATGACAGAAGTGTGCTGGGAAGATGGAAAGAGTACTTTGAAGAGCTGATGAATGAGGAAAATGAGGGAGGAAAAAAAAAAGTGTAGAAGAGGTGACTGTTGAGGACAAGGAAGTAGCAAAGACTAATCTATAATAATAGGTATAATAATAATAAGGGTGAAGTGAGGAGGGCATTGAAGAGGATGAAGAATGGAAATGCAGTTCGTCTTGATGACATACCGGTGGAGATATGGAAGTGTCTAGGAGAGGTAGCAGTAGATTTTCTGACAAGAACATTCAACAAGGTCTTAGAAAGTGAGAGGATGCCAGAGGAATGGAGAAGTGTGCTGATGCCCATTTTAAGAACAAGGGAGACGTGCAGAGTGGTGGCAACTACAGAGGGATAAAGTTGATGAGCCATAGGATGAAGTTATGGGAAAGAATAGTGGAAGCTAAACTAAGGGCAGAGGTGTTTCATGCCAAGAAAGAGCACCACAGATGCAGTGTTTGCTTTGAGGATGTCAATAGAGAAGTACAGAGAAGGTCAGAAGGAGCTGCACTGTGCCATTGTGGATCTGGAGAAAGCATATGACAGCGTGCAGAGAGAGGAACTGTGGTATTCCATGAGGAAGTCTGGAGTGGCAGAGAAGTATGTTCGAGTGGTGCAGGACATGCATGAGAGACGTAAGACAGTGGTGAGGTGTGCTGTCAGCATGACCGACAAATTCAAGGTGGAGGTGGGACTGTATCAAGGATCAGTTCTGAGCCCCTTCTTGTTTGCTATGGTGATGGACAGGCTGACAGACAAGGTTAGACAAGAATCTCCATGGACTATGATGTTTGCGGATTACATTGTGATCTGTAGTGAGAGCAGAGTACAAATGCAGGAAAATCTAGAGAGCTGGAGGTATGCCCTGGAAAGGAGAGGAATGAAGGTTAGCTTCAGTAAAACAGAATACGTGTGTGAACGACAAGGACCTAAGAGGAATGGTGAAGTTACAGGGAACAGGGATAAAGAAGGTGGAGGATTTTAAGTACTTAGGCTCAACAATCCAGAGCAATGGAGAGTGTGGAAAAGAGGTGAAGCAGCGTGTGCAGGCAGGTATCTGGTGTGATGTAAGATAGGATGATATCGGCAAGAATGAAAGGAAAAGTGTACAAGACGGTGTTGAGGCCAGCGATGTTTTATGGTTTAGAAACAGTGGCACTGAGGAAAAGACAGGAAACAGATCTGAAGGTATCAGAGATGAAAATGTTGAGGTTCTCTTTGCGAGTAACGAGGATGGATAGGATCAGAAATTAGTACATCAGAGAGACAGCACATGTTAGATGTTTTGGAGACAAAGTCAGAGAGGCTAGTTTGAGATGGTTTGGACATGTATAGAGGAGGGATAGTGAGTATATTGTTAGTAGGATGCTGAGGTCGGAACTACCAGGCAGAAGGCTGAGAGGAAGGCAATAGAGAAGATTTATCGATGTGGTGAAGAGGACATGAAGGTAGTTGGAGTACAAGTAGAAGATACAGAGTATAGGGTGAGATGGAGGAGGATGTTTTGCTCTGGTGACCCCTTAAGGGAAAAGCCGAAAGGAAAAGAAGACTACTGTATTAATGAGTAAGACTGTCTATCGAATGTGTTTCAGAAGCATAGTTTGGCACATGTAATAGATACACAATATTTTACCTCCGGTTGCTCATTCGTGCATGTAATATGATACATGGGGTTTTACTTACGGGTCCAGAAATCCCGGATTATCTTTGTTCGCGGGAGGGGGCCGGAACTGAATACCCGCGAATATCGAGGGCCTATTGTATGTGTATATCAATAAATACATATTCAACACTAGAAATTCTTATGAGAACATTCAAAATCATGGATAAGATGTGAATAAAATACACACACAGATGTGCGTGCACACACTCAGAGGAGCACCTCACAAAAACGTAAGTACAGTGGTACCTTACCTTATGAAAAATCCAGGTTACGAAATAGCTTCTGGAACGGATTAATTTCGTAAGTTGAACCGCATTTTACATGTAAAACGTGTGATTCGTTCCAAGGCCCCCAATAGACCCCCAATACTATCGCCTAAACCCTTTAAAATTTTTAAAAGTATACCTTTTAAGGCCTCCTTCTGCTTCAATATCGTGCCGATGGTCGACGGGCTTGGCCATATTCCTTTGCGATATTACTCAACCACATGCCACGAGCCCGCTTCTTTTTACTCGCACCGGGAATCACACACACACGCCCGTATGTGTGCGCGCATGGATGTGTACACACCTGTGTGTTGATCCATGCCAAATGTTTATGCAAGATTAAAAGCCTGAACCAAAAAATAAAGTTGTAATGAGCACACTCAAAATACTCCTTATTTTTAAATTTTTAATGAATATTTAAAAAACCCTGATGCACTGAAGTCGCATAAATTGAAGCGCGAAGTAGAGAGGGATCCCAGTCATCTCTTGTTTGAGCTCCACACTCGTTCACATACTTTCCCCAAACTGAACCAGCGGATATTGGAATGCAAAGCAAGTCTCTGATCAGGGTCAGATTCTTCAGGAAAATGAAACTGGCGATGGTGAGCTCCTCTCGCTTGAATAAACTTAATGAGTTTCACATCTGGCTTCACTACATGGTCGAACTGCACCATGAATTTACACAGTGCTTCCTGGTGAATTATGCATATATCCTTGTGCTTAATTATTGGATGTCAGTTTCTCAGGTGAAGGTGTTTTGCTGAGCCTGTAAACTCGCAACAAGCCTATCAGTGGTAGCCAGACGTTCTTGCGGTGACAGGTTTTTGGTGTAATTAGCATGCTTTGTGGGAAAGCGGTGGCTGATGTTGTATGCTTTTCAAACCACAATGGTTTCTTGGCAAATAAGACATACAGCCTTTGACCGGACTTCAGTAAAAAAGTATTTAGGTGTCCATTCCTTATGAGCCACCTGACACTCACTGTCGTCTTTTCTTTTCTCTGACATTGCTGCAGATGTGATCAGTGCCGCAGAAAAATGATAACAGTAAATGGTTCAAGCTCTGCAAAATCAACCGACTGCACCACTCGTGTTGAAAAGCTGCCATTACAAGTCAACATCAAATGAATGCAATCAATCAATTACTCACATCAAACAGGAATTCTGTACGAATCAATCTTCGGCGGACCAGATCAAAACGACCAATGGGCAGGATGTGCCAGCTTCATTCTGCTGATTAAGGCATGTTTGGTTTAATTATACAAACCGACGTAAAATGCATTTCCATCATAAACTTAATCCATGGAAACAAGATATTTTGATGGAATATGATATTATCATGTTTAGAATAAATAAATAAATAAACCTTTGCTCATTGCCGCCAACATCCCAGAGGAATAACATCATACTTTTCTGTGAACTTCTCTGGGATCTACACTGTAATACAATGGCCTGTCTTTCTTAAATTTCAAGCTCACCACAATTAAAACTAAAACTGAATGTTGGTTAATCTAAACAACCTTGATGAAGCCTAAAAATAATAATTTAATAAATATAATCCATTGAAATTGAATTAACATGACAAATTCTTACAAACTTTACAATAGATTACATCACATGCTCTGCTCTGGAAGCTGATCAACCTACTGGAAGTGTCTCAGAGGCTGAGCTCCAAATTGAGGGAGTCTCTCTCAAAACTGGCTGTGTAGCTCTCAAACACTGTCGGCAACGACCTCTGTTTCAACAAAAACATACAACAATGCAGAACTGTGAGCATGAAATAAAATATTATTGCACAGTCCATTCAGTAATGTATCTGACGTAGAGAAGACTGGAAGCAGTGATATCCTGTGGATTCTTCAGCTCAACCCCTTCAGACTACATTTGCCTACTGAGACTACTTTTGGATAAATAAATGGCAGTATGTAGCTGTGAAATATATCATTCAATTATATCCCAGGTCCTTCTATCATTAGAATTTCAATATAAACAGATCCTCCCATTTAAAAACTGTATTTATTGTTACATAGGGCAGTGGTGACCTAATGATATAGGACGCTGGATTGCTGATCCTGGGGTTGAGGTTTTGAGTCGCACTCTCCATAAGGTTGTCACGGTCCCCCCAGTGTAGCTAACTGGGTTATCAAAGGTCGGCCATGCCTGTCAGTTTCTTATGCGAGAGGTTCATGTAAAAGAACCATTGGTGACTTTCGTAAAGAGTTGGTTGCAAAGCTGTCAGTGCGTTTCTGTCCCTTGCGAAAAGGGTTGTGTCAGGAAGGGCATCCTACGTTAAAAAAAAAAAAAAAAAAAAAAAACTTATGCCAAATCAAATGTGCGAATCAGATGATTCACTGTGGTGACCCCTAAGAAAGATAAAAAGCCAAAAGGAGAAGATTTATTGCTAAATTATATAGAATGAATTAACCCCCATAAATATCTCACATACTTGATATACATTACATTATCTTGCCCCTGCGACCCGACTCGGATTAAGTACAGGAAAATGATGGAGATTATGAATTATCTCATGACAGTCCTTGTGTTGTGGTGAATCTGGTGTTATTTTAATGATAAACTACCTACCTACCTGCAATGATCATTCAAGGCAAACAAGAGACATCAGAAATTAATGCAGAAGTGGTAGATCTGCCAAAATAGACAGTAAGATAGGCAGACAGATCGAGTTGAATGAGGCAGTCAGTCAGGCAGGCAGGCAAGGAGGCCTCATATCAAGTTTACACACTCTTGTTTAGATTCATTCTTTCACTTTCATAGCCGCTTAATCCCAATTAGGGTCACGTGGAGACTGACGCCCACCTCAGCCGACTTTCTGCCAGGATCAGGCCATTGCAGCACCACACACATACAACCACTCTCACCTCACAGCCACGGATGATTTCGAATAGCCACTTAGTCTACTATACGTGTTTTTAGAATGTGGGAGAAAACCGGAAAACCTGGAGGAAATCCACGCTGGCATGGGGACCACACAAACCCCACCTCAACGCCCTGAGCACACCTTGTTTGTGAGGTGAACCTGCTAACCACTGCACGACCATGCCTCCTGGCCTTGCTTCCAAAGCAAGTAAAATAAAATAAATAATTGAATAAATGGATAAATGCCCCGTCCCAGTAACTGCTTAGTCACGTTACAGTGACTCTGTATTGACTATACTCTTCATACACTTATTTACATTAATTTATTTGCATTTCAGTTATTCTTACTAGGGTAAGGGAGAAGTTGGGGCCCATCTCAGCTGACTCTGGAGTGCACCCTGAACAGCTTGCCAGTTCACCACAGGGTAACACACACACACACACACACACACACACACACACATTCATATTCACATGCATATCTTGGAGCAATCTGGAGCAGCCAATTAACTTAATATGCATGTCTTTCGAACTGTGGAAAGAGAACTGGCGTACCAGGTGGTAACCCAGGCAAGAATGGGAGAACATGCAGACACCACACAGAAATGCCCTCACAGAGCCAAAACCTTCTCGTTGCGAGGTGGACTTGCTGACCACAATGCCTCGATGCCTCCACTTATTTACATCCAGAGGTGATTTATTAAAACCAATCCACATAAAAGCATATTTCTGCGAGTTTGGAAAAAAATCACCGAACCGTGAAGAAGCCCATGCGGACACATGGAGGAAATGTGAAGCAGATTGCAGAGAGTAACGAGTTCAGGATCAATCTGGGTATCCTGGAGCTATATGCCATTCCATGTGTTGAAAGACACAAAAGATGACCATCCTCGAGTGGGCTGTGGTTGCCTGTGGATGATGGACTTTGGCAATGAAGTCCTGAACGGCGACACTTGGGTGAAGCGCGTTCCATGATCCGCCTTGGATGACTTCCCCTTTTGGTGATCCGCCGCGATGAGTTTCCCTAGTTGATCTGCCTGAAGCAACACGAAGAGACCCGAAATCCTGGAGGAGACTGCAAGAGCCTGTAGCCAGTTGGCAACAGGTCTTTAATATAGATTCCCCAAACAAGTTGTTTTCTCTCTGGCACAAGCCTGAACAAGCCCAGGCATGTCTGTGTTGCTTCTCCCCTCCGTTAGATTGCACAACTCCAGTCCTTTCCACAGTATTGGATGCAGCACTCCCCTGTGATTTTGCAACACTCCAAAGCATTGTACAATGCCACCAGTACACGTGCACCCAGGTCTCACACCACTATTACCTTAAAGTACATGTGTCCTTAAACATATTGCATCCATGTGTGAAACTATCAATAGCCCTGACTTACCAATGTGTACCAGTGAGTACATACAGCAAACAAATATTTTTATATTTACATCCACACAAATATGTACATGCTCGTAACATGGGGGTTCAACACCCACTGTCATTGGTTGTCACTGCTAGCCCAACCCAACCCCCCGGGTCAGCCAAAGGTTGGCTGGCCATATCTCTCACTATCTATTCGAGAGTAGCCTGTAAACCTGTTAGTGTGTTTCTCTCCTGCAATGGCCTGATGAGCTTGCCAGGGTGTACTCTCCCTTTGATTGGCCTCAGCTGAGATGGGCACCAGCCTTCCCGCAACCATAATTAGAATTCAGTGGTGCAGAAAATGAATGAATGACTTTCTTACTGTACGCCAGATATGCTAACCACATGTCACCCTTAAAACTGTGGAAGCAGTTTTGGCAACACATCAGTTTTGGCAACACAGCAGTTTTGTGTGTGTGTGTGTGTGAGAGAGAGAGAGAGTAACAGAGAGCTGTCCAGAGGTACCTGGCCTTCACATCGGAGTTGAGTGAGATGGGCACCAGTCTGCCTGTGACCCTCGTAAAATTAAACAGTGAAGCAAATGAATGGATGAGGATGTTAAGCCTGATGACATTCTTGATGCAACCTTTCACCTTTCCCCAGGCTTAGGACCAGCATTCAGAGTAGATGAGCATGTGTTAATCCAATGACTGGGTTAATTGCTCCCTTTTACAATGCAATCTACTGTTCCCATTGTGTTTCTGCATTCAAAGTTTGAAAGTGTGATAAAATGTTCAATTAACTTGTAATTTGGAAAATGTGGAACTTGGGAGAAAAAAAAAAATCGAACACTTCTGATGTTATTCCATGTAATAAATATATATATATGTGTTTGTATAAAAAAAATAAAATAAAATAGTGGTAAGTAATTATATCGCAATTTTGGACAGGTACATTGGACAAATATTGTGAAGAGGATAAGGCATAAAAAGCAGCTCTGCAGTAAAGTGCTGAATTGCCCAAATTTCTTAGCATTTTGCAATGCATAAATCTTCTGCTTCGTGTCTCTGAAATAAAAGGATACATTTGCATATCCCGCCAGTATTTAGCATTGGAAACTAATGGTCATCATACAGATGCACTAGCTTTCTTTCACCTTATCAACAGTGCTGTAATCAACAGTAAATGCGGGTATACGCCATATACCCACTTATTTTATGAAGCATGTAGCATTTATGCACTTATTTTGCATTGTGAGATCATTTAGCAAAGTGTATTTTTTTTTTTTTTACAAGTGAAAATGTTTTGTTTTTTTTAAAGATTGTTTTGTCACTTGTTCTGTTTTGTAATCATGTCATAACCGTGTTTCCATACTATATCTTCAATCATTCAGTGTGTAGAGAGCTTGGTAATATAAGAGCCATACCACAGTTGAGCAGTGCGGAATCTCACAAAGGCCTTCAGCCAATAGAATCTGTTTTTATACAGGGTACGGAACTTCCCAGTAAAAACAAAACCACAATTCATCTTGCTAATTGCAAAGAAATTTACTGACGTACTACATCTAGATTTTCACTTATAAACATTTATTTTAAAATGAACAAAAGAGGGATGCGGTCCCATGAACCTGATTGCCAACAAGGCACATTAACCATGCAGGTTTTTGCTAAACGAGGCAATAATATCTCTGTCAGCTCTGAAAAAAATGATGTCACACAACTTGCAGTCTCAGCCTCAGGCTCCAAATCGGTCCTAGATTCCCGTAAATTACATTCCACTTCTCTAACATAATAATCATATTTATGAGTTATATGATAAACGACATTAAATTTTTATTTTAATCGCATATTTTTTATGCACCCCTCCTTGAATCGCCACCTTATCGTGGTGGAGGGGTTTGCGTGACCTAATGATCCTAGGAGCTATGTTGTCGGGGGCAAATGCCCCTGGTAGGGTCACCCAAGGCAAACAGGTCCGGGGTGAAGGTCCAGACAAAGTGCGATTCAAAACAAACCCCTAAGACATGATACAACAAAAGGAAGCAGTCTCCCTTGCCCGGACACGGGTCACCGGGGTTCCCTCCTGAAGCCAGGCCCAGGGGAGGGGCTCGAAGGCGAGCGCCTGGTGGTCAGGCTTATGCCCATGGAGCCTGGCCGGGCCCAGCCCGAAAAGGAGACATGGGTCAGCCCTCCCATGGACCCACCACCCGTGGGAGGAGTTTTAGGGGTCGGGTGCAGTGTGAGTTGGGTGGCAGCCAAAGGCATGGGTTCTGTCGGACTGATCCTCGGCTACTTACTCTGACCTTCGGGACATGGAATGTCACCTCTCTGGTGGGAAAGGAGCCTGATTTGGTGCGTGAGGTGGAGAGATACCGACTAGATATAGTCGGGCTCACCTCAACGCATAGCTTGGGCTCTGGAACCATCCATCTCGAATGAGGCTGGACCTTCTTCTATTCTGGAGTTGCTCATGGGGAGAGGCGGCGAGCCGGTGTGGGTATTCTTGTTGCCCCCCGTCTCGGTGCCCAAATGTTGGGGTTCTCCCTGGTTGACGAAAGGGTAGCTTCCCTCAGTCTTCGGGTGGGGGGGCGGGTCCTGACTGTTATTTGTGCTTATGCACCAAATGACAGTTCAGAGTACCCACCCTTTTTGGAGTCTTTGGGGTGTTGGAGAACGCTCCTCGGGAGACTCGCCGTTGTCTTGGGAGACTTCAACGCCCATGTGGGCAATCGATAGTGTGACCTGGAAGGGTGTGATCGGTAGGTACGGCCTCTCCAGTCTGAATCGAATGGTGTGTCGTTGTTGGACTTCTGTGCTCGTCATAGTTTGTCTATCACTTAACACCATGTTCGAACATAAGGGTGTCCATAAGTGCACTTGGCACCAGGACACCCTAGGTCACAGTTCGATGATTGACTTTGTAGTCGTGTCATCGGACTTGCGACCATATGTTCTGGACACTCGGGTGAAGAGAGGAGCTGAGCTGTCTACCGATCACTACCTGGTGGTGAGTTGGCTTCGGTGGTGTGGGAGGTTGCCTTCCAGACCTGGCAGGCCCAAGCGTGTAATCAGGGTCTGCTGGGAACGTTTGGCGGAGCCCCCTGTCCGAGAGGCCTTTAACTCCCACCTCCGGCAGAGCTACAACCACGTTCCAGAGGAGGCGGGGGACATGGAATCCGAATGGGCCATGTTTCGTTCCTCCATTGCTGAGGCGGCAGCCCATAGCTGTGGCCGTAAGGTTGTCAGTGTTTGTCGTGGCGGTAATCCCCGAACCCGGTGGTGGACACCTGCGGTGAAGGGGGCCGTCCAGCTGAAGAAGGAGGCCTATCGGGTTTTATTAGCCTGTGGGACTCCTGAGGCAACAAACGGGTACTGGCAGGCCAAACGTGCTGCAGCCGAGGCTGTCGCAGATGCAAAATCTCGGGCGTGGGAGGAGTTCGGTGAGGGCCTGGAGAGTGATTATCGGTTGGCCTCAAAAAGGTTCTGGGCCACCATCCGACGCCTCAGGAGGGGGAAGCAGTTCTTCACAAACACTGTTTATGGTGGAGGTGGGGAGCTGCTTACCTTGACTGGGGATGTTGTTGAGAGGTGGAGGGAATACTTTGAGGACCTTCTCAATCTCACCAACACGCCCTCCGTGGAGGAGGAAGACCCTGGGGGTTCAGGTGAGGGTCCGCCCATCACCGGAGTGGAGGTCACTGAGGTTGTCAAAAAGCTCCTCGGTGGTTGAGCTCCGGGTTTGGACGAGATCCGCCCGGAATATCTCAGGGCTCTGGATGTTGTAGGACTGTCTTGGTTGACACGTGTCTGCAACATCGCGTGGTCATCGGGGGCTGTACCTCTGGATTGGCAAACTGGGGTGGTGGTCCCAATTTTTAAGAAGGGGGACGGAGGGTGTGTTCCAATTATCGGGGAATTACACTCCTCAGCCTACCTGGGAAAGTCTATGCAGGGGTACTAGAGAGGAGGATCCGACCGATAGTCGAACCTCGGATTCAGGAGGAACAATGTGGTTTTCTTCCTGGCCGCAGCACTCTTGACCAACTCTATACGCTCCACAGGATTCTGGAGGGGGCATGGGAGTTTGCCCAATCTGTCCACATGTGCTTTGTGGATTTGGAGAAGGCTTTCGACCGTGTCCCTCGAAAGATCTTGTGGGGCGTGCTCCGAGAGTACGGCGTTCCGGATCCGTTGCTACGAGCTATTCGGTCGCTGTATCACCGGAGCCAGAGTTTGGTCCGTATTGGTAACAGCAGGTCGGATTCGTTTCCAGTGGGAGTCGGAGTCCGCCAAGGCTGTCCTTTGTCACCGATTCTGTTCATAATTTTTATGGACAGAATTTCTAGGCGCAGTCGAGGCGATGAGGGGTTCTGGTTTGGTGGCCATCGGATATCGTCTCTGCTTTTTGCGGATGATGTTGTCCTCTTGGCTTCATCAAGTCGGGCCCTCCAGCTCTCATTGGAGCGATTCGCAGCTGAGTGCGAAGCAGCCGGGATGAAGATCAGTACCTCCAAGTCCGAGGCCATGGTTCTCAGTCGGACAATGGTGGAATGCACCCTCCGGTCGGGAATGAGGTCCTGCCCCAAGTGGAGGAGTTTAAGTATCTTGGGGTCTTGTTTATGAGTGAGGAAGGATGGAGCAAGAGATCGACAGACGGATCGCTGCAGCCTCTGCTGTTAAGCGGTGCCTGTACCGGTCCGTTGTGGTGAAAAAGGAGCTGAGCCGCAAGGCTTAAGCTCTCAATTTACCAGTCGATCTACGTTCCAACCCTCACCTATGGTCACGAGCTTTGGGTAATGACCGAAAGAACAAGATCACGGATACAAGCGGCTGAAATGAGCTTTCTTCGCCGGGTGGCGGGGTTCTCCCTTAGAGATAGGGTGAGAAGCTCCGCCATCCGGGAGAGCTCGAGTAGATCCGCTGCTCCTCCGCATTGAGAGGGGCCAGTTGAGGTGGCTCGGGCATCTGGTCAGAATGCCCCCCGGACGCCTCCCTGGTGTGGTGTTTTGGGCATGTCCAACCGGGAAGAGACCCCGGGGTCGACCTAGAACACGCTGGAGGGACTATGTCTCTCGGCTTGTCTGGGACCGCCTCGGTGTCCCCCCGGGAGAGTTGGAGGAAGTAGCTCGGGAGAGCGATGTCTGGACCTTTTTGCTAAGGTTGCTGCCCCCACGACCCGACCCTGGACTAAGCGGAAGATGATGATTTTTTATGCAGCCATAGGGGTGCACAAACCAGTGTCTCTCCCTCACGCCAGTCCCAAGCGCGGATAAATGCAGAAGGTTGCGTCAGGAAGGGCATCTGATGTAAAACCAATGCTAAACTTTATAATGCAAATTACAACTATTACCTCTATACCGAATCGGTCGAGGCCCGGGTTCACAACGACCGCCATCAGTGCTGTTAACCAACAGGTTGCTTTTGGAAATTTGACGACTGTTGATCGAAGAAGGTGCGGTGAGAGGCGTGTCCATAGGCGGAGAGAGAAGAGGAAAAGCATGAGTCTAGGACTGAGAGTAGGGACTTTGAATGTTGGAATTATGAAAAAAAAGGTAGAGAGCTGGCTGACATGATGTAGAGGAGGAAGGTGGACATACTGTGTGTTCAGGAGACCAGGTGGAAAGGTAGCAAGGCTAGAAGCTTAGGAGCAGAGATTAAACTGTTTTATAATGGTGTGGATGGGAAGACAAATGGAGTAGGAGTCATCTTGAAGGATGGGTTTGTCAGGAATGTTCTAGAAGTGAAAAGAGTATCAGACAGAGTGATGAGTCTCAAGTTAGAAATTGAAGGCGTGATGTTCAATGTTGTTGGTGCTTATGCTCCACAGGCAAGATGTTAGCTAGAAGAGAAGGAAAGATTCTGGAGTGAGTTAGATGAAGTGATGCAGAGTACCCCCAGAGGTGAAAGAGTGATCATTAGTACACACCTCAATGGACATGTTGGTGCAGGCAACAGAGGGGACGAGGAAGTGATGGAAAGGTTTGGTATCCACGACAAGAACACAGAAGGACAGATGTTGATAGATTGTGTAAAAAAAAAAAAAAAGATGGAGATGGCTGCGGTAAATACTTTCCTCCAGAAGAGACAGGAGCATAGGGTGACTTATAAAAGTGGAGGTAGAAGCACACAGGTAGACTACATCTTGTGTAGACAATGCAATTTAAAGGAAGTCAGTGACTGCAAAGTAGCAGTGGGTGAGAATGGGACCAAAAACATAGGATGGTGATGTGCAGGATGATGCTGATGGTGAGGAAGGTGAAGAAGGCAAAGACAGATCTGAAGACAAAGTGGTGGACACTGAAAAAGGAAGTGTCATGTTGTCTTCAAAGACGAGTTGAAACAAGCTTTGGGTGGTCAGCAAGTGCCTCCAGGTGACTGGACAACCACAACAAATGTGATCAGTGATCAGGGAAACAGGTAGGAGAGTACTTGGTGTGTCCTCTGGAAGGAAAGTAGATAAGGAGACTTGGTGGTGGAATGAGGAAGTGCAGGAGTGTGTACAAAGGAAGAGGTTATCTAAGAAGAAGTGTGACACTGAGAGGACCGAAGAAAGTAAACAGGAGTACAGGGAAACACAGCACAAGGCGAAGGTAGCAGTGTCAAAGGCGAAACAGAGGGCGTATGATGACTTGTATGCTAGGTTGGACAATAAGGAGGGACAAAATTATTTATATAGATTGGCACAGCAGAGAAAGAGATCGGAAGGACGTGCAGCAAGTTAGAGTGATTTAAACACAGATAGGGAAATGTATTGACTGATGACAGAAGTGTGCTGGGAAGATGGAAAGAGTACTCTGAAGAGCTGATGAATGAGGAAAATGAGAGAGAAAAAATGAGTAGAAGCGGTGACTAATGCCCTTCTCACTTCACCCGTTCCTAATCTTTGCTACTTCCTGGTCCTCAAAGACGATGAAGAATGGAAACGCAGTTGGTCCTGATGACATACCTGTGGATGTCTAGAAGTGTCTCAGAGAGGCAGCAGTACATTTTCTGACTAGAACATTCAACAAGGTCTTAGAGAGTAAACAGATGCCGAAGAAATGGAGGAGAAGTGCGATGGTACCCATTTTTCAGAACAAGGGAGACGTGCAGAGTTGTGGTAACTACAGAGGGATAAAGTTGATGAGCCATACAATGAAGTTATGGGAAAGAATAGTGGAAGCTTGACAAATGGCAGAGGTCAGCATTTGTGAACAACAGTTTGGCTTCATGCCAAGAAAGAGCACCACAGATGCAGTGTTTGCTTTGAGGATGTTAATAGAGAAGTACAGAGACGGTCAGAAGGAGCTGCATTGTGCCATTGTGGATCTGGAGAAAGCATATGACAGAGTGCAGAGAGGAACTGTGGTATTCCATGAGGAAGTCTGGAGTGGCAGAGAAGTATGTTAGAGTGGTGCAGGACATGTATGAGAGATGTAAGACAGTGGTGAGGTGTGCTGTCGGCATGACAGAAGAGTTCAAGGTGGAGGTGGGACTGTATCAAGGATCAGTTCTGAGCCCCTTATTGTTTGCTATGGTGATGGACAGGCTGACAGACGAGGTTAGACAAGAATCTCCATGGACCATGATGTTTGCGGATTACATTGTGATCTGTAGTGAGAGCAGAGAAGAAGTGGAGGAAAATCTGCGGTGGAGGTATGCCCTGGAAAGGAAAGGAATGAAGGTTAGTCTCAGTAAGACAGAATAAATGTGTGTGAATGAGAAGGACCCGAGAGGAACGGTGAGGTTAAAGGGAACCGAGATAAGGAAGGTGGAGGATTTTAAGTACTCAGGCTCAACAATCCAGAGCAATGAAGTGTGGAAAAAAGGTGAAGAAGCGTGTGCAGGCAGGTTGGAATTGTTGGAGAAAAGTGTCCGATGTGATGTGTGATAGGAAAGTATCGGCAAGAATGAAAGGAAAAGTGTACAAGACAGTGATTAGGCCAGTGATGTATTTTTTGGAAACAGTAGCAGAGCTGGAGGTAGCAGAGATTAAAATGCTGAGGTTCTCTTTCGGAGTAACCATAGATAGGATCTGGAATAATTACATCAGAGAGACAGCACATGTTCGAGGCATTGGAGACAAAGTCAGAAAGGCTACATTGAGATGGTTTGGACATGTTCAGAGGAGGGATAGTGAACATAATGGTAGTAGGATTCTGAGGCTGGAACTGCCAGGTAAAAGGCCTAGAGGAAGACCAAAGAAAAGATTTATGGATGTGGTGAAGGAGGACATGGAGGCCGTTGGTGTCAGAAAATAAGATGCAGAGGACAGGGTGAGATGGAGGCAGATTTGCTGTGGCAACCACTGAAGGGAACAGCCAAAAGGAAATGAAGAAGAAGATTGCGTTTCGGATTTGTTTGGCTCTCTCAAGATATTGGGGATGCAGATTATTTTATTGCTGTATTGAAGCAAAGACTATCTGACAATGTCACAAGATTGGTATTCATCGCTTCATAATCCTACCAAGTGCTCTAATTATCTACTTTTTCTAAGTCCCTACTAAATGTCGAGACTTATCATAGCTTAAATTTCGCCTAATATTTAAGAAATTGCGTGTCAAAATTCAGAAGTGGCAATTTCAGATTTAGAATTGAAACGGGCAGATACAACAATGTGCCTTCGGTCATGAGATTTTGTCCTTTCTGCCAAAAACAATCTAATTGAAGATGAAATGCATGTTCTGCTTTATTGCAAAGCCGACAGTGTTATAAGAAATTATCTTTTAGCAAACCATATCAATTACCTTCTCTCAAAATAGCTTTGTTAATCTTATGTTTTCAACAAATCAATGCGTCATTAAAACTTGTATCTACTTTTATCTGATAAGAAAATGTGAGGCGCTCCACCGAATGTAGGCACTTATCGCAAGTGACGTATGGTGGTTGTGAGACAAAATGCGGCTTATCCGGACTTTCGATCTTTCAAGTGAGCAAGTGACAGTTGAGTACTAAACAAGTATTCAACGCGCACTTGCTCACTTAAAAGATCGGAAGTCCAAATAAGCCGCGTTTTGTCTCACAAGCAGCATACGTCACTTATGACAAGCGCCTACATTCGGTTGAGTGCCTTACAAATCAGGAACTCTGATGGCTCTCATTAATCATGGATGCACTCTTGCAAACCCATGCAATATATATGTATTATGGGCCAGTGGCCTGAAACTGTCAGTCTGTCATTAGGACCATTCTCACATGACAGACATGCTCGTCATGGTCCTTGGAGAAAATCAAGATGTCATCAAGGTACATAAACACGAACCGGTTCAGAATGTCCCTGAGTACGTCATTTACCAAAGCTTGGAAAACCGCCGAGGCATTAGTTAGACCAAAAGGCATGACCAGGTATTCGAAGTGCCCCAGAGGTGTATAGACCCTGAGGTCTAGTTTAGAAAAAAATAGCGGTGCCATGGAGAGGGGGTGAAGGCCGAGTTAACAAGAGTGAGGGGGTACTTGTTTTTTTTTTTTTAAATGGTTATACTGTTGAGGCCCGTGAAATCAATGCAGGGTCTCAGGGTTTTGTCCTTTTTTCCACAAAGAAAACCCAGAGCCTACCGGTGACGATGAGGGCTGGATAAAACCTGCAGCCAGTAGTTCAGTTATGTACTATTTCATGGCTTCCCTCTCAGGCTTTGAGAGGTTATAGAGTCGCTGAGTGGGAGTGCGGAACCTGGGAGCAATTCACTTGAGCAATCAAATGGTCGGTGCAGTGGCAGCAAATGGGCCCAGTACTGACTGAACGCCTCTTTTAAGTCATAATATTCTTTCAGGACGTAAGTCAAATTCATTTCCCCTGGCTCAACCGGAGTTGGTGAAACTTCAGTTTCGGGATATGGCAGCCAGCCAGTAGGCAGTGTCAGTGGAAGTAATCACTCCAGTTGCGTATGATGAACGTGAACCAGTCAATGTGGTGGTTATGAGTTTGTAGCCACGACTATCCCAACACCATGGGAGTGAGAAGAGCAGAAATGACAAACAGTTCCAAACACTCATGGTGGTTACCGGAAAGGCTGAGCTTGATAGGTTCCGTTTTGTGAGTGATGCGAGCGATGAGTCAGCCATCTATGGCTTTGGGGTTTCGAGTCTATGTACCAGTAGGTGGTGGAGCTGAACTTGCCCCGAGTCAATGAAATTGGCGTCAGCGCCTGAGTAAATGAATAATTGAACTGAGTGAGTTTGACGTGTGGAGTGCAGCATACATTAAACCTGAAGGAGCTTCCCAATAGTTTCAGAGGATTGACTCTCTCTGTACTTCTCTATTAACATCCTCAAGGCAAACACTGCATCTGTGGTGCTCTTTCTTGGCATGAAGCCAAACTGTTGTTCACAAATGCTGACCTCTGCCATTAGTCAAGCTTCCACAATTCTTTCCCATAACTTCATTGTATGGCTCATCAACGTTATCCCTCTGTAGTTGCCACAACTCTGCACATCTCCCTTGTTCTTAAAAATGGGCACCATCGCACTTCTCCATTTCTTCAGCATCCTCTCACTCTCTAAGACCTTGTTGAATGTTCTTGTCAGAAAATCTACTGCTGCCTCATCACTTCACCCTTACTAAGCTTTGCTACTTCCTGGTCCTCAACAGTCACCTCTTCTACTCTTTTTTCTCTCTCATTTTCCTCATTCATCAGCTCTTCAAAGTTCTCTTGCTATCTTCCCAGCACACTTCTGCCATAAGTCAATATATTTCCCTCTGTCCTTAATCACTAACTTGCTGCACATCGTTCCCATCTCTATTTATCTCTGTACCAACGTGTATGAATTATTTTCTCCCTCTTTACTTTCCAACCAAGCATGCAAGTCATCATAGGTCCCCTGTTTGGCCTTCGACACTTGAAAGAACTCTCCGTGGAGGAAGCTCTTAGGTAAACCTGCACGTCCTGGATTCCTGCATCTCAATGTTTAGGAGTACTCCGGGAGCAACAGACAACGAACCACACGAGTGAAATCAGTCTGGTTTATTCATCAGAAGCTCTTCGAACACATGCAGTGTCTGCTTATTTATACAGTGGGATGTGCGTGCAAAGCAATAATTACTGTTCACAAAGTATTTCAATATATGGAATGTTTGTGCCCTGCGGCACTTAACGCTTGGCTAATTCCATTTCAAAACAATTCCTCATATAGAGTTACTTTCACTTTTCCGAATCCCACACCCTCACCGAAACAGGAACGCCCACTCAACAGTTTCATGTGCCTAGCGCACATGTCACAATAACAAGAAGAACATGAAGCTCTGGATACACAGAAGTTACATAACACACATAGTTGCATCTCATTTATCCTATCAATTTATTCCATCAACACTGCTACCTTCACCTTACACTGTGTCTCACTGTACTCCTATTTACTCTCTTTAGTCCTCTCTTTGTCCCATACCTTCTTAGCTAACCTCTTCCTTTGTACACACTCCTGCACTTCCTCATTCCACCACCAAGTCTCCTTTTCTACTGTCCTTCCAGAGGACACCCCAAGTATTCTCTTTCCTGTTTCCCTGATCACATTAGCTGTAGTTGTCCAGTCATCTGGAAGCACTTCCTGACCACTCAAAGCCTGTTTCAATGCCTCCTTGAAGACAACACAACACTCTTCCTTTTTCAACTTCCACCCCTTTGTCTTCTGCTCTGCCTTGGCCTTCTTCACCTTCCTCACCATCAGCGTCATCCTGCACACCACCATCGTATGCTGTTTGGCAACACTCTCACCCACTACTACAGTCACGGACTTACTTCCAATTACATCGCCTACACAAGATGTAGTCTACCTGTGTGCTCATCCCTCCGCTTTTATGCTACGGTCTCTTCTGGAAGGAAGCATTTACACAGCTATTTCCATCCTTTTTGCAAAATCTACCAACATTTGTCCTTCTGCGTTCCTGTCCTGGATACCAAATCTGGCCATCAATTCCTTGTCCCCTCCTTTTCCTGCATCAGCATATCCATTGAAGTCTGCCCCAGTGACCACTCTTTCACCACTGGGGTATTCTGCATCACTTCATCTAACTCACTCCAGAATCTCTCCTTCTCCTCTAGCTCACATCTTGCCTGTGGGGCATAAGCACTAACAGCATTGAACATCACGCCTTCAATTTGTATCTTGAGACTCATCACTCTGTCTGACACTCTTTTCACTTCTAGAACATTCCTGAAAAACTCCTCCTTCAGGATGAGTCCTAGTCCATTTCTCTTCCCATCCACACCATGAAAAAACAGCTTAAACCCTGCTCCTAAGCATATAACATTGTTATCTTTCCACCTGGTCTCCTGAACACACAGTATGTCCACCTTCTTCCTCTGCATCATGTCAGCCAGCTCGCTACCTTTTCCTGTCATAGTTCCAACATTCAAAGTCCCTACTTTCAGTCCTAGACTTTCCTTTTCTCTCTCTGCCTACGGACATGCCTCTCGCCTCTCCTTCTTCGAGCAACAGTAGTCCAATTTCCAAAAGTACCCTGTTGGTTAACAGCACTGATGGTGGTCGTTGTTCACCAAGGCCTCGACCGATTCAGTATGGAATTTTTTGTTGTTACTCGCATACATATATATGTATTCACGAGCGCATGCATTATTGTTGATCGACATTTTATAGTATTAAAAAGTGTACACGGCTATCTTACCCCCTCCCCCCTAGCGTACGTTTTGTACGCTTGGGAAAATGTTAAATGACCCCTTAGTGCTAACCAGTAATGTTAACAACACTTAACTTTGATGGAAACGTTAATTAACGACATGACTAACCATGCTTTGAACAACACGTATTTAACAGTCAGCTTCCGTAAGGTAAGGGACCACTGTACTATATTTTACTACATTAATACTGTATTAACTAGTAAGACGGTATATAGAATGTGTTTAAGAAAGCATATTTTAACGCATGTAATAGAGACATGGTATTTTACTTCCGGTTGATTACATGCGAGAATAATATGATACACGGGGTTTTACTTCCGAGAACAGAATTGTACTTTTTATGAGTTGTATTGAATAAGGGATAACAACTCAGCTTGGGCACATCTTTTTTTATTTATATGTGTACTTCAACAGCAATGTAAAGAAAATTGGATCTTGATTTATTTCAGGCTAAACAGTTCTCAGATGCTTTAAATTTTATTATTATTACTTTTTTTATAATCTCACTGAAAGATACATGATAACCATTCATTAAATTCTCCCTCTGTCTCTCTCAGTCTGTCTAAAAGAACACAAAAGGACAGACATAAATCAGTCTTGGGAATTCATTCAGTCATTCATTCATTTTCTGAACAGTTTAATCCTAGTAAGGGTTGCAGGGAGCCAGAGGTCGTGAAGGCAGGGTACACCCTGGACAGCTCACCAGGCCAGAGCAGGGCAGATGCCAAGAATTACACAAAGGTGATTTTCAATATGATACCTGCTGCTCCCACTGGCGGGTCATGCATATGCTTGCACATGGATGGACCTTCAGTGAGGATTTCCCCAGACATGATTTGCCTCTTAATACCACCACTGTCTTCCTTTCGGATTTTTCCCTTTTACTTGGGAGTCGCCACAGCGAATCATCTGATTCACACGTTTGATTTGGCAGAGGTTTTTACGTCGGATGCCCTTCCTGTCACAACCCTTTTAACAAGGGACAGAAACACGCTGACGGCTTTGCAGCCTACTCTTTACGAAAGTCAGCAATGGTTCTTTTACATGCCTCTCACCATAGACAGTGAGAGACATGGCCCGCCTTTGATAACCCAGTTAGCCGCACTGGGGAGGGGGCAGTGACAACCCTGTGGAGAGTGGGACTCAAACCCCCAACCTTTGGATCAGCGATCCGGCGCCCTATACCACTAGACCACCACTGCCCCCTCTCTCTTAATACCACCACTATCATGTCACAATTATACAAACCATAAATAATATTCAACAACACAATGTCACAAGGCATGACATTGCAGAGTGAGGGATATTTTGCACATCTCTGTAACTCTGAGTTATAAATAATGTATATTATAAATCTGAGTTATAAATAATGTAACATTGTTCAATTTTAAATCTGGTGCTTGGCCAAATGTAGTTAACATGAACCTTTACTCCTTGACCTCTCCTTACGATCTCTGACTTGGTGAGATGGGTTGAGTTGCCCATGGACCATCGATTGGATTGACAAACGATGCCTTCGTAATGGAATTCAGTGCCTCAGGGAGACTTGGGATGGTCTCACTAAGAACCTTGACAGGGCTTGGTGAAAGGCTTTGCAACTTGCTACTAAATGTATTTCACTGTCTTGTGGATGCAGCTTGGGATAGCATTAGTCTAAATCACCGCTGACCCGTAATGGGGGTCTTTTGATAATCTGGCAGGCTCTATAATCGATTAGGAGTACAATGTTTTACACTCATAAGTCCGTTTTGTCACCATGTCCAGAAATTAACTATTGCCAAGATTCCACACAATAGAGAAGATACCCAACACGTTGCCATATTGTTTTCATTTCCCAAATAAATGATTTTTAATTACACTAAATTCTGTTCACAGTGTTATTTTCATGTGTGCAGTAAACATTATTTTTGCAAGTTTCATTTCACAGCTATTTACAAAATGTTGTGTGTATTATAATGAAAAGGCCTGCTGTAGTAAATGAAATAAACTCAGCTAGTGTGAACAATGCCAATGGTCACGTGGCAACACAGGACATCTCAATAAATAAAAAAATATAAATAAATAAGCAAGGCAAATGATTAATTAATTCATTCATTAATTCATTTTCTGAACTGTTTAATCTCAATTAGGGAGGCTGGCGCCTATCTTGGCCAACTCTGGACGAGGACAGAGTACACCCTGGACAGCTTGCCAGGCCATCGCAGGGCAAAAACATGTTGACAGCTATGCAGCTGTTCTTGACAAGAGTCAGCAATGGTTCTTTTACACTCACCATGTTTTTCTCTCACCAAAGATAGTGAGAGACATGGCCCCTTTTTTTATAGTTATCTGGACTGGGGGCAAGGTAAATTATATGAAAATTAAACAGACACTAAAATCTTGTTGGAACATTTCCTACTCACCATTCTACTTGTATGATTATCAGGAATGCAAAGCAAGATCTCTAAAGCAAGATGCTGAGATATGTTTATTGAATGACAAGCACCTGATTGGGTTTGAGAAGAACCCATCTATTTATGCAAATTAATACACATACTCGGCTCATTACTTTCACACAGCAGGTTGCTTGCTCATTTACACCTGGCTGTCATGACAAAATCAACCCAAAAAATAAATAAAAATATAAATAAATAATTAAATAAATAAATAAACAAATAAATAATAATAAATAAACAAACAATTCTTTCAAAAGAATTTCAGAAAGAAAGAATTGCAGATGATTGGTGGGGAGTTTTAGTCTGTCCAATGGTATATCTTAAATGCTTCCTATATTAATAGGCCAGTTAATTTTATTCTTCAGGTGGGTTTGTGTGTTATTTTACTCTGTTGATTCCTCAGGGTGAAGCTAATTTTTCAGGTTAATTACGAACAGACATGATTTAGAGATTAATGCTATGGTATGATTTTGGTCCACCTCATAATGAGCTCATTAAAGCAGGAGTTGAACCCTGGCTGGGAATATTAATTTATTAATCTTATCAGGCACACGGACAACACAGTTTTCAAAATGGATCTGATGCATGTTAATGTATAGAGCCCGTCAGACGGGTCAATTTTGCCAGCTTGATTTAATTGCTTTAGTACTTTAAATGGCAAATATTAATTATTGGGTGATTCTGTCAGACTATGTTTATCTCTTATACTATTTTAAAATAGTTTAAAAGAAAGAGAAGGGGAAAAAATGCAAATAGCCTTTTTTTTCCCCTGAATGCATCAGGTAGTCAATACATCAGACTAATTTCGGCATGTATTGATATAATATTTCTTGTTCTTGACACGACACATTATATCCATGATTGTTTTTTGCAGATATCCAGTCTTATTGCAATAAAAATGCTCATGTATGCGATCCTGTGAGATTTCAATATGCCAAAATCACACCATGAATGGAATCTCACTGTCAAGATTGAAGAGCCCAAATAACCCAGAATAGAAAGACTGGAGCTTCAATATGTAGGAGGATAGATTAAAATTTATTTAGATATTGTTTGGAAAAATTTTATGAGATTTACTATGGACAGATGTCTGACCTGCAATGGCCTGGCGAGCTGTCCAGATTGTACTCTACCCACGCCCAGAATCAGCTGAGATGGGTGCCAGCTTTCTGCAACCCGAAATAGAATTAAATGATTCAGAAAATGAATTAATGATTGATCATTTTAAAAACCTCATTATTTTACTTAGGAATCTCTCTCTCTCTCTCACACACACACACACTCACAGAGAATTAAAAAAACTATAATAATAAATATATATATATATATATATATATATATATATATATATATAAATATATATATATATATAAATCAGTTTTTCTTTTTCTTTTGTGAGAAATGCTAGTTCTGGGGTGAGGATCATTGTGTTCATTCAGATGTTGTTTCCACAGTCTAATTTGATTCTGGTACAATTATAATACCATCAAACATTGACAGGGCAGTCATGGCCCAGTGGGAGAGTGTTGGCTTACTGATGCGAGGGCCAGAGGGTCAAGCCCTCAAGCCCTGTTATCACCGAATTGTCATCGCCAACCACCCGCCAAGTCCCCCCACTATACACACACACACACACAGTGCAGCAAGATTGATTCTCAAAGGCCAGCCACACCTCTCACTGTCTGTGATTAGAGCCATTTTAACCATTGAAAGTCTATCAGGTAAAACTGCAATGACTCCTTTGTTGATAATTCATATTTTCTTTTCAACATTTTTTCTCATGTATTTTTCCTTTGCTTCCATCTAGAGGAGAGTGATGTACATTGCTAAAAATCTGAATCTAATCAGTTTCATATACACACCCACACAGCAACACATCTTAATGTAGGCAGGTCTTTGTTCAATTGAGGAAAAATAATTTCTTGTTTTTTTATCGTATCCTTTGCTTCCATCCAGAGGAGACTGATATACATTGCTATATTGTCCATTACCCCAATGTTAGAGACACAAATATAATTAGTGCAGTTTTTTGTTTATTTACACAGATTTTAGGCTACTTCTTCGTGCGGTGAATGCTAATGAGCTGAGCAGATTTTGGATTTTTCCAACTTTTCTAATGAATGTCATTTTGTGACATTTATTGACTGTTTGCGAATGTTGGCCACAGCATTCTCTATAAAAAGTCTCTCGAAAACTCCTCCTATTCAGGAAGTGTGGAGTCTGAGATGATTGCACTCCTCCATAACCAGCCTGCAGTGTTCTGCTCTGGTGAGTTTCATTTTATTCTCGGTTTCTGGAGAAATCTGAGTTTCATTCTCAGCACTGTGAGAAAAAGTGATTAATAACTGGACCTACAAAGTTGTGTGCTTCACTTTAAAGAAACCTGAAATCAGGCTGTAATTAATTTTAATCAAAGTTAAAGTGAAACTCTGAACATTTGGACTGGAGAGAGCAAGAACAGCAAAACAAAATGGCTTCTAAGTTCTCAGAGGAGGCTCTCTCCTGCCCTGTGTGCTCTGAAATCTTCAATAATCCTGTTGTTCTGGGCTGCAGTCACAGTGTGTGTAAAGTGTGTTTGGAGAAGTTCTGGGAGACCAAAGGATCCAGAGAATGTCCCGTTTGTAGGAAGAAGTCATCTAAGGCTGAATCTCCAACAAATCTGGCCTCAAAGAACCTGTATGAGACTTTCTTACAGGAGAGAAGTCAGAGATCTTCATCAGAGTCTGAAACAGTCTGCAGTCTGCACAGTGAGAAATTCAAACTCTTCTGTCTGGACGATCGACAGCCGGTGTGTGTAGTGTGTCAGAGTTCAAGAAAACACACCAACCACAAATTCTGCCCCATTGATGAGGCAGTAACAGACTGTAAGGTAAATAATGTATATTATAAAAACACACACTGAACATTGTGCAGTTAAATCTCCCTAATAAACAGTAGTATGGGGTAACGATGTGTAAAATAAGATCTGAAACACAGAGTCTCCATGCAGTGTGTGGATTTGTTTCAGGAGAAGCTCAAAACTGCACTGAAGCCCCTACAGGAGAAACTGAAGATCTTTGAAGATTGTAAACTGAACTGGAGTCAGACTGCAGAACATATAAAGGTCAGAATCAACAGCATGGGTTTGATATTATAATTATATTTTACATCATTGCATAATGGATTCTATTTCATTTGGTTTCCTCTTGACTGCAGATTCAGGCCCAACACACAGAGCGTCAGATTAAGGAGGAGTTTGAGAAGCTTCACCGGTTTCTACGAGATGAAGAGGCAGTCAGGATCGCTGCACTGAGAGAGGAAGAGGAGCAGAAGAGTCAGATGATGAAGGAGAAAATGGAGAAGCTGAGCAGAGACCTTTCATCTCTTTCAGACACAATCACAGCCATACGAGAGGAGATGGAAGCTGAAGACATCCCGTTCTTACAAGTGAGGATCATTTATTCAGTATTTATACTGTGAGAAAGTAAAACTTGTTTCAATCATCTGAAACGTCACATTTCATTGGTGTAAAAATGTCCATCTCCACTGATATTCTTTGTTGTTTTACAGAACTACAAGGCCACAGTGAAAAGGTGAGTGATGTGCTTTCTGTCACTCTCATTCTGTGTTTCTGAATACAAACCCACAGCAGCACCGACTCCTGAATGTGTTTACAGAGCCAAGTGCACAATGCAGGATCCAGAGGAGCTTTCAGGAGCACTGATCCATGTGGCCAAGCATCTGAGCAACCTGAAGTTCAGAGTCTGGGAGAAGATGCAGGACACTGTACAATACAGTAAGCTACTGAAAGTACCCATTTTTCTCATTCATTCGTGTCTGTCTGGCAACGTATTGTTGTCTTGGTTATTAATTTATACAGTACGTACATAAATCTGTTTACAGACACCATTTAATACTGTGGAACTTTTATTTTAGAAGTCTTTGGTTCATATAGACTGTGGTGTGTTCAAGTTATTTGTGTAGAATGATTTGAAGCTAAAGCATATTTTTCAGTATTTTATTCCATTTAATTGGTGAAAAAATGTACAGTATCATCTGTTTAATCCGTGTTCAGGTCACAGGGGCAGCAGTATCAGCAGTGAGGTGATCTCTACTTATATTTCGAAAAAGTGGTAGAATTTTTGTAATGCGTATAATAAGTGTTCGTGTTTAATTGGGTTCCTCGGTGACGCAGTTTATTTTGAGAGTTGAACATCGGATGGTGTCTTATTCATGAAAGAAAACTTTCTCCATTCAGTGTTTGTATTGCGCAGAGAGACTGAGGAACCAACGGAGTGCAGCAGAGACTTAAAGGTTCAGAATTTCTTACGGAGTTTCTATTTTCTCTTATTCCTGTGTGTGTTTTCAGTACCTGTAACTCTGGACCCCAACACCGCTCATCCTAGCCTCATTGTATCTGATGATCTGACCAGTGTGAGATTCAGTGACGAGAAACAGAACCTTCCTGATAATCCAGAGAGATTTAATGTTTATTCCTGTATTCTGGGCACTGAGGGTTTTAACTCGGGGACTCACTGCTGGGATGTTGATGTTGGCTACTGTACAGGGTGGAATGTGGGTGTGATCAGAGAATCTGCTCAGAGAAAAGGGTGGATATTCTCCAGTAGTGGAATCTGGTATGTGTGGTATATTAGTGGTGAATATCGAGCAGGTTCTACACCACAGCCATTTACTTTCCTATCAGTAGCAAACAAACTTCAGAGAATCAGAGTCCAGCTGGACTGGGACAGAGGAAAACTGTCCTTCTCTGACCCGCTCACTAACGAACATATCCACACTTTCTCACACACATTCACTGAACCATTACTGCCATTCCTCCGGGTGTTTGGTTTAGAATCTCCTCTAAAGCTCCTCCCACTTCAGTCTCTGTGAGAGAATCAGGTTTTGTTTAATTTCAATTAATTAATGAAATATTGCATATGAAAAGTTTGTTTTTACAGAAGACCTGAACAGTAATTCTGACTTCGTCTATGAAATCAAAATAAAGTAAAAACTGGAAATATTGATAATTTTATTCTGATTTCTCAAAATAATGAAATGTTCTGTTGAAATAAAGATGCATTAAATAAAACCATGTGATTAAAGGTGAAATGACTCTAGCAGGCTTTTCCCACAACCTTGGTTTTCAGGATATCCACAAACAAAAATAAACCAGAGGATGGGATTAAAATTGGGGGGGGTATGACACAGGCATCATTTATTGGCTACTGCACTGCAAAATGTACATGGTTTGCTCCATCTTCACCAAGTGTAGGAGTGAGTGGTTCAGAAATTGAGTAAGTGTATTACTTAAATTCAGTCTGTAAACATGTCGACACACACACCATCTCCTTCAAAAATAGTAAACTATGAAAATGTCAAAATACTTGCGGTGTTTCGAATCATGCAGCAGATGGAGCCAAGTTTACATTTCTGACTTTGAATATTCGGCTTCTCCCTGTGATGGACCTGTGTACACTGCTTTCGCTTAGTGTCGGCTGAGATAGACTCCAACCTCCCTGCAAGCATTACCTCCCTGCATTATTAAGTGGCTTGGCAAATGAGTCAGTGTTTTAAATTTATTGATTGAGACACTGTTTAAAGCAAATAAAAACGAAGTATTATAGACTGTTCAATAAGTCTAGTGGTATAGGGCGCCGGATCGCTGATCCAAAGGTTGGGGGTTCAAGTCCCACTCTCTACAAAGTTGTCACTGTCCCCCCCAGTGCAGCTAACTGGGTTATCAAAGGCGGGCCATGTCTCTCACTGTTTATGGTGAGAGGCATGTAAAAGAACCATTGCTGACTTTCGTAAAGAGTAGGCTGCAAAGTCGTCAGCGTGTTTCTGTCCCTTGCTAAAAAGGATTGTGACAGGAAGGGCATCCGACGTAAAAACCTCTGCCAAATGAAATGTGTGAATCAGATGATTCGCTGTGGCGACTCCTAAGTAAAAAGGGGAAAAAAGCCGAAAGGAAGACAGTACTATTTCACAGCAGGGACTCTTACTGTAGTGCTCATCACCAAAAACAGGAATCTGTGGACACGCTGGGTGTTGACATAAGAAAAAAGACCAATAAAATATGTGGATTAAAATGATGAAAGTCAGCAATGGTTCTTTGACATGATCCTCTCACTGTGACAGACATGGCTGGCCTTTGATAACCCAATTAGCTGTACTGGGTGGACTGTGACAACCCGTGGAGAGTGGGGATTGAACCCCCAACCTTGGTATCAGTGATCCAGCTCCCACTGTCCTGTAATCAGTAATGCATTTTTATATAAAAATAGAACAGGATGTTATTAAAATGCATGTCATTCTGCTCTGGATTTTTGTTTAAATTATTTAATTATTTAAATTGTGCAGTGATTGCATTACATGTTATCACACTCTTTTTACACTAAAATTAACATGAGAATGCAACCTGCCAGTCTCCTCATCAAGACACGACTCAGCGAATGATATTGCAGTACTTCCATGTTCAGCTCCTCCCCAGAGTCAGGTGGACCCTGCAGAAGAACTCAGTGCAGCTCTTTCTGCTTTAGCAGGTGTCTTAGAAAACAATCGAGCATCAATATCTACTTTCAGAGGGTGGATACAGATTAATAAGTACATCAGAGGGACAGCACATGTAAGAGGTTTTGGAGACAAAGTCAGAGAGGCTCAATTGAGATGGTTTGGACATGTACAGAGGAAGGATAGTGAATATATTGGTAGTAGGATGCTGAGGTTGGAACTACCAGGCGGAAGTACTAGAGGAAGACCATTGAGAAGATTTATGGATGTGGTGAAGGAGGACATGAAGGTAGTTGGAGAAAGAGAAGAAGATGCAGAGTGTCCTCTGTGAGATGGAGGCAGATCATTTGCTGTGGTGACCCCTGAAGGGAAAAGCAGAAAGGAAAAGAAGAAGATGAAGAAGAAGAAGAAGAAGAAGAAGAAAGGGCAGATTAACATTCTGACTTTGCTGGGCTTTGAATCCCAGACAAAGGCATTTTTACCGATCCCATTTCTTACAAATTCTCTCTCTGCTGGGCTTATCCTGTTCAATATAAAATATTTTCTTATGGTAACATCGAGAAAGATGTAACCAAAGATCTACCAAAGAAAGGGCATATTTGCTGATACCAGTGGACTTGTAGTAACTCGGTGCAGATGGGAAACAAGAAAAAAAAAGTGGGATTACACATAGTTGGAAGAGGTAAAAGGCAGTAAGAGATGAGATTAACTCCTCTCAGGACCTTGAAAGGCCCCACAAACTGCAGAGTCAATTTACAGAGTAGTGGTGTAGCTCTGTGTTGATGGTTGGCCTGGTGTTCAGTAGGTAGGTAAAGTCTGTTGGGTTTTTACACCCGAGCCTAGTGGCTCATCAGGCCGGTGCTTATCCCTGGTTTCTGCAGGGATAACACATGGTTTTATGCATGTACTCTGCCACATACCTGCTCCATGATGACGGTTTGATGGAGGCTGTTTCTTAGTCTTAATTCTTTCAGTCCATTACATTACATTCATAACATTCTGGATGGAAGCCAAAGGTAAGACTGAAACCACTTAGCGTCCAGAAGGACCCACAGAACTTGAAGTCAATTGTGGGCCTTGAGCCGCAACGACATCCAGTGAAAGGCAGAAAACCCTGAAAACACGTTCATAACTTCAGCAGTTTCATCCGCAGAGGGAAGTTTGGGTAAGGGAATAAAAGAGAAAACCGGTCCCTTTAGAAAACCGGTCCCTCATCACCAAAACAAATGTTTCCTTGAGAGACAGGCAAGCCTGTACTGAAATCAAAGAAATGTGCGACCAAGGTCACTTGGGTAGAGGTGCGGGGTGGAGGAGACTCTGTGGGGAGGTGTGGGGGGATTTATTCTGTGCACAAACGAGGTAAGTCGTGACAAAAGACTTCACATCAACACTCATTGCTTTCCACTAGAATATTTTAAATTGCAATGTTCTGCTTCTACCTGGATGGTTCATCAAACATAAAGAATGTCCCCAGTCGAGAAGTTTGGAGTGCGCAGAAGTTGGAACAAAGAGTTTATTTGGAAGCCCAATACCAGTATCCGGCTTGCTCTGCTGGCCTTGTCTCTGCACCGTCTTGATTCCCCAGCATACAGGTACCACAATTCTCAGGTCTGGTAGGATGGATTCTGGAGCACTTCCACTCTCCTCCTTCTGAAACAGACTAAACAAGGCATCTGGCTTCTGGTCCGTTGTACCAGGGAGGTAAGACAGTACACAATCAAAACAATTGTAAAACAGAGCACATCTTGCTTGTCTGGGATTTAGATACTTGGCCTTCTGTAAGTATTTGTGGTTCCTCCACACCATAAAATAATGTTGAACACCCTCGATCTAATGAAGCCACTCCTCCAGGCCATCTTATATCCAGATCTCCATTATCATAATTTATTTGAGCAGGAGAGAAATGAGCAGAGCAGAATGAACACAGGTGATGCTTGCCATCTGACAGACACTGTGAGAGAACTACACCGACTGCCACATCAGATGCATCTACCTCAACAAGTAAAGGAAGAGAAGAATCAGATATGGCAAAGATAGGAGCTTGGGTAGGTATTCACTCACTTGTAATCATTTTCTGAACCACTTCAGCCTAACTAGGGTCACGGGGAGGCTGGCGCCCATTCCAGCAAACTACGGGCGAGGGACAAGGCAATCCCTGGACAGCTCGCCAGGCCATCGCAGGGCAGAAACACGCTAGAGGCTATGCAGTTATTCTTGACTAAAGGCAGCAGTGGTTCTTTCACATTAACCAGAGAGACAGCGACAGAGACAGAGAAAGAGAGAGAGGGAGCAGATTTTTTTTCACAATTTATTGATTTATTTCTTTATTTTATGTTTTTGAGAATTCAATGTGTTTTCGGGGCGGAAACTATACTTTAAACTAATGCAGCCGTGAAGGAGGGGCACAAGCCAGTGTCTCTCCCTCACGCTGGTCCCAAACCCGGATAAATGCAGAGGGTTGTATCAGGAAGGGCATCCGGCGTAAAACAAATGCCAAATAAAACATGCGAGTCATAGCAAGAAAATTCATACCGGATCAGTCGAGGCCCGGTTTAACAACGACCGCCATCAGTGCTGTTAACCAACAGGGTGCTGGTGGAAATTGGACTACTGTTGGTCGAAGACGTCGAAGAAGGAGAGGTGGGAGGCGTGTCCGTAGGCAGAGAGAGAAAAGGAAAGGCAGGAGTCTAGAACTGAAAGTAGGGACTTTGAATGTTGGAACTATGACAGGAAAAGATAGAGAGCTAGCTGACATGATGCAGAGGAGGAATGTGGACATACTGTGTGTTCAGGAGACCAGGTGGAAAGGTAGCAAGGCTAGAAGCTTAGAAGCAGGGTTTAAGCTATTTTATCATGGTGTGGATGGGAAGAGAAATGGAGTACGAGTCATCTTCAAGGAGGAGTTTGTCAGGAATGTTCTAGACGTGAAAAGAGTGTCAGACAGAGTGATGAGTCTCAAGTTAGAAATTGAAGTCGTGATGTTCGATGTTGTTAGTGCTTATGCCCCACAGGCAGGATGTGAGCTAGAAGAGAAGGAGAGATTCTGGAGTGAGTTAGATGAAGTGATGCAGAATACCCCCAAAGATGAAAGAGTAGTCATTGGGGCAGACTTCAATGGACATGTTGGTGCAGGAAACCGAGGGGACGAGGAAGTGATGGGCAGGTTTGGTATCCAGGACAGGAACGCAGAAGGACAGATGTTGGTGTATTTTGCAAAAAGGATGGAAATGGCTGTGGTAAATACTTTCTTCCAGAAGAGAGAGGCGCATAGAGTGACTTATAAAAGCGGAGGTAGGAGCACACAGGTAGACTACATCTTGTGCAGGCGATGTAATTGGAAGGAAGTCAGTGACTGCAAAGTAGTAGTGGGTGAGAGTGTTGCCAAACAGTATAGGATGGTGGTATGCAGGATGACGCTGATGGTGCGGAAGGTGAAGAAGGCAAAGGCAGAGCAGAAAATAAAGTGGTGGAAGTTGAAAAAGGAAGAGGGTCGTGTTGTCTTCAAGGAGGAGGAGTTGAAACAGGCTTTGGGTGCTCAGGAAGTGCTTCCAGATGAGTGGACAACTACAGCCAATGTGATCAGGGAGATAGGAAGGAGAATACTTGGCGTATCATCTGGAAGGAGAGGACATAAGGAGACTTGGTGGTGGAATGAGGAAGTGCAGGAGTGTGTACAAAAGAAGAGGTTAGCTAAGAAGAAGTGGGACCTATAGATGACCGAAGAGAGTAAACAGGAGTACAGGGAGACACAGCGTAAGGTGAAGGTAGCGGTGTCAAAGGCCAAACAGAGGGCGTATGATGACTTGTATGATAGGTTGGAAAGTAAAGAGGGAGAAAATGATTTATACAGGTTGGCACAGCAGAGAAATAGAGATGGGAAGGATGTGCAGCAAGTTAGAGTGATTAAGGACAGAGAGGGAAATGTATTGACAGATGAAAGAAGTGTGCTGGGAAGATGGAAAGAGTAATTTGAAGAGCTGATGAATGAGGAAAATGAGAGAGAAAAAAGAGTAGAAGAGGTGACTGTTGAGGACCAGGAAGTAGCAAAGATTAGTAAGGGTGAAGTGAGGAGGGCATTGAAGAGGATGAAGAGTGGAAAGGCAGTTGGTCCTGATGACATACCGGTGGAGGTATGGAAGTGTCTCGGAGAGGTAGCAGTAGATTTCCTGACAAGAACATTCAACAAGGTCTAGCAGATGCCCGAGGAATGGAGGAGAAGTGTGATGGTTTCCATTTTTAAGAATAAGGGAGATGTGCAGAGTTGTGGCAACTACAGAGGGATAAAGTTGATGAGCCATACAACGAAGTTATGGGAAAGAATAGTGGAAGCAAGACTAAAGGCAGAGGTCAGCATTTGTGAACAACAGTTTGGTTTCATGCCAAGAAAGAGCACCACAGATGCAGTGTTTGCCTTGAGGATGTTAATAGAGAAGTAAAGAGAAGGTCAGAAGGAGCTGCATTGTGCCTTTGTGGATCTGGAGAAAGCATATGACAGGGTGCCAAGAGAGGAACTGTGGTATTGCATGAGAAAGTTTGGAGTGGCAGAGAAGTATGTTAGAGTGGTGCAGGACATGTATGAGAGACGTAAGACAGTGGTGAGGTGTGCTGTCATTGTGACAGAATAGTTCAAGGTGGAGGTGGGACTGCATCAAGGGTCAGCTCTGAGCCCCTTCCTGTTTGCTATGGTGATGGACGGGCTGACATAAGAATCTCTATGGACTATGATGTTTGCAGATGACATTGTGATCTGCAGTGAGAGCAGAGAACAAGTGCAGAAAAACCTAGAGAGGTGGAGGTATGCCCTGGAAAGGAGGAGAATGAAGGTTTGCCTCAGTAAGAGAGAATACATGTGTATGAATGCCAAGGACCCAACAGGAATGGTGAGATTACAAGGAGCAGAGATAAGGAACGGGGAGGATTTTAAGTACTTGGGCTCAACAATCCAGAGCAATGGAGAGTGTGGAAAAGAGGTGAAGAAGTGTGTGCAGGCAGGTTGGAATGGTTGGAGAAAAGTGTCCGGTGTGATGTGTGATAGGAGGATATCGGCAAAAATGAAAGGAAAAGTGTACAAGTCGGTGGTGAGGCCAGCGATGTTGTATGGCTTAGAAACAGTGGCGCTGAGGAAAAGGCAGGAGGCAGAGCTGGAGGTAGCAGAGATGAAAATGTTGAGGTTCTCTTTGGGAGTAACGAGAATGGATAGGATCAGGAATGAGCACATGAGAAGGACAGCACATGTAAGACGTTTTGGAGACAAAGTCAGAGAGGCTAGATTGAGATGGTTTGGACATGTACAGAGGAGGGATAGTGAGTATATTGGTAGTAGGAAGTTGAGGTTGGAACTACCAGGCAGAAGGCCTAGAGGAAGACCAAAGAGACGATTCATGGATATGGTGAAGGAGGACATGAAGGCAGTTGGTGTAAGAGAAAAAGATGCAGAGGCTAGGGTGAGATGGAGGCAGATGATTTGCTGTGGCGACCCCTGAAGGGAAAAGCCGAAAGGACAAGAAGAAGAAGAAACTATACTTGAAACTGTTAAACACAGGTAAATAAATGTATCAATACAACAACACGGATAACTGAACTCTAACCAGGAAGTGTCTCCTGTCAACACAGGGTTTTGCTTTTCTTTGTGGGTCACCGTTGTGTCATCTTCAACAGGTGACTGAAGATCTATGACGCAATGGAAGAAAAACTAGACTGCATATACAGCCGCTCCCTGATTTACATTAATCCATTTTACGTTTTTTTTCCACTTTTACGTTTTTTTTTTTGTTGCTTTTTTTTTTTTGGAAAAAAAAGTCAAATTTTGAGTTCATACCTATGTAGTACTCTGACGTAATCACGTAATGACGTAATGATGCTGCGTCCATTGTTTACAAACGAGACTGAACATGCCCCTTCTTCCGAGTTCAGTTTTATTTATACATGCTACTCATGTGTTAAGACGTCGTGTCTGTGATCTTTGTGTTTACACTGTTTTGTGGACTTTACTTTTGTAACCCGAAGCAAATATGGTTGGTCAGAAGTGTATGCCTACTAGCATGGGTGCAAGTCTCATACACAGGGATGAATTAACTATCTGTTCGGATTGGCACAATTTACCATCCGTACCCAGTTAAGCAAAGAGAGTTGCAAAATGAATGAAAACCCAAAAAAGAGAACTCTGTTCTGCTGATTCACAGCATTCACATCAATGATTCACATCAGTGCAGGCTGAGTACTGAACGAGTTCAACGGCACCCTTGCGCACTTAAAAGACTGGAAGTCCATTTCAAGCAAGTAAACTACTTTCAGCAAGTGCACTACTTTCGGTATTAAGTGCCTCACATGTTGTAAGCATTGATTGGCTGCTTTCAGCTTCATGTAAAGTGAGTCGGCTCAGTTTCATGTCATGTGACCATCCGTTGACCATCGAAACCATTTACAAGCAGAAAGCTCGCATCATAGAGAATGTTAAAGGTTATATTTGATACTGTATTTGATATTTGATGAGTGAATTTGATTAAAATTGATCAATTGGAAATTATTTTGCTTGAATTTAATTTATTTGAAATTAATGTTGATATTATTTGATATATTTGATATTGTTTTCCAATGTTATATTTATAATAATTGATTTAGGGGTGTTTTATGAGATACGGTAATGGTATTTATGGATGTTTCGTTGATATATAATGATATATATGGCTGGCGACATACTGACAGTCACAGTATTTCTCTGAAAGCAAGAACATTAACTAATAATATGAACAAAATTAAACGTAAACATGCCTTATCTATTTCAAACAGTATGTGAATGAATTCAAAACCAAACATCAACTACCAAACTGTAAATTAACGGTTAAACTGAAACACACTTACCGGTGAAAAGTTGCTTCTTTGCGACCGCCTGCACGGTTTTGACAGCCAACAGCACAACAAGAATTTACCATATTTACACAAAACAAGCTAAACCTAACGTATTACAATTCAATTTGATGTTGTTATCATCCAGTCTATAAAGTTGCTCCATTCTCTTCTTTTCTTTTATTGTTTATTAATTTATACTATTTATGTATCTATTTATTTATTTACTTATATAATATATATGTACGTGTGTATGTTTGTACTTGTATCTATTTTTGCACACCCTACTGATAGTACCTCAAGAGCCTGTAACAGTGAATTTCTCCATTGTGAGATTAATAAAGCTGTATCTTATCTTATCTTATCTTATGTTTTAAAACATACAATTACAAGGACGCCAAAGGATGTCAACTTTCAACTGAAAATAGTACCCGAAGCACTGTTTTGCCCGAACCGGAAGTTGAAGCCGAATTACCACGTGAAAGGGCCCTGTCTGCAGTCTAGTTTACCTTCAAACGTCATTGCAATGAAATCAATGATGAAAAAATCAGTTTTGTTGATAGCTGTTCCGGTGTTGATTGAGCACTCGGGTGTGGAGTCTGCCCAGCGACTGGCTAGCCTTGCCAATCCTATAAGTGATTTCTTTGTCCAGGGAGCCATCACAGGAAATGGTGCTTCCCAGGTACTTGAAATGTTCAACATTGGTGAGTGGTATGTTGTCAATGACAATGCTGGGTGCAGAAGGGTGGGTGTTTGGTGCAGATTGGCGAAGCACCTCTGTTTTGCTGAGACTGATGGTCAGGCCGAAGAGTTTGGAGGCCTCAGAGAAGTGGTGCAGCATCATCTGCAGGTCGAATTCTGTGTGGGCCACAAGGGTGCAGTCATCAGCAAAGAGGACTTCTTGAAGGAGAGTTTGCAGGCTCTTTGCCTTGGCAGTGAGACAACGCAGGTCGAATAGGGAGCCATCCAAACAATAGCGAATACAAACCCCTTTCTCCAGGTCTCGCATGGGACAACATGCGGGTGAAGAACACGTTAAACAGGACTGGAGCTAGGACACAGCCCTGCTTCACACAATTGCTGATTGTGAAGGCTTCTGACACATTCCCGCTGGAGAGGACCTGGCCAGTCATGCCATCGTGGAAAAGCCTGATCATTGATACAAACTTTGGCGGACATCCGATACATTCTAGGACTGTCCAGAGGGCCTCTCTAGTGACTGCATCAAATGCCTTGGTTAGATCTATGAAGACAGAGAATAGGGGCATGCTTTGTTCAATGCACTTTTCCTGGAGTTGTCTCATGGCAAAGATCATATCAACAGTATTTCTGCCAGGCCTGGAGCCGCACTGTGCTTCGGGGAGGTTTTGCTCTGATACTGCGATAAGTCTGTTGAGCATGACTCTGGCAAAGATCTTCCCTGCAACAGAGAGGAGAGAGATGCCCCTGTAGTTCCCACAGTCGGATTTGCTTCCCTTGTTCTTGTAAAGGGGGAACAATCAGGGCATCAGGCACCACCTCCTCTTCCCAGATACTCAGCAGGACATCATGAAAGGCTTCGAGGTCATTGGGGCCTGCCGCTTTGTAGATCTCGGCAGGAATACCATCTTTTCCCGATGCTCTGCCTGAATTTGCCTGAAGGATCGCCTTTTTGATTTCATATATTGTCAGGGGTTCTGCAAGCAAGCCTTGCACTGGCTGCTGGGGAATCTGGTTTAGTGCATCTGCGTCAACTCAGGATGGTCGGTTGAGCAGGTTACTGAAGGGCTCTTGCCAGTGCCTGTTCAAGCCCTCTTGGTCTTTGAAGAGGGCAGAACCGTCCGAGGACAACAACGGTGAGCAGCCTGAGGTGGAGGGGCCAAAAACTGTCTTCAGAGTACTGAAGGATTTGTTGGAGTTGTGGGTATCTGCATAGTGCTGGACTTCAGCGGTTTTATCCTGCCACCACTGGTCCTGCATCATCCGGAGGTCAAACTGGACCTATGCCTGCAGAGATTTATAGTGAGAAGACCATTGCGCAGGGGCAATCCCACTCTCTCGGCCTTGGGAGTCTTAAGCCAGTGGCACGGGGGACCGTTACAAAGGGAGACTGCCAGGCTGCAGTGGATGAACTTCTATCGGTGCCATGTCCAGTTCTAGGCGCTCCACGGCGCTTGCTGCCACTGCTGTCACAACCGTTGGATCTCAGGTAATGATCTCTTCCGATTGTTCTGCCGGGAGTCAGTCTTCACATGCAGTAGAGCTGGCACAGCCCAAACCTAACTCACAGAGGGTTTCAGACCCGTCAGCTACCTTCACCTGGTTCAGCAAACTCACCAAAGCCGTTGTCCGGGGGTGGCCGCTGTTGGATACGACGGCTTCGAGGAGCCACAGGTGAAAGCTGAGTGCCAGGTGAGGACCAGTGACAGGACCAGGGGCTGCGCTGAGAAGAGCATGGTACTACCTCTCCCTGGACCCCCCCCGTCTATATATAAGACAATAAATAAACAACTAAAATAAGACAAAATCGCCTGTTTTCAAATTGCTGTTACAGTATCTTTCAAAATACTTAAAACAGTTACATGTTTAATATGCATTTTCAACCTCAGGACTCCCCTTAATGGTCCATGTATTGATGAATTTTAATAGATATTTGTAAGGAGATATTTGGCTTTATATAGCCTAGGGGTTCAGGAGTCTAACCTTGTAAGTTGGAAATTTTACAATACAGTGGTACCTCACTTTACAAAAGTCTCACCAAATGAAAAATGCAGCCTACAAAACGCATTTTCTTATTTTTTTGGTCCCTAGATACGAACATGTTCACATTATGAAAGTGCCATCTTCAAATTCAAACGTGCCATTCAAACAATGCGGGAGTTGCTTTCCCATTGGTTGTCTCCCAACACCCCGCCCCACAGGCCTCCCATTGGCTAGAAGGGAGTTGAATCTCCATCATACAGTACTGTACCCATAATGCTTTTCGTGTGCCTTCGACCCATTGTTCGACACACACGCGTGAAGGAGAATTGTACTGTTGCTTCATGTGGTTTTTATTGAGTGTGCTTATTGCAGTTATTTTTCGTTATTAATCATGAGCCCCAAGAAAATGATTCCCGGTGAGACTGACAAGAAGAAGTGGACTCTGTGATCAATAAAAGTAAAACAGGAGATGATAAAAAAAATATGAAAGTGGGATTCAGTTCAGTGAAATTGCAAAGGAGCATGGCTGAAACCCCTCTACAATCAGGACAATACTGAAGCAGATACAGTGACAGAGGTGATTATTTCGGAAAAAGCAATTGCCATATTTAAGGACCTTGTGAAAGACGGTGGGGGTGAGGGTTCTTCAGACCAGCAACCCTTGGACTTTAAAGTGTCATGGGTGGTTCGAGAGATTTAAAAAAAGGTAAATACTTTTACTTTTAACAAATATTTCATACAAAATGTGTGTACTTTTCTAATTTTTAAAGGGTAGTATTGGGAGCCTTGGAACGAATCATGCACTTTTTAAATAAAATGCGGTTCAACTTACGAAAAATGCAGTTTACGCAAAAGGCTCTGGAATGGATTAATTTCGTAAACTGAGGTACCACTGTATGTCGAAATTAGATTTTGATGAACATCCAAGTTTCCTAGTTTTCTGAACATATCGCCTTTTCTTTTTAGTGTAGGTATGACTCTGACTCTGAAAAAAAAATGGCAGTTGAAATATATTATCATTCAGAATTTGTCAAAATTAAAACAGCCAGAATACATTTCTGTAAGTTTAAGTATTGTATTCACTTCATTAAAATTCTTCAATTCTTTCATTAAAATTTGTTAAAATAGTCAGAGCATAATCACACTTACAATACATAATTTTAGGTGCACAATATAACTAAAATGTAAAAAGAATTAACTATAAACTTACTACATCATTTTGACCATTTGCTTGTGATCTTTTCTCTTCTTGTATCTGTCAGGACCGTGTTGGCATTCCATAGTCCTGGTTTCCATTAATATAAATGGTGTTTCATCACAAATAAGGGGAGGGTGGGAATTTTGCTGCATGTCCTGCCAGTGAATGTAACCTTGAAAGTTCTTTATTTATGAAAACCCAATTTTTTACTGAAGACTGCATTAATTATGCAACTCATAATTTTGTCATTGAAAATTTAACAAACCGGTGCAATAAAGTACAAAGTTGACTCTAACAATGTACTTAAATTTGTAGATTTCAAAGGAAGCTTAAGAATACAATGTTGCAGTTGTAAATTCAATGAAAAATGATATGAAGATTTTTTTTTTACATTGTGCATGTATACTGGTAACTAAAATATAAAAATGTACCATTACACCCCAAAATAAGTGTTGCCAATTTAACATATTATTCGAGGTAGTTAGGCATTATAATACCTGGTTGTTTGTTGAAATTTCTTTTGGTTCTATGTATGCAAAAAACAAAAGTAAACATGATAGCCAACTCAAAGTCTCGAATTAAACTTTCCAGAAAATGAAAGCTGGAGACATAGCCTTTAAAGTGTGAAGAATGTCCAGAAAAGTGATCAGTCCAGGTTACGTCACTGCAATGAAAAAAATAAATGAATAAAAAGTTGCACTATTAAACAGGCCAGGGAAAAATAGTCTAAAGATCTACTGTTTTTTCACATCAAAAGGAATTTAAACATTACTTAATTTTATTTATTTATTTATATACATAAATATTGAGCGCACATTAAGTAATGTTCTAGTATCAATAATTTTTAATAAAAAGGCAATTTCTATAAAGCTTACTAGACCGTAACCGACAAAAACCTTATAACTTGACAAATACTTGGAACTGTTTTCATACATTAAGTCTTCAATTAAAATACTTCACACAACCAAAAAGTTTACAATTTGAATTTGTTTTCATACTTTGTTTTCATACAATTTTGAATATTAAAAGTAATTTAAACACCTGAACAGGATGTATTTAACACCAATTCCCAATTCCAATCCTACCATCACCACATCCAGTCATACCTTTATAATATTACCACCGACATTGTGTTCTCATACTGTACAACGAATTACAATATTGTACATACAGTGCTGTGCAAATGTTTTTGCCCTTGACGAATTTCTGACATTTTTTGCATGTTTGTCACTGTCGTACATTTCAGATCAAGCAAACCTCAATATTATACAAAGATAAAAGTCAAGTAAATAAAAACTGCAGTTTGCAGGGTCAATTGTATTTATTAAGGGGATAAAAAAAACATATAAACCCACAAGGGACCACATGAATAAGTAATTGGCCCCCCCCAAACTTAATAGCTGGTTGAACCATCTTTTGCAGCAATAACAAGAGTTTGCGATAAGAGGTGATGGGTCTTTTACATCGCTGTGATGGGATTTTGGCCCACTCTTCTCTGCAGAATATTTTAAGATCAACCAGATTGGATGGTTTTCAAGCATGAACAGCTTTTTTTAAGGTTATGCCACAACATCTCAGTAGGCTTCAGGTCACGACGTTGACTAGGCCACTCCAAACCCTCATTTTGTTCTTTTTAAAGCCATTCAGAAGTGGACTTTCTGCTGTGCTTTGGATGATTGTCTTGCTGCAAAACCCAGGTACCTTAGCTTGAGGACTCAAACTGATGGACAAACATTCTTTGCCAGGATTTCTTGGTAGTGAGCAGAACTCATGGTTCTCTCGATGATGACAACGTGCCCTGGTCCTGAAGCAGCAAAGCAGGCCCAGGTCATCACACTTCCAGCACCATGTTTCACTGTTGGCACAATGTTCTTTTTATCAAATGCAGTGTTCCTTTTGCACCAGATGTAGCAGGATGCATTTCTCCCAAAACGTTCAACTCTAGTTTCATCAGTCCAGAGGACATGTTCCCAAATGCTTTGGGGATGATCAAGATGATTCTGGGTAAAAGTGAGCCGTGTCTTGATATTCATTTTGTAAACAGTGGCTTTCGCCTCGGAACTCACCCATGGATGCAATTTTTTCCCTTGTGTCTTTCTGATGGTGGAGTCATGAACATCGACATTACCTAAGGCAAGTGAGGCTTGTAGTTGTTTGGAATTGTTTTATTTGATCCTTTGTGACTTCTCCGGTTAGTCCGTGCCATACTCGTGGAGTAATTTTGGTAGGTCGGCCACTACTGGGAAGGATCACCACTGTGCCATGCCTAATCCATTTATGGAAAAATGGCTCTGACAATGGTCTGCTGCAGTCCCAAAGATTTATCAATTAAGTATGCTTTCCCAGACTGAAACATTGTGGTAATCTTTTTTTTCTTGTTTGCTCAAAAAGCTCAGTGGATCATGGCATGATGATGTGTGTTCAGTATTGCCTACCTTACCTTGTCAGACAGGTTATATGTTAGGGATCTCCTGACTGGAAATGTCTGGCAGCAATCAGGCCTTGGTGTGGCCATGAAATTTTTCTTCTTCTTCTTCTTCTTCTTCTTCTTTTCCTTTCGGCGTTTTCCCTCAGGGGTCTCCACAGTGTATCATCTGCCTCCATCTCACCCTATCCTCTGCATCCTCTTCTCTTACACTAACTACCTTCCATGTCCTCCTTCACCATATCAATGAATCTTCTCTTTGGACTTCCTCGAGGCCTTCTGTCTGGTCGTTTCAACCTTAGCCTCTGACTACCAATATACTTACTATCCCTTCTCTGTACATGTCCAAAACATCTCAATCTAGCCTCTCTGACTTTGTCTCCAAAACCTCTTACATGTGCTGTCCCTCTGATGTGCTCATTCCTGATCCTATCCATCCTCGTTACTCCCAAAGAGAACCTCAACATTTTCATCTCTGCTACCTCCAGCTCTGCCCCCTAACATTTTCCCAGGGCTACAGTTTCTAAACTATACAACATCGCTGGCCTCAACACCGTCTTGTACACTTTTCCTTTCATTCTTGCCGATACCCTCCTATCACACATCACACCGTACACTTTTCTCCAACCATTCCAACCTGCCTGCACACACTTCTTCACCTCTTTTCCAAACTCTCCATTGCTCTGGATTGTTGAGTCCAAGTACTTAAAATCCTCCACCTTCTTCATCTCTGCTCCCTGTGAAGTCACTGTTCCTCTTGGGTTCTTCTCGTTCACACACGTATTCTGTCTTACTGAGGCTAACCTTCATTCCTCTCCTTTCCAGGGCATACCTCCACCTCTCTAGATTTCCCTCCACTTGTTCTCTGCTCTCATGACAGATCACAATGTCATCTGCAAACATCATAGTCCATGGAGAATCTTGTCTAACCTCGTCTGTCAGCCTGTCCATCACCATAGCAAACAAGAAGGGGCTCAGCGCTGACCCTTGATGCAGTCCCACCACCACCTTATACTCTTCTCTCACACCGACAGCACACCTCACCACTGTCTTACATCTCTCATACATGTCCTGCACCACTCTAACATACTTCTCTGCCACTCCAGACTTCCTCATGGAATACCGCAGTTCCTCTCTTGACACCATGTCATATGCTTTCTCCAGATCCACAAAGACACAATGCAGCTCCTTCTGACCTTCTCTGTACTTCTCTATTAACATCCTCAAAGCAAACCCTGCATCTGTGGTTCTCTTTCATTGCATGAAACCAAACTGTTGTTCACAAATGCGGACCTCTGCCCTTAGTCTAGCTTCCACTATTCTTTCCAATAACTTCAATGTATGGCTCATCAACTTTATACCTCTGTAGTTGCCACAACTCTTCATGTCTCATTTGTTCTTAAAAATGGGCACCATCACACTTCTCCTTCATTCCTTCTGCATCTGCTCACTCTCTAAGACTTTGTTGAATGTTCTTGTCAGAAAATCTACTGCTTCCTCTCTTAGACACTTCCATACCTCCACCGGTATGTCATCAGGACCAACTGCCTTTCCACTCTTCATCCTCTTCAGTGCCATCCTCACTTATCCCTTACTAATCTTTGCTACTTCCTGGTCTTCAACGGTCACCTCTTCTAAGAGCACTCTTTCCATCTTCCCAGCACACTTCTGTCATCAGTCAATACATTTCCCTCTCTGTTCTTTATCACTCTAACTTGCTGCACATCCTTCCCATCTCTATTTCTCTGCTGTGCCAACCTGTATAAATCATTTTCTCCCTCATTAATGTCCAACCTGGCATACAAGTCATAATGCGCCTTCTGTTTGGCCTTTGACACCGCTACTTTCGCCTTACGCTGTGTCTCCCTGTACTCCTGTTTACTCTCTTCAGTCCTCTCAGTGCCCCACTTCTTCTTAGCTAAGCTCTTCCTTTGTTAACACTCCTGCACTTCCTCATTCCACCACCAAGTTTCCTTATCTACTTTCCTTCCAGATGACACACCAAGTACTCTCCTACCTGTCTCCCTGGTTACATTAGCTGTATTTGTCCAGTCATCTGGAAGCACTTCCTGACCACCCAAAGCCAGTTTCAACTCCTCCTTGAAGACAACACGACACTCTTCTTTTCTCAGCTTGCACCACTTTGTCTTCTCCTCTGCCTTTGCCTTTTTCACCTTCATCACCATAAGCGTCATCCTGCACACCACCATCCTATGCTGTTTGGCAACACTCTCACCCACTACTACTTTGCAGTTACTGACTTCCTTCCAATTACATCGCCTGCACAAGATGGAGTCTACCTGTGTGCTCCTACCTCCATTTTCATAAGTCACTGTATGCTCCTCTCTCTTCTGGAAGAAAGTATTTTCCACAGCCATTTCCATCCTTTTTGCAAAATCTACCAACATCTGTCCTTCTGTGTTCCTGTCCTGGATACCAAACCTGTCCATCACTTCCTCGTCCCCTCGGTTTGCTGCACCAAATTGTCCATTGATGTCTGCCCCAATGACCACTCTTTCACCTCTTGGGGTACTTCACTTCATCTAACTCACTCCATAATCTCTCCTCTTCTAGCTCACATCCTGCCTGTGGGGCACAAGCACTAACAACATTGAACATCCTGCCTTCAATTTGTAATTTGAGACTCATTACTCTGTCTGACACTCTTTTCACTTCTAGAGCATTCCTGACAAACCCCTCCTTCAAGATGACGCCTACTCCATTTCTCTTCCCATGCACACCATGATAAAACAGCATAAACTCCACTCCTAAGCCTCTAGTCTTGCTACCTTTTCACCTGGTCTCCTGAATACATAGTATGTCCACCTTCCTCCTCTGCATCATGCCAGCCACCTCTCTACCTTTTTTCACAGTTCCAATATTCAAAGTCCCTACTCTCAGTCCTAGACTCACGCTTTTCCTCTTCTCTCTCTGCCTACAGACATGCCTCCCGCCTCTCCTTTATTGACTTCTTTGACCAACAGTGGTCCAATTTCCACCAGCACCCTGCTGGTTAGCAGCACTGATGGCGGTTGTTGTTTAGCTGGGCTTTGACCGATCCAGTATGTATTTCTTAGTTTTGACTGCTCGCTCAAAACATTCTCAGAATTTAATGAAATTCAAAATGTTGTAAATGTCACAGTGAAAATCTCCCCACATAGATCTCTTAATACAAGGAAAGGTGTTATTAGATGTTTCGAACTGAAGGGACGCACTGAACAAGACATTCAAGAATGGCTTTCTTCCCAAAGGATCAAGGAGGTTAAGCACATACAAGTAACTTGGGATGGGCTAAAGGTCCCGTTTATCCCAAATCCCATTAGATGCTTTAAGTGTCAGAGATTTGGCCATTTCAAGAATATATGTCAGCATGAAGCAGCCTGTGCTCAATGTGGCGAGGTATATGTCATGATGACAAAGATTGCTCAGCGACTGCCTGTTGCATTCATTGTAAAGGTGACCACCATGCCTGTTTTAAGAATTGCCCAAGGTGGATTCATAAAAAAGAAATACAGAAGTTGAAATGTACATTGGATATCACCTCTTCTGGAGTATGAAAACTTATGGTGAATAGGGAATCATCCTGCCCACAGAGATCATATGCAGTGGCTGCTGCAGCCAGAGTTATGACCACTTCACTGCAAACAGAGTTTACCTGGCCTGTTAATACTGCAGCACCAAAACAGCAAGCAGTTTGTGCTGAACCTAGTGCTCAAAGTCCTAAGAGTACACAGACGGTTTCATCTAGACATCAGTCCCTTCACCAGAAAGCAGAAACTTTCAAAATCCCCAAAATTAACAAATCAGCTTCAGAATCAGCAAAACCTTCTGAAAAAGGGGAAAAACCCCAAATCATAAAAATTTCCAATCACCAGCCTAAAGGTTCCGAAAACCCAGACTTACAGCATAATAAATTTCATACTTTGGAGGGTGAAGGGGAGAACAATGTGTTAACAGACGTTACTCCTCCTACTCCTCCTGTTGATATTGATAAACTTGATGGTAACAAATCTCCGAAAAGAATTGATATAGCTAATACATTAGCTGATGAATTTGAAAAGAATTCATCTTCCAATAATTCTTCACCTGTGTTTCAAAAACATCAGAAACAACAAGAAAAAAAAATCAAACTCAATTTTAATTCAAATATCTGTGAAATCTACAACTCTCCTTGCAGTGTTAAAGAATTGAACGACTCTTTGAGTAAGACACATGATACAGCCACTGTACCTGATGACCTTCACTACCAGTTCCTTAAACACCTACCAGAGGAATCCTTACTGGTTCTGCTTGATATTTTTAATGACATATGGGAGACTGAAAATTTTCCAGAATCTTTGAGGAAAGCTACACGAATTCCTATTCCCAAACCCGGGAAAAATCTTTCCAATCCAATTAATTATCGTCCCATAGCTCTTACCAGCTGTTTTTGTAAAACCATGGAAACGAATAATTAACAGTCGCCTTGTTTGGTTTCCTAAAAAGAACCAACTACAGTTGGCCTTCTTCTTACGAAATCCCCAGAATTCGAAAAATCCAGTATAGGATAAACTTTTTCCTAAAGTTTTCCCCCTGTATTCAAAACAAGTTCTTCTTACAAAAAGCTCCAAGCGCGCCATTCAAACATTAAAACATGCCATTCAAACAATGCATGAGTTGCTCTCTTATTGGCTGTCTCCCAACATCCCACTCTGCTGGCCTCTCATTGGCCGCGATTAAAATTAAATTAAAATGTTTAATAATGATTTAATTAATAAATATGTTCATAAAATAGTTTATTATGTTAATAAAATGTTTAAATTATTTATTAAATAATTTTCTTTTACTTTTAACACATATTTTATACATATTTTATGCAAAATTGGTGTAGTTTTCTCATTTTTAAAAGCGTTTATGGGGTAGTATTGGGAGCCTTGGAACGAATCACGTGTTTTACATGTAAAATGCGCATCTACTTACAAAAAATCCATAAATGATTTCAAATTTTCCCAGTCAAAAACCAGATGCGTTCACTTTTGTAACAAACTGAAAGTACATCATGATCCAGAACTTACATTAAAAGTCAAAATCATTCCAGTAGTAGACCAGTTTAAGTTCCTGGGACTCATCTTTGACAAGAAACTTAATTTCAAGGCACATATTGACTATTTAAGAACAAAATGTGAAAAGTCTTCAAATTTGCTCAAAGCGGCATCTAAAAAGGATTGGAGAGCTGATCACAAAGTATTATTAAGACTTTATAGATCGCTTATCAGATCAAAATTAGATTATGGCTTCATAATCTATGGTTCCGCTTGGAAGTCTTATTTACGGAAACTAGAAACCATTCAAAACCAAGCTCTTAAAATATTCTTGGAAGCTTTTAGAACTTCACCTATCTCTAGTTTAGATGTTGAAGCGGGCGAAATGCTCATGCATTTCCATAGACAAACGCTAGCATTGCAATATGCCTTTAAACTTAAATCCAACAAAAATAACCCTCTCTATGAGAAAGTCTTTGGTGTCGTAAATGAACAACTTTGAATTAAAAAGCCTTCAGCAATTCGCCCCTTTGTATTAAGGATTAAAGAATCTTTGAATAAGGTATGCCCAAGGTGAGACAATATAAAGCAACATGCTGGACCAGAGGTTCCACCATGACAGTTGAAAAGACCTGTAATTAATCTATTATTGTCACAATACTCTGAGGGTTTTATAGATCCTTTAGATTTTAAAGTTAGATTTAATGAGTTGAAAGATGCTTATAGGGACTATAACCCAATTTATACCGATGGCTCTAAGGACCAGGACAAAGTGGCAGCTGCTGCAGTAAGTAGGAGACACAGTTTTCAGGTGCGGATTTTGGATAAAGCATCTATTTTCACTGCCGAATTGCGAGCGATTCTACACACCCTTAATATGGTATCGTCTTCTCGAAAGCAAAAATTTATCATCTTCTCCAACACTTATAGAAAGTGGTAAGAATATTGTAGTTGCTTGGTGTCCCAGTCATGTTGGAATCAATGATAATGAAAAAGCCAATAAACTGGCCAAGGAAGCCCTTGGTCTTGATATAACTGAGGAAAAAGTCCCACATACAGACCTAAAGCCTGCAGTTCATAACTTGGTTTTTAACAAATGGCAGGATTATTGGAGTGAACAAGTTGATGATAAACTTTTTTTTCTTATCAATCCAAGTGTGCGGTCTATGTATCCAACCCGCACCCCAGCTAACAATAAGCCCAGGCGGGGAGGGGCCGAACGACGACTCCGGCACTTGGGATCACAGGGGATGAATCGCCTCGTCGGGTGTACTCTCCTCGAGCCATGTTTCACAGAAACACAACATGGAGCAGTCCTGTAGATCCCTCTGCATTGCAATCTGAGCGTGAAGCTCGTCCATCTTGTTTCTCAGGGACTGAACATTTTCAAGCAGTATGACCAAAAGTGCTAACCTTCCACTTCTAACCAAGCGCTGGAGACTCTGAGAACTCCGCCTGGGCTTATTGTTAGCCGGGGTGTGGCTAGCATTGAGCTACCATAGCATATTAGCTCAGGATAGGAGTTGAGCGTGCTAAGTTCTAAACGCCCGAAGACTCCGATCTCACAACTGTAGTAGGGTCGACTGGTCATAGATGAGCAGAGTGAAAAAGATGAACAAATAAAATAAATTAAAATGAACAAAGAACAATTTGACTCCGAGAACTCTGCGACGTCGCCTCTAGGCAGCGCCATCTTGGAGACGTCACGGTCAATGCAAAAGGACATGAAACATAATGAAGTTTGTCCTTTTGGTATCGTTTGTTAAACATGCTATAGAACATAAAATCTCACGCACAAACATTCTAAACATTAACTTAGGCACTGTATTGGAATTATAATTGAAAAAGATTATAATACAACAGTTCAGATAATTATTCCTTTTTAGGCACTTCAGGGGAAACTCTCAGAGTGGCTGAGAAGTATGTTAGAGTGGTGCAGGACATGTATGAGAGATGTAAGACAGTGGTAAGGTGTGCTGTCGGAGTGACAGAAGAGTTCAAGGTGGACTGCATCAAGGGTCCGCTCTGAGTCCCTTCTTGTTTGCTATGGTGATGACAGACAAGGCTAGACAAGAATCTCCATGGGCTATGATGTTTGCAGATGACATTGTGATCTTTAGTGAGAGCAGAGAATAAGTGTAGGAAAATCTAAAGAGGTGGAGGTGTGCCCTGGAAAGAAGAGTAATGAAGGTTAGCTTAAGTAAGACAGAATACATGTGTATGAACGAGAAGGACCCAAGAGGAGCGGTGAGGTTACAGGGAGCAGAAATAAAGATGATGGAGGATTTTAAGTACTTAGGCTCAACAATCCTTAGCAATTGAGAGTGTGTAAAAGAGGTGGAAAAGCGTGTGCAGGCTGGTTGGCATGGTTGGAGAAAAGTGTCCGGTGTGATGTGTAATAGGAAGGTATCGGCAAGAATGAAGGGAAAAGTGCACAAGATGGTTTTAAGGCCAGCAATGTTGTATCGTTTAGAAACAGTGGCACTGGGGGAAAAGCAGGTGGCAGAGCTGGAGGTAGCAGATATGAAACTGTTGAGGTTCTCTCTGGGAGTAACAAGAATGGATAGGACCAGGAATGAGTCCATCAGAGGGACAGCGCATGTAATATGTTTTGGAGACAAAGTCAGAGAGGCTAGATTGAGATGGTTTTGACATGTACAGAGGAGGGATAGTGAATATATTGGTAGTAGGATGCTGAGGTTGAAACTACCAGGCAGAAGGCGTAGAGGAAGACCAAGGAGAATATTTATGGATGTGATGAAAGAGGACATGGAGGTAGTTGGAGTAAGAGAAAAAGATGCAGAAGGAGGCAGATCATTTGAAGATGAGATGGAGGCAGATCATTTGCTGTGGCGACCCCTGAAGGGAACAGCTGAAAGGAAATGACGAAGATACAGGGATCCCTTGCTACTTCGTGCTTCAATTCCTGTGGCTTCAGTTCAGTGTATTTCAATATTCAACACAAAATGTTATATTTTCAATCAAACTTTTACAGTAGAAAGTGTTGCGTGTTTTTCAAAAATGTTCATCAAAAATAAATAAATATATAAATAAGGAAATTAAGGGAAAATAGGGGGGAAAATTAAGAAAAATGCTGCAAAACAAAGCCATTTATGCAAAAAAAAAAAAACACTTTCATTTTTTTTGAGATGCACCTCTGTGTGTGTGTGTGTGCACCTCTTTGTGTATTAGAGTATATACTAGTATAGATGATATGTATTAATGTAATGCATTAATATTTTACTGTTAGTCCGATACTGGCTATAATGATACACCTATTATTACTAAAATAAAAGTATAGTTGTACCTCCACACCATGTTGAACATTATACTACTATTTACATACTATATACCACCTATTATTCCAACTAAAATAAAAATCTATTGATGTACTGTACCTCCACGCCATGTTGAGTGTTGAACAAGAAATTTGCACGCTCGTTTTAAATGACGTCTGTGAGGTGCGAGAGAGGTGAGGAATATATTTATTTATTTATATTTGGTTACAGCGACATCTAGAGGCTAAAGCTAGTTGCTGGGGGAGGTTACAGCGGCATCTCGAGGTTGCTGGAGAGGACTGGGAAAGACTGGGTGCCGAATAGTGTTGATCACTTAAAGGATCATTGAAGCCCCTCTAGGAATATTTAGAAACTGTTGGGAGTAATTTATGACATTTACAAGAGTTGTGAGAGCTGCATAATACGTTCATTAGCATATTTGCTGAATAGTTTTGCTCTGCAAGTGGGGCAGTGGTGGTCTAATGGATAGGGCACAGGATCGCTGATCCTAAGGTTGGGGGTTTGAGTCCCCACAAGGTTGTCACTGTCCCCCCAGTGCGGCTAACTGGGTTATCAAAGATGGGCCATGTCTTTCACTGTCTATGGTGAGAGGCATGTAAAAGAACCATTGCTGACTTTCGTAAAGAGTAGGCTGTAAAGCAGTCAGCGTGTTTCTTTCCCTTGCTAATAAGGGTTGTGACAGGAAGGGCAACCAGATGTAAAAACCTATGCCAGATCAAATATGCGAATCAGATGATTCGCTGTGGTGACTCTGGAGAAAAGGGTAAAAGCAGAAAGAAAGAAAGAAAGAAAGAAAGGGTGGTTACATACCTGCCAGGGCTTCATGTTCTTCTGCAACGCATATCAGACGCGAGATGTTTCTCAGATGAACTGCATGTTAACATCATACCACCAGATATGGGTAAGTGACCAGAAGAGTCCTTCGTTCAGTGTCATGCAGGATGGTGATAAATGGTAACATCTGGCTTTGAATTCTATCAGTAATTAGAAAACACATTTCAAACTGCTGAATGTTCTGAAGCCAAATTTTGGTTTTGTGTTGTCTTTTACAAACAAGCCAAATGAAATCAACCCATAAGAGACCAGCATGAAGTGATGAGTTAAAATGTTAATGTGAAATGATAGGCCAGCCTTCCAAACTCTGCTTTTTTATGTGAACATGTCTATTTTTTTATTATCAAGTGGTTTTGCTTTAATTTTTGAAGTAACAGTCAGTTAAAATTAATTTAATAGTTTTCACTCACCCAATTGTAATGGTTGATATTTTATGTGAAATTACAAGAATAGGGTGTGAATCTAAGGCAATGTAGTAGCAAAAGTAACCATACGTAGATATTAAACTAAACTAACAGTCCAAAGATGTGAAACTAATGAAGAAAATAGGCTATTAAAGTATGAATTAAAATTAAGCTAGGCACATCAAAGATCACACACACACACACACACACACACACACACACACACACACACACACACACACACATATATATATATATATATATATATATATATATATATATATATATATATATATATATATATATATATATATATTTATTTATTTTTTTACTGCCCTGTAATTCACGTCAGAGGATGTTGAGGCCATGGGGTCCGTTTCGTCCTCAGAATAAACAATTCCAGCTGCCAGGTAACATGGGGTTTGCCATGCAAATTGAAGGCACAGCAGAACAGAAGTCCGATCCTATGCATGGAACATGACTGGATGTTCTGGTTGCTCCATCTAACAGCGAGAGGCATGAGCTCATCCTGGCACAGCTCATCAATGAGTTCCATGTAAACCCCAGATACTTTTAAATTATTATCACAGTGCTGTGGTACAATGCAGTCTCTTTTGTTTTTCATCCAGGTTAAAGGTGAAGCTTCATCACACAAGGTGGACAGAGCAGATCAGTATTTCAGCAATTCCAGAGTGGAATGTGATTAAGGTACAGTATTTGTGTTCCTGATCCAAAAAAAAAAATGACCGCGAGATGCCAGCGTACAACATACATCCGTTAAGGCACGCCCCTAATCCGTAAGTATACTGTATTGACATGTTGAAAAATTTGTGCATCCTTCAATGAAAATGTTTTCTGTTCTCCAGCCACGCAGACTTTGCCAGGATGTTTGCTGAAGCTTCCTGCAGCAGTATGACAGCACTCACTGTGATTCAGAGAACAGATAACGACATGAGTGCCTGGTCTGAAGAGGTAAACCAGGAGTAGAGCAACTGCTAACTGAAGTAATTTTCACATTCACAAGTGCACACTTTCCTTGATCTGTTTTTGCAGCTTCCTGTGAGCTGTTACCACTTAGAAATAATGTTTTTGGTTAAAAATGATTTTGATCTGATCTATTTAAAACACACACACTTTTAAAACAGGGCTTTCTTAAAAGTGGTTGTCTGGTGGGCATCGCTCAAATGCCACCCATTTTTTCCTATTTATGAGCTGCAGGGAAGCTTGTTACCTCGGATTGAGTTTGGTGTGCAGAACTGTGGCTTGGGGTTTAGCTTCATACATGGACGATGACACATCTGTATTGTCATGTTGTCGCATCTTATGATTTATTGAATGGTTTGAAGAACTGATCCGTGCAATCGTCGAGGATAAAAGTAGTGCTGGATACTTGGACATTAAGTGTTATTGGATTTATGTTTTATTTCAAAGATACAGGATATGGATCAATGCAGCCGTTGAGGGAGGCAGCCAGTTTCTCTCCCTTATGCCGATCCCAAGCCCGGATAAATGCGGAGGGTTGCGTCAGGAAGGGCATCCAGCGTGAAACCAATGCCAAATAAAATATGCAAATCAAAACAAAGAATTTCATAGCGGATCAGTGGAGGCCCAGGTTAACAACGACCGCCATCAGTGCTGTTAAACAACAGGGTGCGGGTGGAAATTGGACGACTGTTGGTCGAAGACAGAGAAGAAGGAGAGGTGGGAGGTGTGCCCGTAGGCAGAGAGAGAAGAGGAAAGGCATGAGTCTAGGACTGAAAATAGGGACTTTGAATGTTGGAACTAAGAAAGGAAAATGTAGAGAGCTGGCTGACATGATGCAGAGGAGGAAGGTGGACATACAGTGATACCTCTGCTCACGAACATAATTGGTTCCCAGAAAGTGTGTGTAAGGCGAAAAGTTCGTCTTCCGAACATTTATTTCCCATAAGAAACCATTAAAATGAGAATAATCCGTTCCCAGGTCCCATAAAACATAATTTTCTACTAAATAAGCCTTAAAACTACACAAAAATATACCTTATTTTATGTATAATAAATGTGCTCTTGTATTGTAATTAAAGAAATAAACTGTACTGTATAATAAAGTCGTTTTATTTACCTTTGTGATGGTAGTTGATGGCTTGATGGAATGGAGTGGGAGGAGGAGGGAGAGAGGGAGGGACTTACTGTTTGGAAGGAGTGTTTGGAAACGCCTACTGTTTGGAAACACCCTTAGCCACACACGCACCCTTAATAGCTTCCTTGTTCTTAAGGATGGGAGCAATGGTAGACTTAGCGTACTGGTACTGGGACACTGAGTCACACAAACGCACACCTCGTTCGTGTTTTTCAATGATCTCCGCCTGTGGTGGGGTCTTTTTCGGTCCCATAATAGCAAAAGTACACTCAATATGGTCCAAAATGTCTAGCAAACACAAACCACTTCCACATTCAAAGAAAGGGGGTGACGAACTGTGACGCCATGAGCGTGCGTCAGCTTCTCGTGGCCGCCACCGTGGCGCTGTTCGACCGCGTGGTTTGATTCGTCCGCCGAAAACTAGTTCGTCAGCAGAGACTATATGCTCACAAATTTAATGTTCTTGAGGCGAAAAGTTCGTGAGCTTAAGCGTTCGTCAGCGGAGGTTTTACTGTACTGTGTGTTCAGGAGACTAGGTGGAACAGTGGCAAGGCTAGAAGCTTCGGAGCAGGGTTTAAGCTGTTTTTTCATGGTGTGGATGGGAAGAGAAATGGAGTAGGAGTCATCTTGATTTAGGGGTTTGTCAGGAATGTTCTAGAAGTGACAGACAGAGTGATGAGTCTCAAGTTAGAAATTGAAGGCATGATGTTCAATGTTCTTAGTGCGTATGCCCCACAGGCAGGATGTGAGCTAGAAGAGAAGAGATTCTGGAGTGAGTTAGATGAAGTGATGCAGAGTACCCCCAGAGGTGAAAGGGTGGTCATTGGTGCAGATTTCAATAGACATGTTGGAAGTGATGGGCAGGTTTAGTGTCCAGGACAGGAAAGCAGAAGGACAGATGTTGGTAGATTTTGCAAAAAGGATGGAAATGGCTGTGGAAAATACATTCTTCCAGCAGAAACAGGAGCATAGGGTGACTTATAAAAGCGGAGGTAGGAGCACACAGGTAGACTACATCCTGTGTAGGCGATGTGATTTGAAGGAAGTCAGTAACTGCAAAGTAGTAGTGGGTGAGAGTGTTGCCAAACAGCATAGGATAGTGGTGTGCTGGATGATGCTGATGGTGAGGAAGGTGAAAAAGGCAAAGGCAGAGCAGAAGACAAAGTGGTGGATGCTATAAAAGGAAGAGTGTTGGGTTGTCTTCAAGGAGGAGTTGAAATAGGCTTTGGGTGGCCAGGAAGTGCTTCCAGATGACTTAATTGGACTTAAGTGATTGGGACACAGGTAGGAGAGTACTTGGTGTGTCCTCTGGAAGAAAAGTGGATACGGAGACTTGGTGGTGGAATAAGGAAGTGCAGGAGTGTGTACAAAGGAAGAGGTTAGCAAAGAAGAAGTGGGACATAGAGAGGACCAAAGAGAGTAAACTGTAGTACAGGGAGACAGAGCGTAAGGTGAAGGTAGCAGTGCCAATGGCCAAACAGAGGGTGTATGATGACTTGTATGCTCGGTTGGACAGTAAAGAGGGAGAAAATGGTTTATACAGGTTGGCACAGCAGAGAAATAGAGATGGGAAAGACATGCAGCAAGTTAGAGTGATTAAGAACAGAGAGGGAAATGTATTGACTGATGACAAAAGTGTGCTGGGAAGACGGAAAGAGTACTTTGAAGAGCTGATGAATGAGGAGAATGAGAGAAAAAGAGTGGAAGAGGTGACCATTGAGAACCAGGAAGTTGCAAAGTTTGGTAAAGGTGAAGTGAGGAGGGCATTGAAGAGGATGAAGAATGGATAGGCAGTTGGTCCTGATCACATACCGGTGGAGGTATGGAAGTGTCTAGGAGAGGTAGCATTAAATTTCCTGACAAGAACATTCAACAAGATCTTAGAGAGTGAGCAGATACCGGAGGAATGCAGGAGAGGTGTGCTCGTGGCTACTTTTAAGAACAAAGGAGACGTGCAGAATTGTGGCAACTACAGAGGGATAAAGTTGATGAGCCATACAATGAAGTTATACGGAAAAAAAGTGGAAGCTAGACGAAGGGCAGAGGTCAGCATTTGTGAACAACAATTTGGTTTCATGCCAAGAAAGAGCACCACAGATGCAGTGTTTGCCTTAAGGATGTTAATAGAGAAGTACAGAGAAGGTCAGAAAGAGCTGCATTGTGCCTTTGTGGATCTGGAGAAAGCATATGACAGGGTGCCAAGGGAGGAACTGTCTTATTGCATGAGAAAGTTTGAATGGCAGAGAAGTATGTTAGAGTGATGCAGGCACGTCCTGAAGAACATATATGTATATAACATAACATGTATAAGAGATGTAAGACAGTGGTGAGGTGTGCTGTCGGGGTGACAGAAGAGATCAAGGTGGAAGTATAACTGCATCAAGGGTCAGCTCTGAGCCCCTTCTTGTTTGCTCTGGTGATGGACGGGCTGACAGACGAGGTTAGACAAGATTCCCCATGAACTATGATGTTTGCAGATGACATTGTGATCTGTAGTGAGAGCAGAGAACAAGTGCAGGAAAATCTAGAGAGGTGGAGGTATGCCCTGGAAAGGAGAGAAATGAAGGTTAGCCTCAGTAAGACAGAATACATATGTATGAATTACAAGGACCCAAGAGGAACGGTGAGATTACACCGAGAGGGTGCAGAGGTAAGGAAGGTGGAGGATTTTAAGTACTTGGGCTCAACTATCCAGAGCAATGGAGAGTGTGGAAAAGAGGTGAAGAAGCATGTACAGGCTGGTTGGAATGGTTGGAGAAAAGTATCCGGTGTGATGTGTGATAGGAGGGTATCGGCAAGAATGAAAGGAAAAGTGTACAAGACGGTGTTGAGGCCAGCAATGTTATATGGTTTAGACCTGGGGAAAAGACAGGAGGAGGCAGAGCTGGAGGTAGCAGAGATGACAATGTTGAGGTTCTCTTTGGGAGTAACGAGGATGGATAGGATCAGGAATGAGTACATCAGAGAGACAGCACATGTAAGAGGTTTTGGAGACAAAAGTCAGAGAGGCTAGATTGAGATGGTTTGGACATGTCCAGAGGAGGGATAGTGAGTATATTGTTAGTAGGATGTTGAGGTTGGAACTACCAGGCAGAAGGCCTAGAAGAAGACCAAAGAGACAATCTATGGGTGTGGTGAAGGAGGACATGAAGGCAATTGGTGTAAGAGGAGAAGATTCAGAGGATAGAGTGAGATGGAGGCAGATGATTCGCTGTGGCAACCCCTGAAGGGAACAGCCAAGAGGAAAAGAAGAAATAGAGGATAGAGGATATGGATCAGGGTCTACCTTTTGTTATTGTTTCCCGCCATGACTGGCAATGATGACCTTCAGGCCACAGCTATGGGCTGCCACGTCAGTAATGGACACCTGAAAAACAGCCTATTCAGATTTCATGTCACCTGCTTTTTTTCGGGGCTTGTTGCTCTGCCAGAGGTGGCAGTTAAAGGCCCCTCTGACGGGAGACTCCGCCAAACATTCACAGAAGACTCTACCTACATTCTTGGGCCTGCTGGGTCTGGAGGGCATCCTCCCTTGCCATTGGAGCCCGCTCACCACCAGGTGGTGATTAGTTGACAGACAACTCTCCTCTTCATTCAAGTATCCAGATCATGCGACCGCAAGTCCAGTGACCCTGCAAAGTTGATCTAGGGTGTCCTGCTGCCTGGTACACTGCGAGACACTCTTATGTTCAAACATGGTGACGAGCACAGAAGTCCAACAACGAAATTCCACCGTGCTGCAGGAGGACTGTCGGTATCATGTGATGCTTGTGGTGATGAAGGAGAATCAGGCTGGCGTGGTTCAGCTGCTACTTGACACGTTTGACACATTGGAGAATCCGGACTTCATGCGACTCAGCATACCGATGAAACGGAAAACATGCTGCAGCAGCGCATCAGCTACATTGTAGACCTACCTTACCATGCCCGATAAAGCTTACTTTGAGACTTCACTACACTTTGCGTGTAGGTTTAGACTTCCTTTATTGCTCTGAAAATGAAAGAATATAATAAACAGGAAATCTCGAAACTTGAATATAATATGAGCTGTACTGTAATAATACCCTTTCACATACACACACATTTCAATCTCCAAAGACTCTGTTAGTATTTATTTATAAACAGATCAGAAGTTAAATTTGTAACAGATCTACATTTATTCAAGGTAATTTATTTTTATTTTCTTTATTGTGTATCTGGAGTAGAGAAGATATTTTCATGTTTTTCCTCATTTATATCTCTATTGCCTGCTTACTGCTGGACCACTTCTTGTTATTGTGTAAATACATGGTGGGGTATCTATTTAAAACTGCAAATTATAAACATATATGCAGCATTCATTCAGAAATGTGTGCAATGTCACATTTAGTTTTTTCAGCCTGGATGGACAGATGGATAAATAGGTCTACCTCCAGATCTCGGATGTCCTCCTTTTTTTCCCACTGGATCTCAAAGCCTGAACTTCCTGTCTGGAGTCCAGTTTTCAGAGTTTGGTTCATCTTTCCTTGGTCAGAGTTTTTCTTGATAATAATTGATGTCTTCTTCACTGTATCCACTTCATTGTTTTTAAAGAAATCATGCAGTTCGTAATTTTACTGAAAAATACACACAAAGTGAATGAATACACTGGGCTTGAAGCATTGACTGGAAAAAGAAATGGATGGAGCCTACTGGGACGTCACCCATTGGTCGGTGCCATTTATCTATTTATTTATTTCTGGAAATGTATTGAACTTATGTATATTTCCAATACAGGCTTGGCATTGTTGATTTACAGTATAAAAATAAATTAAATAATAAAATAAATATCAAGGGGAAACATAAAATTACCTTTCAGAGGTCATCATCATCATCATCTTCTTCCGCTTAGTCCAGGGTCGGGTCGCGGGGGCAGCAACCTTAGCAAAGAGGTCCAGACATCCCTCTCCCGAGCTACTTCCTCCAACTCTCGAGGGGACACAGCGGCGCCCCAGACAAGCCGAGAGACATAGTCCCTCCAGCGTGTTCTAGGTCGGCCCGGGGTCTCTTCCCGGTTGGACATGCCCGAACACCACACCAGGGAGGCGTCAGGGGGCATTCTGACCAGATGCCGAGCCACCTCAACTGGCCCCTCTCAATGCGGAGGAGCAGCGGATCTACCAGCTCTCCCGGATGGCGGAGCTTCTCACCCTATCTCTAAGGGAGAACCCGCCACCCGGCCGAAGAAGCTCATTTCAGCCGCTTGTATCCGTGATCTTGTTTTTCGGTCATTACCCAAAGCTCGTGACCATAGGTGAGGGTTGGAAGCGTAGATCGACTGGTAAATTGAGAGCTTAGCATGCGGCTCAGCTCCTTTTTCACCACAACGGACCGGTACAGGCACCGCTTAACAGCGGAGGCTGCAGCGAGCCGTCTGTCGATCTCTCGCTCCATCCTTCCCTCACTTTCGTAAACAAGACCCCAAGATAGCAAACTCCTCCACTCTGGGGCAGGACCTCATTCCCCGACCGGAGGGTGCATTCCACCATTGTCCGACTGAGAACCATGGCCTCGGACTTGGAGGTACTGATCTTCATCCCGGCTGCTTCGCACTCAGCCGCGAATCGCTCAATGAGAGCTGGAGGGTCCCGACTTGATGAAGCCAAAGGACAACATCATCCGCCAAAAGCAGAGACGATATCCGATGGCCACCAAACCAGAACCCTCATCGCCACCGACTGCGCCTAGAAATTCTGTCCATAAAAATTATGAACAGAATCGGTGACAGAGACAGCCTTAGCGGACTCCAACTCCCACTGGAAACGAATCCGACCTGCTGTTACCAATACGGACCAAACTCTGGCTCCGGTGATACAGCGACCGAATAGCTCGTAGCAACGGATCCGAACGCCAGTATTCTCGAGCACGCCCCACAAGATCTTTCGAGGACACGGTCGAAAGCCTTCTCCAAATCCACAAAGCACATGACAGATTGGGGCAAACTCCTATGCCCCTCCAGAATCCTGTGGAGGCGTATAGAGTTGGTCAAGAGTGCTGCGGCCAGGACGAAAAACCACATTGTTCCTCCTGAATCCGAGGTTCACTATCGGTCGGATCCTCCTCTCTAGTACCCCTGCATAGACTTTCCCAGGTAGGCTGAGGAGTGTAATTCCCCGATAATTGGAACACACCCTCCGGTCCCCCTTCTTAAAAATTGGGACCACCACCCCAGTTTGCCAACCCAGAGGTACAGCCCCGATGACCACGCGATGTTGCAGAGGCGTGTCAACCAAGACAGTCTACAACATCCAGAGCCTGAGATATTCCGGGCGGATCTCGTCCCAACCCGGAGCTCGACCACCGAGGAGCTTTTTGACAACCTCAGTGACCTTCCACTCCAGTGATGGGCGGACCCTCACCCGAACCCCAGGGTCTTCCTCTTCCACGGAGGCGTGTTGGTGGGATTGAGAAGGTCCTCAAAGTATTCCCTCCACCTCTCAACAACATCCTCAGTCAAGGTAAGCAGCTCCCCACCTCCACCGTAAAGCAGTGTTTGTGAAGAACTGCTTCCCCCTCCTGAAGGCGTCGGATGGTGGCCCAGAACCTTTTTGAGGCCAACCGATAATCACTCTCAGGCCCCTCACCGAACTCCTCCCACGCCCGAATTTTGCATCTGCGACAGCCTCGGCTGCAGCACGTTGGCCTGCGGTACCGTTTGCTGCCTCAGGAGTCCCACAGGCTAATAAAACCCGATAGGCCTCCTTCTTCAGCTGGAGCCCCTTCACCGCAGGTGTCCACCACCGGGTTCGGGATTGCCGCCACGACAAGCACCGGCGACCTTCACGGCCACAGCTATGGGCTGCCGCCTCGCAATGGAGCCGCGAAACATGGCCCATTCGGATTCCATGTCCCCGCCTCCTCGGGCATGGTTGTAGCTCTGCCGGAGGTGGGAGGTTAAAGCCTCTCGGACAGGGGGCTCCGCCAAGCGTTCCCAACAGACCCTGATTACACGCTTGGGCCTGCCAGGTCTGGAAGGCAACCTCCCACACCACGAAGCCAACTCACCACCAGGTAGTGATCGGTGAGCAGCTCAGCTCCTCTCTTCACCCGGTGTCCAGAACATATGGTCACAAGTCCGATGACACGACTACAAAGTCAATCATCGAACTGCGACCTAGGGTGTCCTGGTGCCAGGTGCACTTATGGACACCCTTATGTTCAACATGGTGTTCGTGATAGACAAACTGTGGCGAGCACAGAAGTCCAACAACGACACACCATTCGGATTCAGACTGGAGAGGCCGTACCTACCGATCACACCCTTCAGGTCACACTATCGTTGCCCACATGGGCGTTGAAGTCTCCCAAGACAACGGCGAGTCTCCGAGGGCGTTCTCCAACACCCCAAAGACTCCAAAAGGGTGGGTACTCTGCACTGTCATTTGGTGCATAAGCACAAATAACAGTCAGGACCCGCCCCCCCACCCCAAGACGGAGGGAAGCTACCCTTTCGTCAACCGGGGAGAACCCCAACATTTGGGCACCCAGGCCGGGGGCAACCAGAAAACCCACACCGGCTGCCGCCTCTCCCCATGAGCAACTCCAGAATAGAAGAAGGTCCAGCCTCTTTCGAGATGGATGGTTCCAGAGCCCAAGCTATGCGTTGAGGTGAGCCCGACTATATCTAGTCGGTATCTCTCCACCTCACGCACCAAATCAGGCTCCTTTCCCGCCAGAGAGGTGACATTCCATGTCCCGAAGGTCAGAGTAAGTAGCCGAGGATCAGTCCGACAGAACCCATGCCTTTGGCTGCCACCCAACTCACACTGCACCCGACCCCTAAAACTCCTCCCACGGGTGGTGGGTCCATGGGAGGCCTTTCAGAGGTAAAATGGAAAAAAAAAATCATGCAGAATTTGGAATATCGGAGTTATTCTTTGGACAGATATACAATATTTAGAATTTTAAAGTGTGTTTGTTTTACTTCTGGTTGCAGAGGCAATTTTTAGATATGATTTTCTAATTTCACATACAGCCACATCCACATACAGCAGTTATGCCAAGCCAATATGACTCAGTCTACTAACAAGAACTTAAAGAAAACCCAGGCTACCCATTACCTAAAACTGTTAGCAGGATACAGATAAGTATAAATGGAACTAACATCAAGAAAATAAGGTTCAACAACATGACCTTAACAGCCAAGTGCTGAAAAAGACAAGCAAATCAATTTAAAACCACAAACTAAAAACCAATTCGAATGTATCCAAGCCAGGGGTCGGGAACCTATGGTTCGCTAGCCAGATGTGGCTTTTTTGATGACTGTATCTGGTTCTCAGATAAATCAGGTGCCCTTTCTTCACAAAATAACCAATACATAATTTCACTGTCATTTAAATAAAAATACAGAAAAGAAGAAAAAAAACCGTTCCTCCTGGGTCCTTCTCATTTACACACATGTATTCTGATTTTCTGAGGCTAACCTTCATTCCTCTCCTTTCCAGGGCATACCTCCACCTCTCTAGATTTTCTTGCACTTGTTCTCTGTTCTCACTACAGATCACAATGTCATCTGCAAACATCATAGTCCATCACAATGTAATCTGCAAACCCAGTTTTTAGAAATTCTATCAGGGGGCAGAGAGATTATTAACCTTATCACATTATTGCAATGCAGAGTTCACCTCTAAAACAGGCCAAATGAGTTTTTCCAGGCAATTTATCACATGATACTCCTACATTTTAGTCGAGACACGCCACTCACATCATGACTCACCTTCAGCGGGTGTTTTGCTTGGTGCTGAAAATAATCTGCTGCTTATACAGGATCATCTCTATGTGATCAAGTCATTTTCCATCTCTGGTTGTTTTATCACAAGATACAAGCTCAGGATCTGTGTGTGCATATATATACAACAGCATTTCCCCTGATGTTAAACAGTATCCTCTTCATATTTGCAAACTTCGAGAAATCTTCCAGTGCTGTAGCTTCATTTACAGCAACTCAATTATGATCAAGTTCCAGTTGAACTGATTTCTTTTTAATAGTTCTGATTTTGTTGGTGGTTTTAGAAAATAGAAAGTTTTGGATTAATTAGTCAGGCTATTTTAGCCACACTGTTTAAAAATCAATCCCAAAATACTTCGATGTGGTGATTATATATATTTTTTATTGTAAAGCTTAAAAACAAGTGGTTTTTTTATTTTTATAAAAATTTACATATTCATGTTTATTTTTGCCACCGTTTCACTATACTAAATATAATAATGCAATTTTGTTAAGCTAAATATCAATTTTGTTGAGAACCTAAGTGTCAAGTAATCCCTGTTTTGTGCTTTTTATCATTACATCAGAGTTTCAAGTGCAGTCAAACTTCATAGCTATAAATGTTAGGAATATTAATGCTACACATTCACTCAAATTCCACATATGCTCCCTTTGAATATTCGGTCGTATCTGCCAAACAATTTAAGATTTTGCATTTCTGATTACAGAAATGGAATCCTGATAAAATTATACTGTAGTAAATACCTACATGTCAATTCTCACGCATCAAGCGTGACACTCACGCAGTTCATCTCCTCCTCAATATCTCACGCAAGGTGTCTAAAATCTCATGCATTAATACAATTATTTACCAATTTTATTTTATTTTATTTTTTTAAGGATGTAATTTCCGCGAGCAAATGGACTTTTCCAGATTATAAGATTTCCTATTATTATTTAGTTAGCATTCACTTGAAAATGCCAAGGTAAAAATAAATCATTAAAAGCTTGATTATGATTATAGTTCGTTTTTCCTATGTTCTCATGCAGCATACTAAAACAATCATTTACCGTACTTTCTTGTGTGCAGCAATATTCACAACTTCAGCACAGCTGTTATTTATGTCATTTCATTTGAAACACAGAAAATTAAGCATCAACAACCAGAAGAAGAATTCATGTCTATTTGTATTTCCTTTTAATAAATAGCATTAAAAAGTCAAAATGTAAAAAGCTGAACTAAAAATGTACAAAATTATATATCTGTGCATCATATAACACGATGTAAAAACTTCTAAGCTTCTTAGAGTTGGCATGGAGAGTTGTGCAGAACAAATTAGTGATGTGCTTTTCGTGGCTTAAATAGCGCCTCACCCCCCCCCACACACACAGACACACACACAAACATATACCCTTGTTTATCACACAACTCATATTCCGTTGTGCAAGAATTTTATCTTCTGTAAAAGCCAGAAGTGGGATGAAGAAACAGAGACTTTTCACCTCTTATTGTTATGTCTGTAACCCCTAGACTGCAGTCCATAGTATATATACTTTGTTTACCTCTGTAAGCTTCGGTGAGCTTGTGAATAAAGGCGTGATTTTAATACAGTCTTCACTCATTGTTGCAAGCCACCCCAGAGCGCTTGGGGTGACACAGACCAACTGATCCGCGAGACAACTCTCTTAGAACCATCGAGAGGAAAAAGAATTAGACAACGGCAAAGAATTCCTAACAAACTTTGTCTAACTTCACTGTCCCATTCAAACTAATTAAAGACTTGCAACGCCTTCTCTCTAGCCACGTGCAGCAATGTGGCGCACTTGACAGCATTGGATTTTTGCAAGTGTCTGCAATTGTTGCTTAAGTTATCCACAAGCCTTCCCTCCTCTTCCGTATGCTCAAAAGCAGTGACGAGAGCTGTTCTACACACCCCACACCATCAGCAGCATCAGACCGAATGCTTGCCGAGTGCTTTGCCCCTTTTTTGGCTGTGCATGCGGCGCCCTCTCTACTCCATCCGTGCACACGTGATCAACGGCATGAGGAGTATGATCATACAGCCCTGATCAAAGTTTCACTGATCCACTGCTGATTGTGGTTTGCTTGAGACTTCGATCGAGTCTGCATGATCATCCTCCTGATGCCGATGATCACATGTGCGCGGATGGAGTAGAGAGGGTGCCGTATGCATCACCTTATAATAAATGATCAAGCAATTAGAAAGCGGGGTTCAGAGATCAGTGGATCTTAAACAAGTGCTCAAGTGCATGCTTTCATCCAGCACAGACTAGATCAGAGGGATTGGGGAGTCGGAATAAAGCCCAGATGATGCTCCGAAATGCAACACACACTGATTAGGTTAACCAACCTGAAGGGAGATTTTTTTTTATATTTATTTTTTACCTGGCCATTAAATAGACTAAGCTATTGTATATTGCAGGGTTTATGTGCATGCATATGTAGAACCAAACATGGTCAAGTCTCACACGCTTCGGTGTTTGGTATGTGACAGGAAGTGCGTTCCAAGTTTTGACAATCAGCTGATTGCCAGCTCTGCTTGGCTTCATGCAAGTCTTTCCAAATCTTCATTCAGTGATTGTACTCCTCTATTTTTTTTTCCTTTTCGCCATCTTCTTGGTTTAAAGGGTTCTGTTGAGATTTCTTTTTCATTGTCTCGTTCTTTCTCTCGCTGATTCTGAGAGAGAGAGAGAGAGAGAGAGAGAGAGAGAGAGAGAGAGATCTTGAATCAGTTAGTCTGTGTCAACCAGATCTCTGGGGTTCAGTTCATCAGTTCATTTTCTGTAACCGCTTAATCCTCATTTGGGTCGCGGGGAGGCTGGTGCCCATCCCAGCCAACTTTGGGCCAGGGCAGAGTACACCCCGGACAGCTCGCCAGGCAATCAGGGCGGAAACACGCCAACGGCTTTGCAGCTACTCTATACGAAAGTCAGCAATGGTTCTTTTACATGCCTCACACCATAGACAGTGGGAGACATGGCTGGCCTTTGATAACCCAGTTAGCTGCACTGGGGGGGGGGGCAGTGACAACCTTGTGGAGAGTGGGACTCGAACCCCCAACCTTTGGATCAGCGATCCAGCGCCCTATACCACCACTGCCCAGAGCTCTGGGGTGGCTTGCAATAAAGGTCACATTCTCTATTCACAAGCTCACTGAAGCTCACAGAGGCGAACAAGGTATTTATACTATGGACTGCAGTCTAGGGGGTTATAGTATTAAGGTTGGGGGTAATAAAACAATAGCACCATTGTCCTGCCCGAGGTTTGAGCCCTGAGTTCTAAAGATAAAAGAAATAGACAGGACACAATAGTAGATGCCAGGAGTTGATGACAGAACAAATGGTTATCGTCCATTTGTTAATAGTTTCTCAGGAGAAGAGGAACACTATGTTGGATACAATACTTATAAAAACACTTTGTGCTTTTCCATAGGGAAACAAATATGAATACATAGTTAAAGGGTATCAAATACATAAATAGAAATTACTGCAACTCTGAAAACCGCTTTCAGGTTCGCTCTGCACAAATGAGCTGATTAAAAACGAGGGAAATTTACCTCTTGACCCAAAAACAACTCACGCAGGCTGTTATTTCATTTTTCATTTATTTATTAATGACCACACACAACCAAGTTGGTGGAATTTGCTGTCGGTACAGCACTCAGCTCTGACAAAAGTTACAAAGGACATTAACAACACACATCATACAACAAAGACAGCACACATGAAAACAAATGATTACAAACATATCCATAACAACTACAGTAATAACAGACAACAAAAAGACAGACAAGGCTGTAATGTACATTCAGTGCAAAGAGTTCAGAGTCCTTATGACTGTAGGGAAAAAACTTTTCTTGAAACAGGATGTTCTGGTGGGTAGAGATCGATATCGCCTCCTAGAGGGTAGCGGTTGAAACAAATGATGGGCAGGGTGAGAGGGATCAGAGGTGATTTTTTGTGCTCTTAAGATTGAGCGTTTATGATAAATTGATTCGACTGATGGAAGGGGGGAGCCAATGATCCTGGATGATTTAGTGACAATGCGCTGTAGTTTTTTCTGTGAGTTGTTGTCTAGGCTGCCATACCAAACTGTTATGGATGAGGTGACACTGCTCTCAATGATGGCGGAGTAGAAACGGAGGAGGAGATTTGTTTTCACTCTGAATTTCTTGAGCTGTCTCAGGAAAAACAGTCTTTGGTTAACTTTTTTGTGAATGTAGTCTGTGTTAGTGTTCCATTTTAGTGTATTGTTAATGTGAGTGCCGAGAAATTTGAAAGAGTCAGTTATGGCTATGGGTTCATTAGAGATGTGAATGGGGGTTTTGAGCGAGGCTGTGTGCCTGAAGTCAATTATTAGTTCCCTGTGTTTTGGATGGGTTGAGCTGGAGATTGTTTTCTTGGCACCAGGAGACAGCTTGGGCTACTTGTTGGCGGTACTGGTGTTCATTATCCATAGTTATGAGTCCAATGATAGTAGTGTCGTCTGCATACTTAAAAATGGAAACTGAACTGTAATGGGATGTCATATGGTTTGTATACAGAGAAAAAGCCATGGTGGACACCTGTGCTGAGGGTCAGAGGTCGAGATGAGAGGTTACCCATCTTAACCCTTTGTTGCCTTTTCCATGGGAAGCTCCATAACCAATGGCGTAGACAGGGGTCAATGTTCATGTCCGTCAGTTTATTGAAGAGGTTGACCAGGTTTATTGTGTTAAAAGCAGAACTGAAGTCAATGAAAAGGATACAGGCATAGCTGTTAGGAGACTCAAGGTGTTGTAATATGTGGTAGAGGGCCAGGTTGACGGCATCCTCAACAGACCTTTTGGCACGGTAAGCAAATTGATGAGGGTCGAGCAGGGGGGGTAGTGGATGCCTTCAGATGATTGAGGATGATGAGTTCAAACGACTTCATGACCACGGATGTTAGGGCGATTGGTCTGTAGTCGTTGAGACATGAGATCTGATTTTTGGACAGGGATTATGGATGAAACCTTGAAACACAGTGGAACTGTACAATGGCGGAGGCACGTATTAAAGATGGAGGTGAATATTGGGGCCAGTTGAGCTGCGCAGTACTTAAGAACAGCAGGGGTGATCCCGTCTGGGCCAGCTGCTTTCCTCTTGTTATTTTTCTTAAAGACGTTCCTGACCTCTTCCTCCTGGATGTGAAATGAGGGGTGTGGGAGGGGGTGAGGGAGGAGATAGGGGTGGACTGGGGACTGTTCAAACCTCCCATAGAACTCATTGAGTTTGTTTGGAAGGTCCATATCAATGTCAGATGAAATAGAGGGTTTTTTTTTGTAATCAGTCATGTCCTTTAGTTTTTTCCATACATATCGGGTATTGTTTGATGTGATCTGATGTTCCAGCTTTATTGCATAGTTTGATTTAGCTTTCCTGATTGCAGATCTCAATTGATATTTGGCAGTGGTGTATGAATGACTCCTTGTCTCCGCTGAGGAAAGCAGAGTTCTTTTTCTTGCGTATGAGTAAGATATCTTTTGTAAACTAACGTTTGTTATTACTGTATGCCTCCACAGTTTTTGTTGGGATACACAGAGCACGCAGAAGTTGATGTATGACGTCACCACGTCCGTGAGCACGTCGAGGCAGTTCTCACCTGCACTGAATACATCCCAATCAGTGCATTCAAAGCAGCCTCTCAAAGTCTCAACGGCTGCCTTGGACCAGGACTTAACTGTTTTGGATGTGGAGTTTGTGGATTTAAGTTTTTGTTTGTATTTCGGGATGAGGAGCAGCATGGCGTGGTCGGACGTTCCGAGCGGAGCCCTTGGGAAAGCTCGGTAAGCATCGCTGATGACAACGTAGCAATGGTCCAGTGTGTTAGTGCCTCTGCTAGGACATGTGACCGGTTGAATATAGTTGGGGAGTTCGTTGGACAAGTTGGTATGATTAAAGTCACCGAGCACAGTGACTACTGCGTCGGGATGAGAGTTTTCAACGGTTGATATGTAGGTTGCAAGCTCCGTGATGGCGAAGTTGGCGTTAGCCGATGGCGGGATGTAAACGCCAATCAGTATAACGGAGGCAAATTCTCTCGGGAGGTAGGCGGGTCTGCATTTCACGCTGATGTATTCCAATTGTGGTGAACAAGTAGCATTTAATACAGTCGTGTTGCTACACCAGCGTTGGTTAATCAAGAAACAAATTCCACCACCTTTAGTTTTTGTAGATAGCTTGCCTGACCTGTTGGCACGGTACAGTGAGAAGCCGGGCGGGGTTACCGCCTGGTCTGGCACGATGTGGTCGAGCCAGGTCTCGGTCAGGCAGATGGCAGAACAGTCTTTGTAATCCTTGTTATTTTGGAGAAGAAGGAAGAGTTCGTCAATTTTATTTCAGATAGATCTCACGTTTGTCAGCAGCAGAGCCGGTAAAGGTGGCCGGTATGGCCGCTTCCTGAACCTGGAAAGGACGCCGGCTCGTCGCTTCCTCCTGTTTCGCTTGCGTCTCCAGGACGTCGGATATCCAGATGAGTTGTTTATTTCTAGAATTTCCGCAGGTAGCGATGAGATGATGGATGAAACAGTCGCTGCTGAGTTAGCTCTAAGGGATAGTAACTCCCAACGAGTGTATGTGAGAAGACATTCCGACTTTTTAACATAAAACATTGACAAAAGTGACACAGAAGCAGAGCTTGTGCCGGGGCGAGCCTCACGGTCGTCATCTTGAATAATTGCATATAATCCAATAAAATTAGAGTTTTAAAGGTATCAGACCCTCCCGCACAGTACAGAAAGGATTGGCTCTCCGCTGTGCGCCACAGTGACAAGTGGAGTGGAAAATAGATGTGTAAAATGCGTGATAGTTATATATCTGTTTTTTGTTTTATTTGATGGCTTTTTCTGTATTTTTATTTAAATGACAGCAAAATTATTATTAGTTATTCTGTTAAGAAAGGCCATCTGATCTATCTGAGAGCAAGATAAAGTCATCAAAAGAGCCACATAGCATTTTGACCCATTTTCCATGTAAAAATGCAGAAGCTCCTCCGTAGAGTGCGTTCCACGCCTTTCCGCCATGATCATTGCATTCCGTGCTCCAGTGAAATGAGGCCAACAGTTTCTATTTTTTTCTGATTCCTGTCTGTGTGTGTGTGTGTTTTCAGTACGACCCCAACACCGCTCATCCTAGCCTCATTGTATCTGATGATGTGACCAGTGTGAGATTCAGTTATGAGGAACAGAAACTTTCTGATAATCCAGAGAGATTTAATAATTATTCCTGTATTCTGGGCTCTGAGGGTTTTAACTCGGAGACTCACTGCTGCTGGGATGTTGATGTTGGAGACTGTACAGGGTGGTATATGGGTGTGATGAGTGAATCTCCTCAGAGGAAGGGTGAGATATTCTCCAGGAGTGGACTCTGGTATGTGGAGTATGATTATTTTTGATGATGAATATCCAGCACTTTCCATACCACAGCCAGAGTCTCTCCTCTCAGTATCACATAAAATCCAGAGGATCAGAGTCCAGCTGGACTGGGACAGAAGAAAACTGTCCTTCTCTAACCCGCTCACTAACAAACACATCCACACGTTCACACACACATTCACTGAGACATTACTACGATTCCTCTGTGATTATGGTATAGAATCTCAGCTAAAGCTCCTCCCACTTCAGTCTCTGAAATATTGAAGATTAAAAGTTTCTTTTTGAAAGTTTGTTTTTACAGAAGCACTGAACAGTTCATTATGAACGTTTTTGAAGTGTAAAGACATCATTCCGACTAGACCACCACACACAGTCAAAACTGGAAATATTAATAGAATTTTATTCTGAATTTTCATAATATAAAATAATGAAATGTTCTGTTGAAATAAAATTTTCTTAAATTAAAACCATATGATATTAAGGCGAAATGATTCCAGCAGACTTTTTCCACAACCTTGGTTTTCAGGACTTCCACAAATACAGAAGCCACAGGATGGAATTAATATGACCTAAATAAATAAATAAATAATAATAATAATACACAGGCATCATCTATTGGATATTACACTGCGAAATGTTCATGGTGTGCTCCACCTTCACCAAGTGTAGGAATGAGTGTTTCAGAAATTGAGTAAGTGTATTACTTAGAAATTCAGTCCGTAAACATGTACGTAACATAAACACCATCTCCTCCAAGTTTACATTTCTGATTTTGAAGTTTCAGCTTCTACCTCTGATGGACCTGTGTACCTCGCTTTCGCTTCGTGTCAGCTGAGATAGGCTCCAGCCTCCCTGCAAACATTAAACTCCCTGTATTATTAAGTGGCCTTGGAAATGAGTTAGTGTTTTAAACTTAGACACTGTTGGAAGCAAACAAAAACAAACTAAATAAATAATAATATAATTATTATTTGGGAGGGCAACATGCTGGTGCCATGATTAATATATCCACCTCACAACAAGAAGGCCCTGGGTTTGATTCCCGGGAACAACATTGGTGTATCTGTGTGGAGTTTGCGGAGTTTGCATGTTCTTCCTTTACTTGCACAGGTTTCCTCTGGGTACTCCGGTTTGCTCCCACAGTCCAAAAACATGCACAGTTGGCTGATTCGTGATTACAAATGTTCTGACAAATGGTTCGCCCGGAGTTGGCTGAGACAGGCGTCAGCCTCCCCGCTGACCTACTTCTTATTCTTTTCCTTTCGGCTTTTCCCTTCAGGGGTTGCCACAGCGAATCATCTGCCTCCATCTCACCCTATCCTTTGCATCTTCTTCTCTTACACCAACGACCTTCATGTCCTCCTTCACCACATCCATGAATCGTCTCTTTGGTCTTCCTCTAGACCTTCTACCTGGTAGTTCCAGCCTCAGCATCCTATTACCAATATACTCACTATCCCTCCTCTGTACATGTCCAAACCACCTCAATCTAGCCTCTCTGACTTTGTCTCCAAAACGTCTTACATGTGCTGCCCCTCTGATGTGCTCATCCTAATCCTATCCATCCTCGTTACTCCCAAAGAGAACCTCAACATTTTCATCTCTGCTACCTCCAGCTCTGCCTCCTGTCTTTTCCCCAGGGCCACTGTTTCTAAACCATACAACATCGTTGGCCTCAACACCGTCTTGTACACCTTTCCTTTCGTTCTTGCCTATACCCTCCTATCACACATCACCCCAGACACTTTTCTCCAACCATTCCAACCTGCCTGCACACGCTTCTTGACCTCTTTTCCACACTCTCCATTGGATTGTTGAGCCCAAGTACTTAAAATCCTCCACCTTCCTTATCTCTGCTCCCTGTAACCTTACCGTTCCTCTTGGGTCCTTGTCATTCATGCACATGTATTCTGTCTTACTGAGGCTAATCTTCATTCCCCTCCTTTCCAGGGCATACCTCCACCTCTCTAGATTGTCCTCCACTTGGTCTCTGCTCTCACTACAGATCACAATGTCATCTGCAAACATCATAGTCCATGGGGAATCTTGTCTAACCACGTCTGTCAGCCTGTCCATCACCATAGCAAACAAGAAGGGGCTGAGAGCTGACCCTTGATGCAGTCCCACCTCCACCTTGAATTCGTCGGTCACACCGACAGCACACCTCACCACTGTCTTACATCTCTCATACATGTCCTGCACCACTCTCACATACTTCTCTGCCACTCCAGACTTCCTCATGCAATACTACAGTTCTTCTCTCGGCACCCTGTCATATGCTTTCCCCAGATCCACAAAGGCACAATGCAGCTCCGTCTGACCTTCTCTGTACTTCTCCATTAACATCCTCAAGGCAAACACTGCATCTGTGGTGCTTTTTCCTTGGCATGAAACCAAACTGTTGTTCACAAATGCTGACCTCTGCCCTTAGTCTAGCTTCCAGTATTCTTTCCCATAACTTCATCATATGGCTCATCAACTTTATCCCTCTGCAGTTGCCACAACTCTGCACGTCTCCCTTGTTCTTAAAAATGGGCACCAGCATACTTCTCCTCCATTCCTCTGGCATCCTCTCACTCTCTAAGACCTTGTTAAATGTTCTTGTCAGAAAATCTACTGCTTCCTCTCCTAGACACTTCCGTATGGAGACACTCCACCGGTATGTCATCAGGACCAACTGCCTTTCCATTCTTCATCCTCTTCAATGCCCTCCTCCCTTCACCCTTTACTAATCTTTGCTACTTCCTGGTCCTCAACAGTCACTTCTTCTACTCTTTTTCTCTCTCATTTTCCTCATTCATCAGCTCTTCAAAGTACTCTTTCCATCTTCCCAGCACACTTCTGTCATCAGTCAATACATTTCCCTCTCTGTCCTTAATCACTCTAACTTGCTGCACGTCGTTCCGATCTCGATTTCTTTGCTGTGCCAACCTGTACAAATCATTTTCTCCCTCCTTACTTTCCAAACAAGCATACAAGTCATCATACGCGCTCTGTTTGGCCTTTGACACTGCTACCTTTGCCTTACGCTTTGTCTCCCTGTACTCCTGTTTACTCTCTTCGGTTTTCTCAATGTCCCACTTCTTCTTAGCTAACCTCTTCCTTTGTACACACTCCTGCACTTCCTCATTCCACCACCAAGTCTTCTTATCTACTCTCCTTCCAGATGACACACCAAGTATTCTCCTACCTGTTTCCCTGATCACATTAGCTGTAGTTGTCCAATCATCTGGAAGCACTTCCTGACCACCCAATGCCTGTTTCAACTCCTCCTTGAAGACAACCTGACACTCTTCCTTTTTCAGCTTCCACCACTTTGTCTTCTGCTCTGCCTTTGCCTTCTTCACCTTCCTCACCGTCAGCATCATCCTGCACACCACCATCCTATGTTGTTTGGCAACACTCTCACCCACTACTACTTTGCAGTCACTGACTTCCTTTAAATTACATCGCCTGCACAAGATGTAGTCTACCTGTGTGCTCCTACCTCCACTTTTATAAATCACCCTATGCTCCTCTCTCTTCTGGAAGAAAGTATTTACCACAGCCATTTCCATCCTTTTTGCAAAATCTACCAACATCTGTCCTGTGATCAGTAATGTATTTTAATTAGTTTTAATATGAAAATAGAACAGGGTGTTATTAAATTGCAGGTCATTTTGCACTGGGTTTTTGTTTTTTTTAATTTAAATTGTGCAGTAACACTCCCAGTGATTGCATTGCATGTCACCACACTCTTTTTACACTAAAATTACACAGTTAAATAAGACTTACCTGTAAGGTGATATTTGATTGTAATTCCACCAACCTATGAAGTACTGAGGGATTACGTGAGAGATGTGCATGCGCAGAAATATCAGGTTTTAGAGTGTGGAAATATGTCATCTGTCCCAGCCAGGGTGGGAAGGGTGGGCACGTAATCCCTCAGTACTTCATAGGACGGTGGGATTACAAACAAATATCACCTTACAGGTAAGTCTCATTTAATTGTGTAATTCCACCTCCCTATTCCGTCCTATCGGGACTACGTGAGATATTTAGAGTGAAATCATATTTCCATCAATTTCATCAAGCCCAATCTTAGTTCAATATGTCACATTTATTTTGTGAAAGTGCACAAGTTAACTCGGTCACGTAAGTAAACATTCCTGATAATTCAGGAAAACAAGCAAAGCTTTTGGCGAGATGATCAAAGAATTTAAAAGCGCACTTCTGAAACTACTGTCATAAGAAACTGGTTTGTTATCAAACTGTCTGAACATGCATTCACTGCTCCAACCTGCCATCCGCAGAACTGTTTGGAAAGCTAATGCTGCACTAGTAGAAGCTGATCTTACACTGTGTGGTTTGGATATTGACATATCAATAACTGCACTTTTGAGAACAAGCTTCATCCATCTACTTATAGTATCTTTGCTCACTCTTTTGTGAGTCCTAGTAATGCTTATGAACAAAACTGTCTCGTCTCCTGAGGTCGCGAGTCATATCCAGATATGGCTTCATCACACTGATAATGCCCATTCTCTGATCAGGCATATAGCTCTGGAGAGAGGGTTCACCTTGGTGAAACCCAGTTTGAGTCTGTCTGAGGAGATCCCCAATTCTAAATTTTTTACAGTCATCAGAAAAATCTACATTTCTAATGTTAATAAGATGGTGGGCCTGAAATCTTTGACCTGATAAAAGCCGGGTAAGCATGGACAACTGAAGTGGCAATCCTGTCAAGTGATCTGTCAAATACAACAAAATATGCTGTTCCTTCCAAGTGAGTCACTGGCCATACTGCAAACACTGATCATAAAAGCAAAGCCTCACCCAAAGGTGGTGAAAAGGGGTCAACTCCCCGAGCGATGCAAAAACACAACCACTTTCGGTAATATGTCCCATATTGCTGGTGTGTCGCATGTCCCTATGAGTGCAGGGTAATGTTTGTAACTGATGGTGAAAGGCCCTGCCTTTCCAAGCCTTCTCTAATAGCTTGTATGCTGCTAGTGAGAGTTTCTTGTGGAGTGGATGTTGAAACTTTGGCCGATTGAGGAGCCGTAACAGGGATTGAGATTTTGGCAGCAATCTTGGACAGTCTGACAATTCCAGTAACTTCGTAAACCAAAAATTGAGTTGTCCATATCAGTGCTACCATGAGCACTTCTGCCTCTTTGTTAGTTACTTTGTGCAGAACTCTGCCAATCACACTGAAACGGCAAAATATATAGTCAAGAATTTCCCCAAAACACAGTAAAAGCATCAACAGCTTCTGCCTGAGTTCAGGGCATCAAGATATGTGTCTGTTCAATTGTGTATTTAATCTGGAAGCAAAAATTTTTCCTAACCAGCTTCCCAAACACATCACACATTTGTGTAAACGCCTGTTCATTTAAGTGCCATTCTTTGTCATCTGGCAACTTCCTTAAACACTCATCTGCTTCACAATTACGCACCCCAGGTAAATGAGCAGCCGCCAACCAATTATTCCTGTCAGTGGCTCAAAGCCACAGTTCCCTTGTGGCATTGTTACATCCAACCTTCATCCCACCATATTGTTAATATGACACCACTGTTGTATTATCTAACATTAGCCTGATATAAATATCTTGTCTGGGATGAAAGGAAAGTTTGTATACAGATGTAGGCTGCCTTTAGTTCCAAAATATTGATATGAAGTTTACTTTCTTCAGCAGAGCATAAACCACTAGTACTAGTTTGATCAGTCTTTCACTCCTCACCAACCAGTTTTTGATGCATCAGTCTTCACTACCACGTCTGGCTGAGGAACATGAATTGGTTTGGGGCAATTGCCTGTATTGCTTATCCACCAGGTCAAATCATTCACACAATCTGAATCAAGCAACATTGTAGAGTCAAAATTCCCCTTTTTTTCTAATTTCAAGCCATGATTTTTGAGAAGTTCAATTCGTTTGGAGAGAACAGGGGCATGTTTCATTCCTTGTGCAGCCACATTAATTGGCCAAAAACAACCGCCAAATTTTCTGATGGTGACTCGTTCACCATGTAGTAATTCCAACCATTTTTGAATAATTTTTCTCTTCGTCCTCCTTCAATGTAACAGTCACTGTTGATAAATTCAAGGCACGTAAATGTCTTTAGTTGGTAAGAACAGAACTTATCAGGATGTACAGTAAACCTAACTGTCAAGATGCTTCATTGTGGTTGCCACATTTTCCGTAGTGTTGTTTTGTCAACCAATCAAAAGAGTTGTCAATGTAGGAGGTGTTTGGAAACCCCTGACTTCTAAGCGATGTAAACTGATTTCACCAGCTCAGTAAAGATTCCAGGTGCAGACGCAAACCCATTTGGAAAACGAGTAAACTGGAATAAAGTTTCATTCCAGACAAATCTCAAATATTTACTTTCTTCTTTCCTTACTGGAATACGAAAGCAGGCATCCTTTAAATCTACAGAGGCAAAATAGCCATCCATTTTTCCACCAGAAAATGGCAGATCTGAAAATATCCATTATTAAATTGTCAGGTTTCAACGCTGTCGTTCAACGTTTTGAGGTTCAAACTGATTCTCAAGGAACCATTTTCCTGATGCGAGAAAATATATTTGATATAAATTCCCCATCTACATGTTCACATGCCTCTATGTAGTATCTAAACCTTTTGGAATTTCTCACATTTCTGCATAAAATCACCAAATGTGATCTGATCTTTGTGAAAATCACAGATTTAAAAAAAGTGTCTGCTTTAACTAAAACCACCCAAACATATAGGTTTTCATATTTTAATGAGGATAGCATGCAAACAATGACAGAAGGGGGAGGAATAAGTAACTGAACCATCATATTTAATATTTTGTGGCCCCCCCCTTTGTCAGAAATAACTTCAACCAGATGCTTCCTGTAGCTGCAAATCAGGACTAATCTTGGCCCTTTCTTCTTACAAAACTGCTGTAGTTCAGTTAGATTACTGGGATGTCTGGCATGACTCGCTCTCTTGAGGTCATGCCACAGCATCTCGATGGGGTTCGAGTCTGGACTTTGACTTGGCCACTCCAGAACGTGTATTTTGTTCTTCTGAAACCATTCCAAATTTGATTTACTTCTGTGTTTTGGATCATTGTCTTGTAGCTTCAACTGTCTAACAGACGGCCTCAGGTTTTCCTGCAAAACATCCTGATAAACTTTTGAATTCATTTTTCCATTAATGATTGCAAATTGTCCAGGCCCCGAGGCAGCAAAACAACCCCAAACCATGATGCACCCTCCACCATGCTTCACGGTGGGGGTGAGGTGTTAATGTTGGTGAGCTGTTCCATTTTTCCTCCACACATGACGTTGTGTGTTCCTCCCAAACAATTCAACTTTGGTTTCATCAGCCCACAAAATATTTTGCCAAAACTTCTGTGGAGTGTCCAAGTGCCTTTTTGCGAACATTAAATGAGCAACAATGTTTTTTTTTAGACAGCAGTGGCTTCCTCCTTGGAGTCCTCCCATGAACACCATTCTTGGCCATTGTTTTACATATAGTTGATGAGTGCACAGAGATATTGGACTGTGCCAGTGATTTCTGTAAGGCTTTAGCAGACACTCTAGGTGAAGGAATAAATTGATAGGGTAAATGAGATGCAACTATGTGTGTATTGGAAATGAGACGCAACTATGTGTGTATTGTAAATGAGACGCAATTATGTGTGTATTGGAATTGAGACGCAATTATGTGTGTATTGGAAATGAGACGCAACTATGTGTGTATTGTAACTTCTGTGTATCTAAAGCTTCCTGTTCTATTTGTAATTGTGACATGTGCGCTAGGCACATGAAACTGTTGGGTGGGTGTTCCTGTGTCGTGTTTCGGTTTGGGTGTGGGATTCGGAAAGTAACAATGTATAACAATGAGGAAATGCTTTGAAATGTAATTAGCCAAGTGTTAAGCGCCGCAGGGCACAAACATGTATATGGAAATGCTTTGTGACAATGCAATTACAACTCTGCATGCACATCCCCAAGTGTTACGTACCGCAGTGCACAAACATATATGTTAATGCTTTATGAACATGCAATTACTGCTTTGCACGCATATCCCTCTGTATAAATAAGCGGACACTGCATGTGTTCGATGAGCTTCCGATGAATAAACCAGACTGATTTCACTCGTGTGGTTGCTCATCTGTTGCTCCTGGAGTGCTCTCAGACATTGAGATACAGGAATCCAGGTCGTGCAGATATAACTAGGAACTTCCACGGAGAAAAATTCTAACACTAGGGTTTTTTTTTTTTTTTAACCTCTCGGAGTATTCTGCGCTGAACTGTTGGCATCATTGTTGGTGGACGGCCACTCCTTGAGAGAGAAACAACAGTGCCAAACTCTCTCCATTTGTAGACAACTTCTCTGACTGTTGATTGATGAACATCCAGACTTTTAGAGATGGTTTTGTATCCTTTCCCAGCTTTATACAAATCAACAATTCTTGATCGCAGGTCTTCAGACGGCTCTTATGAGTGAGCCATGGTGCACATCAGACAATGTTCCTCAAGAAAATTCTGACCAGGTGTGTGTTTTATAGTGGGCAGGGCAGCAATAAGCCACTCATCAGTGATTGGGCACACACCTGACTTAAATTGTTTGGTAAAAAGTGGTTTCAATTGCTCTTTAAGTCTCCTTAGGCAGAGGGTTCAGTTACTTATTCCTCCCCCTTCTGTCATTGTTTGCAAGCTATCCTCATTAAAATATTAAAACCTATAAATGTTTGGGTGGTTTTAGTTAAAGCAGACACTGTTTTTCAATCTGTGTGATTTTGACAAAGATCAGATCACATTTGATGGGTATTTTACTCAGAAATGTGAGAAATTCCAAAAGGTTCAGATATGTTTTCATACCATTGTACCTTTTGTCATAAATGTGGGAATGGTCTCTGTAATGAGCATGAGCTCATTCTCTGTAAACTTAAAAGCATTAGGTTTAGTCTGCTGGGATGGTGTTAGAGTGAAATCTATGTCTGCACCCTCAATATTAGATAACATCCAAGGATCAGATGACATGTCAGCCCATTTACTTGCAAAATGTTGCACTTTCCCAGCATAAAAGTTTTCAGGAGTGTTTATTTTAAGGATTTTAAGTACTTAGAGGATTTTAAGTACTTAGGCTCAACAATCCAGAGCAATGGAGAGTGTGGAAAAGAGGTCAAGAAGCATGTGCAGGCAGGTTGGAATGGTTGGAGAAAAGTGTCCGGTGTGATGTGTGATAGGAGGGTATCGGCAAGAATGAAAGGAAAAGTGTACAAGACGGTGTTAAGGCCAACGACGTTGTATGGGTTAGAAACAGTGGCCCTGGGGAAAAGACAGGAGGCAGAGTTGGAGGTAGCAGAGATGAAAATGTTGAGGTTCTCTTTGGGAGTAACGAGGATAGATAGGATTAGGAATGAGCACATCAGAGGGACAGCACATGTAAGACGTTTTGGAGACAAAGTCAGAGAGGCTAGATTGAGATGGTTTGGACATGTACAGATGAGGCATAGTGAGTATATTGGTAGTCGGATGCTGAGGTTGGAACTACCAGGCAGAAGGCCTCGAGGAAGACCAAAGAGAAGATTTATGGATGTGGTGAAGGCGGACATGAAGGTCATTGGGGTAAGAGTAGAAGATGCAGAGGATAGGGTGAGATGGAGGCAGATCATTTGCTGTGGCGACCCCTGAAGGGAAAAGCCGAAAGGAAAAGAAGAAGAAGGAGTGTTTATCACAAAATCTCCTCAGGATGTGCTGCATTGTAAGGTTTTTTTTTGACAATTCTGCCTTTACTTGCGGAACCCTTCGTCCCTCTGGCCTTCTGTTTTTTTTTTTTTTTTTTTAGGCGATAACCTCCAGAGCCACTGTAGTTATATGGATGTGGATGAAACCGCGGCTGGTTCTGACGATATCTTGGTCTGTCGGACACAAAACTTTCTTTCCCATCTGTTTAGAATCTCCAATGTCCGACTCGGCGCCAAACAAATACTTAGTGGTGGTGATCATACCAGAAATACAAAGGCTCTTATATGGCCCAGTCAAGAACAGTACCGCTTCAATGCATCGCACCTGTTCACATTCATGTCTGCTTGTGCACCTGTCAGCAGTCTGAGCCCTGGTGAGTTGGCTGGGAAACGAACCCGAGTCAACTGCTTGGAAGGCAGCCATGCTCACCACCTTCTTCTTCTTTTACTTTCGGCTGCTCCCTTCAGGGGTCGCCACAGCAAATCATCCGCATCTTCTTTTCTGACTCCAACGACCTTCATGTCTTCCTTCACCACATCCATAAATCTCTTCTTTGGTCTTCCTCTAGGCCTTCTGCCTGGTAGTTCCAATCTCAGCATCGTACTGCCAATATACTCACTATCCCTCCTCTGTACATGTCCAAACCATCTCAATCTAGCCTCTCTGACTTTGTCTCCAAAACATCTCACGTGGGCTGTCCTCTGATATACTCATTTCTGATCCTATCCATCCTCGTTACTCCCAGAGAGAACCTCAACATTTTCATCTCCGCTACCTCCAGCTCTGCCGCCTGCCTTTTCCTCAGCGCCACTGTTTCTAATCCATACATCGCTGGCCTCACCACCGTCTTGTACACTTTTCCCTTCATTCTTGCTGACACGCTCCTATCGCACATCACACCGGACACTTTTCGCCAACCTTTCCAGCCTGCCTGCACACACTTCTTCACCTCTTTTCCACACTCTCCATTGCTCTGGATTGTTGAGCCTAAGTACTTAAAATCCTCCGCCTTCGTTATCTCCGCTCCCTGTAACATCACCGTTCCTCCTGGGTCCTTCTCATTCACACACATGTATTCTGATTTTCTGAGGCTAACCTTCATTCCTCTCCTTTCCAGGGCATACCTCCACCTCTCTAGATTATCCTGCACTTGTTCTCTGCTCTCACTACAGATCACGATGTCATCTGCAAACATCATAGTCCATGGAGATTCTTGCCTAACCTCATCTGTCAGCCTGTCCATCACCATAGCAAACAAGAAGGGGCTCAGAGCTGACCCTTGATGCAGTCCCACCCCCACCTTGAATTCGTCGGTCACACCGACAGCACACCTCACCACTGTCTTACATCTCTCATACATGTCCTGCACCACTCTAACATACTTCTCTGCCACTCCAGACTTCCTCATGCAATACCACAGTTCTTCTCTTGGCACCCTGTCATATGGTTTTTCCAGATCCACAAAGGCACAATGTAGCTCCCTCTGACCTTCTCGGTACTTCTCTATTAACATCCTCAAAGCAAACATTGCATCTGTGGTGCTCTTTCTTGGCATGAAACCAAACTGTTGTTCACAAATGCTGACCTCTGCCCTTAGTCTAGCTTCCACTATTCTTTCCCATAACTTCATCGTATGGCTCATCAACTTTATCCCTCTGTCGTTGCTGCAACTCTGCACGTCTCCCTTTTTCTTAAAAATGGGCACCAGCACACTTCTCCACTCCTCCGGCATCTGCTCACTCTCTAGTACCTTGTTGAATGTTCTTCTTCTTTCTTCTTTTCCTTTCGGCTGTTCCCTTCAGGGATCGCCACAGCAAATGATCTGCCTCCATCTCTCCCTATCCTCTGCATCTTCTACTCTTACTCCAACGACCTTCATGTCCGCCTTCACCGCATCCATAAATCTTCTCTTTGGTCTTCCTCTGGGCCTTTTGCCTGGTAGTTCCAAACCTCAGCATCCTACGACCAATATACTCACTATCCCCCCTCTGTACATGTCCAAACCATCTCAATCTAGCCTCTCTGACTTTGTCTCCAAAACATCTAACATGTGATGTCCCTCTGATGTACTCATTTCTGATCCTATCCATCCTCGTTACTCCCAAAGAGAACCTCAACATTTTCATCTCTGCTACCTCCAACTCTGACTCCTGTCTTTTCCCCAGGGCCACTGTCTCTAAACTATACAACATTGCTGGCCTCATCACCGTCTTGTACACTTTTCCCTTCATTCTTGCCGATACTCTCCTATCACACATCACACCGGACACTTTTCTCCATCTATTCCAACCTGCCTGCACGCGCTTCTTCACCTCTTTTCCACACTCTCCATTGCTCTGGATTGTTGAGCCTAAGTACTTAAAATCCTCCACCTTCTTTATCTCTGCCCCCTGTAACCTCACCGTTCCTATTGGGTCCTTGTCGTTCACACACTTGTATTCTGTCTTACTAAGACGAACCTTCAATCCCCTCCTTTCCAGGGCATACCTCCACCTCTCTAGATTTTCCTCCACTTGGTATCTGCTCTCACTACAGATCATGATGTCATCTGCAAACATCATAGTTCATGGAGATTCTTGTCTAACCTCGTCTGTCAGCCTGTCCATCACCATAGCAAACAAGAAGGGGCTGAGAGCTGACCCTTGATGCAGTCCCACCTCAACCTTGAACTCTTCTGTCACACCGACAGCACACCTCACCACTGTCTTACATCTCTCATACATGTCCTGCACCACTCTAACATACTTCTCTGTCACTCCAGACTTCCTCATACAATACCACAGTTCTTCTCTCGGCACCCTGTCATATGCTTTCTCCAGATCCACAAAGGCATAATGCAGCTCCTTCTGACCTTCTCTGTACTTCTCTATTAACATACTCAAAGCAAACACTGCATCTGTGGTGCTCTTTCTTGGCATGAAACCAAACTGTTGTTCACAAATGCTGACCTCTGCCCTTAGTCTAGCTTCCACTATTCTTTCCCATAACTTCATTGTATGGCTCATCAACTTTATCCCTCTGTAGTTGCCACAACTCTGCACATCTCCCTTGTTCTTAAAAATGGGCACAAGCACACTTCTCCTCCATTCCTCTGGCATCTGCTCACTTTCAAAGACCTTGTTGAATATTCTTGTCAGATAATCTACTGCTACCTCCCCTAGACACTTCCATACCTCAACTGGTATGTCATCAGGACCAACTGCCTTTCCATTCTTCATCCTCTTCAATGCCCTCCTCCCTTCACCCTTTACTCATCTTTGCTACTTCCTGGTCCTCAACAGTCACTTCTTCTTTCTCTCTCATTTTCCTCATTCATCAGCTCTTCAAAGTACTCTTTCCATCTTCCCAGCGCACTTCTGTCATCAGTCAATACATTTCCCTCTCTGTCCTTTATCACTCTAACTTGCTGCACGTCTTTCCCATCTCTATTTCTCTGCTGTGCTAACCTGTATAGATCATTTTCTCCCTCCTTACTGTTCAACCTCTCATACAAGTCATCATACGCCCTCTGTTTGGCCTTTGACACTGCTACCTTTGCCTTACGCTGTGTCTCCCTGTACTCCTGTTTACTCTCTTCGGTCCTCTCAATGTCCCACTTCTTCTTGGCTAACCTCTTCTTTTGTACACACTCCTGCACTTCCTCATTCCACCAACACTTTCCTTCCAGAGGACACACCAAGTACTCTCCTACCGGTCTCCCTGATCACATTAACTGTGGTTGTCCAGTCCTCTGGAAGCACTTCCTGACTTCCCAAAGCCTGTTTCAACTCCTCCTTGAAGACAACACGACACTCTTCCTTTTTCAGCTTCCACCACTTTGTCTTCTGCTCTGCCTTTGCCTTTTTCACCTTTCTCACCATCAGTGTCATCCTGCACACCACCATCCTATGCTGTTTGGCAACACTCTCACCAACTACTACTTTGCAGTCACTGACTTCCTTCAAATTACATCACCTGCACAAGATGTAGTCTACCTGTGTGCTCCTACCTCCACTTTTATAAGTCACCCTATGCTCCTGTTTCTTCTGGAAGAAAGTATTCACCACAGCCATTTCTATCCTTTTTGCAAAATCGATCAACATCTGTCCTTCTGCGTTCCTGTCCTGGATACCAAACCTGCCCATCACTTCCTCATCCCCTCTGTTGCCTGTACCAACATGTCCATTGAAGTCTGCTCCAATGACCACTCTTTCACCTCTGGGGGTACTCTGCATCACTTCATCTAAATCACTCCAGAATCTCTCCTTCTCTTCTAGCTTACATCCTGCCTGTGGGGCATAAGCACTAACAACATTGACCATCACGCCTTCAATTTCTAACTTGAGACTCATCACTCTGTCTGACACTCTTTTCACGTCTAGAACATTCCTGACAAACCCCTCCTTCAAGATGACTCCTACTCCATTTCTCTTCCCATCCACACCATTATAAAACAGTTTAAACCCTGCTCCTAAGCTTCTAGCCTTTCTACCTTTCCACCTTGTCTCCTGAACACACAGTATGTCCACCTTCCTCCTCTGCATCATGTCAGCCAGCTCCCTATCTTTTCCTTGCATAGTTCCAACATTCAAAGTCCCTACTCTCAGTCCTAGGCTCACGCATTTCCTCTTCTCTCTCTGCCTATGGACACGCCTCCCGCCTCTCCTTCTTTGACGTCTTCGACCAACAGTAGTCCAATTTCCATCAGCACCCTGTTGGTTGACAGCACTGATGGCGGTCGTTGTTAACCCGGGCCTCGGCCGATCCGGTAGGAATTCTGTCTTGATCATTTGCATTTTTTAAATGTGGCAGAAGTTTTACGCTGTATGCCCTTCCTGTCGCAACCCTCTGCATTTATCCGGGCTTGGGACCGGCATAAGGGGGAGAGACACTGGTTAGTGCCCCCCCCCCCCCCTGTTGAATGTTCTTGTCAGAAAATCTACTGCTACCTCTCCTAGACACTTCCATACCTCCACAGGTATATCATCAGGACCAACTGCCTTTCCATTCTTCATCCTCTTCAATGCCCTTCTCACGTCACCCTTACTGATCTTTGCTACATCCTGCTCCTCAATGGTCACCTCTTCTACTTTTTTCTCTCTCATTTTCCTCATTCATCAGCTCTTCAAAGTACTCTTTCCATCTTCCCAGAACACTTCTGTCATCAGTCAATACATTTCCCTCTCTTTCCTTTATCAATCTAACTTGCTGCACGTCCTTCCCATCTCTATTTCTCTGCTGTGCCAACCTGTATAGATCATTTTCTCCCTCTTTACTATCCAACCTATCATACAAGTCATCATACGCCCTCTGTTTGGCCTTAGCCACTGCTACTTTCGCATTACGCTGTGTCTCCCTGTACTCCCGTTTACTCTCTTCGGTCCTCTCAATGTCCCACTTCTTCTTAGCTAACCTCTTCCTTTGTACACACTCCTGCACTTCCTCATTCCACCACCAAGTCTCCTTATCTACTTTCCTTCCAGAGGACACACCAAGTACTCTCCTACTGGTGTCCCTGATCACATTTGCTGTGGTTGTCCAGTCATTTGAAAGCACTTCCTGGCCACCCAAAGCCTGTTTCAACTCCTCCTTGAAGACTACACGACTCTTCCTTTTTCAGCTTCCACCACTTTGTCTTCTGCTCTGCCTTTGCCTTTTTCACCTTTCTCACCATCAGAGTCATCCTGCATACCACCATCCTATGCTGTTTGGCAACACTCTCACCCACTATGACTTTGCAGTCGCTGACTTCCTTCAAATTACATCGCCTACACAAGATGTAGTCTACCTGTGTGCTCCTACCTCCATTTTTATAAGTCACCCTATGCTCCTGTTTCTTCTGGAAGAAAGTATTCACCACAGCCATTTCCATCCTTTTTGCAAAATCTACCAACATCTGTCCTTCTGCGTTCCTGTCCTGGATACCAAACCTGCCCTTCACTTCCTCATCCCCTCTGTTGCCTGTACCAACATGTCCATTGAAGTCTGCACCAATGACCACTCTTTCACCTCTGGCGGTACTCTGCATCACTTCATCTAAGTGACTCCAGAATCTCTCCTTCTATTACACCTTCAATTTCTAACTTGAGACTCATCACTCTGTCTGACACTCTTTTCACTTTTAGAACATTCCTGACAAACTCCTCCTTCAAGAAGACTCCTACTCCATTTCTCTTCCCATCCACACCGTGATAAAATAGCTTACCACCAACACTGTGTTATGCTTGTCATCAGCGTGTCGGTAACGGATTTAACCGGTAAGCCCTGCCCATGTTGCGTTTTTTTTTATTTTTTTTTTTATGTCTCTTGTTTTGCTTTATGCTTTCGCCCCGTGCCAGATTTCTTCATTTACTTTCAGCAGCACTAAGCCTTCACAATTCTTGGGCCGAAAATATTTGTCCATTAGGACCTTCAACTTTTTGAAATCTGGTGCTTTTGCTAGTGCATCCCCAATCGACTTCGCTAACTCCAGTTTTATACCGTCTGAAGTCTTTGCATTGTCACCAAAGAAATATGCAAATTTGTTCATTAATGAAGACATGAACAAGGCATCGGAGTCTTCTGTGTCTGGGTCACCGGTTTCACTTTAATTTCCACATACCTGAGACACTAATTATTAGTAACCAATGTATCAAATTCAGCGCCTCCCCCCCCTCATCTGTATCAAAAGTGGCGTCGCCTCCCGCCATTGTTTGTTTACTTCCGTCTGGCGCACAATCGGAAGTGGGCGGGACCGGAGATGACCGTGGGTTGCCATCACCATGAGAAATGGGAAAGACCCACCAACATTTTCTAACGTCTTTTCCATTTTCTGCATAACTGCAGTCTGGACACTTGATTTTTCACCATAAAATCTAAAAGTTTCATGAGAGGGTTATGAGCGGTGGCCGTGCCTAACTTGTTGCTCGCTGGCTTGTCGGCTTGAACTTTGGCCAAAACTTGATCATTTACTTATTCAGAAAAAATTTCCAATAATACATAAGGTGGAAAACACGGGAACAAGAGGTTTACTGGTTAGGGCCCATTTTGGTGATTTATGAAGTAGATTTCAATATGGGTAAATTATGTTCCGTTTATGAGCTTCAGGTCGAACCTACTCAAAATCTTTAAACTTTTAGCATGAGCCCAAGACAGTGCTTCTCCATTATTTTCTGTCTGTGACACACGGAGCTTGCACACTTGAAAGGATCAAATGTCTGGATAAGCCGCGCTTAGTCTCACAAGCTTTATTGTTTAACATTTAGAAAACATTAATTCTCTGCATTCTTAACACTTCAAATTCAGAGGGTAATGTTTTGATTTATGCCGTGTAAACTCCTCGAAAGAGTGTTTCTTGATATATTTTATTGTTCAAGTGGAGGTGTTAATATTAAACCTCAAAATATTTTATTTTTATTTATGTAAGTTTTTTTTTTTTGATGCACCTACCATGACGCAATAAAAAGGGGACAGAGGTGATGAGGACCCCCCACACACCAATTCCCGCCATTGAACCAGAGCGGCATGGCTTCATTGTCTCCAATGAATATTTAATATATTGACCAATTACGCTTGAAGTTGAACTACTTTAACACATGTCCCTCAGCCGAAGCAGAAAAAGCAGACACACAAACATTCTAAACATTAACTTAGGCACTGTACTGGAATAATAATTGAAGACTTTAATACTACAGCTTTACAACAGTTCAGATGATTATTCCTCTTTAGAGGAAACTGTCATTTCTTCAGGAGAAAGTCGTATTTCTTCAGAAGAGACGGTGCTTAGCTGTGGCATCATAGAGCTTAACTGGATAATATACATACAAAATGAAAGCATATACATACCGTGCGTGTGTGTGTGTGTGTGTATATATATATATATATATATATATATATATATAATACAGTAGGCCCTTGACTATTCGCGGTTTTGCACTCGCAGTTTGAGTAGTCATGGACTGCAGAGCAGCTCACACGTGATTCAAATTCAGCCAATGGCTGTCCTCCTTCCTGCTGATTCATTGAGGTGATGTAAGCCCCTCGTCCCTCATTTGCGCACAAGTTGGCAATGAGCCTTTTTTAGTGTTTAAATTACCAGTTAAGTTATGATATCCTCAAACCCTGCTTAAGCACCAGAAAAAGGTAATGAGGTTGGATGTCTCTTCTGAAGAAATAAGATTTTCCTGAAGAGGAATAACTGAACTGTTGTAAAAAGTCTTTTTTAAATTATTATTCCAGTACATGACCTAAGGTACTGTTTAAAATGTTTGTGTTAAATTTTATTTACTGTGGTGTAGCATGTTTCAGATTGTTTTGTTTATCCAATTTATTACATTTCTTGTTCTTTTGTCATTTTTGTTATGGTCTGTGTTTTGAGGGACTTTGATTTTGGCGCTGTTTACTTCCTGAGGGGTGTAGCTGAGCTGCTCGGGAACACACACACCTGAATTCACTATCATTTACTCAATAAACAAAAGCATGCTCACCTCTGCATCAGAGGATTAACTCGCATCAACATCACCGCTTCTTTGGTTTGTAACGCCTCTTACTCTGTCACTCTAAAACTCTGTTTTGTACTCCGGTTCCGGCTGGGGGCGCGTGACTGAGCTGCTCGGACTTAATGCAGTTAATACAGTCGTGTCATGCAAATGTAGCCATGAGGGGAATTATGCTGGTCCCAAGCCCGGATAAATGCAGAGGGTTGCGACAGGAAGGGCATCCGGCGTAAAACTTCTGCCACATTAAAAATGCAAATGGTCAAAACAAAATTCATACCGGATCGGTCGGGGCCCGGGTTAACAACGACCGCCATTAGTGCTGTCAACCAACAGGGTGCTGATGGAAATTGGATTACTGTTGGATGAAGACGTCGAAGAAGGAGAGGCGGGAGGCGTGTCCGCAGGCAGAGAGAGAAGAGGAAATGCGTGAGCCGAGGACTGAGAGTAGGGACTTTGAATGTTGGAACTATGCAGTGAAAAGATAGAGCTGGCTGACATGATGCAGAGGAGGAAGGTGGACATACTGTGTGTTCAGGAGACCAGGTGGAAAGTTAGCATGGCTAGAAGCTTAGGAGCAAGGTGTAAGCTGTTTTATCACGGTGTGGATGGGAAGAGAAATTGAGTAGGAGTGATCTTGAAGGAGGGGTTGGTCAGGAATGTTCTAGAAGTGAAAAGAGTGTCAGACAGAGTGATGAGTCTCAAGTTAGAAATTGAAGGTGTGATGGTCAATGTTGTTAGTGCTTATGCCCCACAGGCAGGATGTGAGCTAGAAGAGAAGGAGAGATTCTGGAGTGAGTTAGATGAAGTGATGCAGAGTACCCCCAGAAGTGAGAGAGTGGTCATTGGGGCAGACTTCAATGGACATGTTGGTGCAGGCAACAGAGGGGACGAGGAATTGATGGGCAGGTTTGGTATCCAGGACAGGAACGCAGAAGGACAGATGTTGATCGATTTTGCAAAAAGGATGGAAATGGCTAAGGTGAATACTTTCTTCAAGAAGAAACAGGAGCATAGGGTGACTTATGAAAGTGGAGGTAGGAGCACACAGGTAAACTACATCTTATGTAGGCGATGTAATTTGAAGGAAGTCAGTGATTGCAAAGTAGTAGTAGGTGAGAGTGTTGCCAAACAGCATAGGATGGTGGTGTGCAGGATGACGGTGAGAAAGGTGAAAAAGGCAGAGCAGAAGACAAAGTGGTGGAAGCTGAAAAAGGAAGAGTGTCGTGTTGTCTTCAAGGAGGAGTTGAAACAGGCTTTGGGTAGTCAGGAATTGCTTCCAGATGACTGGACAACCACAGCCAATGTGATCAGGGAGACTGGAAGGAGAGGACTTGGTGTGTCCTCTGGAAGGAAAGTAGATAAGGAAACTTGGTGGTTAGCTAAGAAATGGGACACAGAGAGGACCGAAGAGAGTAAACAGGAGTACAGGGAGACACAGCGAAAGTAGCAGTGGGTAAGGCCAAACAGAGGGCGTATGATGACTTGTATGATAGGTTGGACAGTAAGGAGGGAGAAAATGATTTATACAGGTTAGCACACCAAAGAAATAGAGATGGGAAAGACGTGCAGCAAGTTAGAGTGATAAAGGATAGAGAGGGAAATGTATTGACTGATGACACAAGTGTGCTGGGAAGATGGAAAGAGTACTTTGAAGAGCTGATGAAAGAGGAAAATGAGAGAGGAAAAAAAGAGTAGTAGGGGTGACCGTTGAGGACCAGGAAGTAGCAAAGATTAGTAAGGGAGAAGTGAGGAGGGCATTGAAGAGGATGAAGAATGGAAATTGGCCATGATGACATACCAGTTGAGGTATGGAAGTGTCTAGGGGAGGTAGCAGTAGATTTTTTGACAAGAATATTCAACAAGGTGTTAGAAAGTGAGCAGATGCTGGAGGAATGGAGGGGAAGTGTGCTTGTGCCCATTTTTAAGAACAAGGGAGATGTACAGAGTTGTGGCAACTACAGAGGGCTAAAGTTGATGAGCCATATGATGAAGTTATGGGAAAGAATAGTGGAAGCTAGACTAAGGGCAGAGGTCAGCATTTGTGAACAACAGTTTGGTTTCATGCCAAGAAAGAGCACCACAGATGCAGTGTTTGCTTTGAGGATGTTAATAGAGAAGTACAGAGAAGGTCAGAAGGAGCTGCATTGTGCCTTTGTGGATCTGGAGAAAGCATACGAAAGGGTGTCGAGAGAAGAACTGTGGTATTGCATGAGGAAGTCTGGAGTGGCAGAGAAGTATGTTAGAGTGGTGCAGGACATGTATGAGAGATGTAAGACAGTGGTGAGGTGTGCTGTCGGTGTGACAGAAGAGTTCAAGGTGGAGATGGGACTGCATCAAGGGTCCGCTCTGAGCCCCTTCTTGTTTGCTATGGTGATGGACAGGCTGACGGACGAGGTTAGAAAAGAATCTCCATGGACTATGATATTTGCAGATGACATCGTGATCTGTAGTGAGAGCAGAGAACAAGTGGAGGAAGATCTAGAAAGGTGGGGGTATGCCCTGGAAAGGAGGGGAATGAAGGTTTGTCTCAGTAAGACAGAATGTGTGTGAACGACAAGGACCCAAGAGGAGCGATGAGGTTACAGGGGTCAGAGATAAAGAAGGTGGAGGATTTTAAGTACTTTAAGGCTCAACAATCCAGAGCAATGGAGAGTGTGGAAAAGAGTTGAAGAAGCGTGTGCAGGCAGGTTGGAATGGATGGAGAAAAGTGTCCGGTGTGATGTATGATCGAGGGTATCGGCAAGAATGAAGGGAAAAGTGTACAAGACGGTGTTGAGGCCAGCGATGTTGTATGTTTTAGAAACAGTGGCCCTGGGGAAAAGACAGGAGTCAGAGTTGGAGGTAGCTGAGATGAAAATGCTGAGGTTCTCTTTGGGAGTAACAAGGATGGATAGGATCAGAAACGAGTACATCAGAGGGCCAGCACATGTTAGATGTTTTGGAGACAAAGTCAGAGAGGCTAGATTGAGATGGTTTGGACATGTACAGATGAGGCATAGTGAGTATATTGGTAGTAGGATGCTGAGGTTGGAACTACCAGGCAGAAGGCCTCGAGGAAGACCAAAGAGAAGATTTATGGATGTGGTGAAGGCAGACATGAAGGTCATTGGGGTAAGAGTAGAAGATGCAGAGGATAGGGTGAGATGGAGGCAGATCATTTGATGTGGCGACCCCTGAAGGGAACAGCCGAAAGGAAAAGAAGAAGAGTCGTGTCATGCCTAATGCAATACAGTACATTCCTCTAGTGTGCATTTTTGAAAACTACAGTGCTGTATGTTTATAAAGAGAATGGACTGAAAGGTGTTTTATGCGTATGCTGTATAATGTTTATATTTTAGCATCAATAAAAATAAGAGTAAAAATTGAAAAGTTTTTCTTAATCATTACTATATTTTACTACATTATACTGTATTAATGAGTAAGACTGTCTATAGAATGTGTTTAAAAAGCATATTTTAGCGCATGTAATAGCTACATAGTATTTTACTTACAGCTGCTCATTCGTGCCTGTGATGTCATACATGAGGTTTTTTTTTTTTTTTTTTGGGTACAGAACTCGAGGATTATCTCGATTTGCGGGAGGGCCCAGAATTGAACCCCCGTGAATGCCAAGGGCCTACTGTACATATATACATACATACATACACTACAATAATAGATTATTATCTTAGTTATTTAGTATAGTTATTATTCAGGGCAGTGGTGTCCTGGTGGTATAGGGCACTGGATCGCTGATCCTAAGGTTGGGGGTTCAAGTCCCACTCTCCACAAGGTTGTCACGGTCCCCCCAGTGCAGCTAACTGGGTTATCAAAGGCCGGCCATGTCCCTCACTTTCTATCTTGAGAGGTTCATGTAAAAGAACCATTGCAGCTATTCTTTATGAAAGTCAGCAAAGCCGTCAGCGTGTTTCTGCCCTTTGCTAATACCCCCCATTTCACTGGAGCGCGGCAAACTTGCAGAAGCAAAACCGCAGTCATCCTCAAACATTCCTCAGTCATTCCATCATCTTTCATGTCCTTCCATACGATTCCGAAGGTATTCCTCCTCTTCTGTCAGGCCAAAATCTTCTGTCAGAAATTTTCTGACAGTGTTCACTCACATTGCGCAATCCTTCAGCAAAACTTCCATCTTTTCCGCAAACGTTCCGTGATCATTCCTTTTATTGTGCAAGTCTTCCGTGAACGTTCCACGAACATGACTCCTTCTTACGAGTGGTCAAAACTGGCCACAGAATCCCCACGGAGTACTCATGGAAGGTTTACGGAATGGTTGCGGGTAACACGGAAGACTTGCGGAACACTCAAGGAAGTCACTTCCACAATAAATTATTCCAGTTCATTCACTTTATTTTTTCTGTTTTTCTGTTTTTGTAAAAAAGTTTTAAAGTTATAATCACTGTGGTTTGGAGTCGTGTGCATGGTTATTAGTCTGGAATGATTGAGGTGCAAATAAAATGAACACATTGACATTATCGATCTTCTTATTTTTTTTACTTTCAGCTTTTCCCTTCAGGGGTCGCAACAACAAATCTGCCTCCATCTCACCATATCCTTTGCATGTTCTACTCTTACTCTAACTCCCTTCATGTTCTCCTTCACCACATCCATGAATCATCTTTTTTGGCCTTCCTCTAGGCCAGGGGTCGGCAACCTTTGCCATTCAAAGAGCCATTTGGACCCGTTTTCCACATTAAAGAAAACACTGGGAGCCACAAATCCTTTTTTGACATTTTAAATCAAATCACACTGCATATAATGTTTTTCCCCTTTTTCCTTCATGTTAATATAAAATAACAATATGTTACATTGATTTAAACGACTGCAGAGACCATTAAATTACAATTCTGTTTGCAACAAAAACATTTAGATTAAAAAAAAATTGCCAGCCTCCCCGCGACCCGAATTAGAATTAAGCGGTTCAGAAAATGAATGAATGTGTTTGAATGCTTCTTGTGTTTTTATAAAGAAAAAGAATATCCATCCCACGAAGCGCGGGACGGGCTGCAGCCAGATGTGTAACGGGTTGGGTTGCCAACCTCACCAATCACGCCCTTCGTGGGATCTTCTTTTCTTTATTCGTTATATTAATGTTGTTTTGTCATAGTTTTAATTTACAAAAATGACACCAACACAGAAAAGTATTTGAAGACTTATTTTAAGAAGGAGCCTGCTCAACATTCTTTTAAATAAATATTAATGCTTAATGCTGCACTGACCGACCCATTCTCAGAGTGGATACTGAACCACAGTGAGGACAGTTATTTAATCTGGAGATTGCTGTGTATAAACAAATCTCATCCACATCTCTTCCTTCAGCTGTGATTTCTGTTCCTGAATTACAAACCCTGGTGGCAGAAAAAAATCTCTCTCTCACCGCACTGCTGCTTGCCATGAGCTCTTTTAGGGCTCTTTTATATTTATTTGGTGTGTTCTTGTGTTCTTGTGGACACACACAAAATCACGCCTCCCACACCAAATAAATATCCGCCCACATCTGTGACTCTTAATTTTCATCTATGTAATTTTCAACCCGAAAAGAGCATTGGAAGGGTACCCAGATCATTCAGGTGAAAAAAAACCTAGATTGGACATCACTGTTTCAATTCTGAAGTGGGGCCATCTTGGTGGGATCACATGACTGTTTAAGACTTAAAGCAAGGTGGCTCACGAAGATGGCTCCAATTCAGAATTGAAATAGTAATGTCCACTCTAGGTTTTTTTTTCTTTTCTTTGATTATCAGTGATTGGTGGGAACAGGTGGAAGGTGTGGCTATTGTTTGGTTGAAGTGAAAACCTGCACCCACACCGGCCCTTTGCTGTGTGAGTAACTAAGCACTTTGTGGTGCACCAGTCAGCCACCGTAAAGCACAACTTTATTTTGAAAAGCCATGGAGCCGCACCAGAAAGGTGAAAGAGCCGCACGCGGCTCCGGAGCCGCGGGTTGCCGACCCCTGCTCTAGGCCTTCTGCCTGGTAGGTCCAACCTCAGCATTCTACGACCAATATACTCACTATCCCTCCTCTGTACATGTCCAAACCATCTCAATCTAGCCTCTCTGACTTTGTCTCCAAAACATCTTACATTTGCTGTCCCTCTGATGTACTCATTCCTGATCCTATCCATCCTCGTTACTCCCAAAGAGAACCTCAACATTTTCATCTCTGCTCCCTCCAGCTCTGCCTCTTGTCTTTTCCTGAATGCCAATGTTCTGTATCCATACAACATATGCCTCAACACCACCTTGTACACTTTTCCTTTCATTCTTGCCGATACCCTCGATCACACATCACACCGGACACTTTTCTCCAACCATCCCAACCTGCCTGCGCATGCTTCTTCACCTCTTTTCCATACTCTCCATTGCTCTGGATTGTTGGGCCTAAGTACTTAAAATCCTCCACCTTCCTTATCTCTGCTTCCTTTAACCTCACCGTTCCTCTAGTGTCCTTCTTATTCACACACATGTACTTTGTCTTACTGAGGCTAACCTTCATTCCTCTCCTTTCCAGGGCATACCTCCACCTCTCTAGATTTCCCTCAACTTATACTCTGCTCTCACGACAGATCACAATGTCATCTACAAACATCATAGTCCATGGAGATTCTTGTCTAACCTCATCTGTCAGCCTGTCCATCACCATAGCAAACAATAAGGGGCTCAGAGCTGATCCTTGATACAGTCCCACCTCCACCTTGAACTCTTGTCATGCCGACAGCATACCTCACCACTGTCTTACATCTCTCATACATGTCCTGCACCACTCTCACATACTTCCCTGCAACTCAACTTCCTCATGCAATACCACAGTTATTCTCTTGGCATCCTGTCATCTGTTTTCTCCAGAGCCACAAGGCAGAATGCAACTCCCTCTGACCTTCTCTGGACTTCTCTATTAACATCCTCAAGGCAAACACTGGTTTTATGCCAAGAAAAAGCACCACAGATGCAAACTGTTGTTCACAAATGCTGACCACTGCTTTTAGTCTAGCTTCCACTATTCTTTCCCATAACTTTATCGTATGGCTCGTCAACTTTATCCCTCTGTAGATGCCACAACTCTGCACTTTTGGGAAGTGGTAGCCCGATAGTAGAGTGCTGTATTACTGAGCTGAGAGTTGGGTTCATCACGATCAATGTGTTGTCACTGCCGTCCCCCCAGTGCAACTAACTGGGTTATCAAGGCCAGCCACGTCTCTCACTGTCTGTTTTGAGGGATATGTAAAAGAACCATTGTTGACTTTGAAAAGCGTAGCTGCATAGCTGTCAGTGTGTTTCTGCACTGTGATGGCTTGGTGAGCTGTCCAGGGTGTACTCTGCCCTTGCCCAGCGACTCTGCTGCCAGTACTGCCTCTGCTGCCGGGTCAGCGCCGCCAGCTCCTCGGTCTTGTTGGCGATCGCACGGATGTTTCCCATGTTGACAGAGGGAACACATGTCTTTCGAGTCTTTCGTCCTCCTCTGCAGCCTCTCCTTTTCCTCCGTATTTCCACAGGAACAACGGGCTTTTCCGCATGAAGGAGGGCGGGGCTGCGCAGGCCAAGGAGGGTCTCACGTGTGTAAGACCTGCGTTGCTCAGAGCCGTCAGTGAATGAGTTTCCTGATGCCAATCCAAAAAGTGAAAAAGTGCACAGAAAAACAAAAACATCATAAAAGTAGGTTTCCCAAATGCAGGATTGAAGAAAGAAAAAGAAAATTTGAAAAAAGATAAAGAAACACACCTATATACAATAGAAAAGAGGAAAAAAAAGGAAAATAAGCTGAAGAGCTCCTGTAACTGGCTGCAGGTCACCCGGCACCATCTTGTATGAATCATGCAGTTACTGGGACGTGGCATTTATTCAATTATTTATTTTATTTTACTTTGCTTGCTATGGAAGCAAGGCCAGGATGCGTGGTGGTGCAGTGGTTTGCAGGTTCACCTCACAAGCAAGGTGTGTTCGGGGCGTTTAGGTGGGGTGTGCGTGGTCCCCATGCTAGCGTAGGTTTCCTCCAGGTTTTCCGTTTTTTTCCACATTCCAAAAACGATGATAGTATGCTAACTTCTTCTCTTTCGGCTTTTTCCCTCTCTCGGGAGTCGCCACAGCAAATCATCTGATTCGCACGTTTGATTTGGCATAGGTTTGTACGTCGGATGCCCTTCCTGTCACAACCCTTTAGCAAGGGACAGAAACATGCCAACGGCTTTGCAGCTACTCTTTACGAAAGTCAGCAATGGTTCTTTAACATGCCTCTCAACATAGGCAGTGAGGGACATGGCCCGCCTTTGATGACCCAGTTAGCTGTACTCGGGGGACAGTGACAACCCTGTGGGGACTCGAACCCCCAACCTCAGGATCAGCGATCCTGTGCCCTATCTGGCTGTTCTAAATCGCCCCTAGGTGTGACTGGGAGAGAGAATTATTGTATGTGTATTGTGCTGCAATGGCCTGGCTCTGCACAAAGTGGGCTGAGATGGCACCAGTCTCCACGTGACTCTAATTAGGACTTAGAAAGTGAATGACTGAATCGAAGCAAGGGTGTGTAAACTTTATATTAGCAGGAATCTGTGTCGGTAGAATCCATATTATTCTGTTTATAATGAGTCTTTCCCTGGGCTGTAAGAAACCTGCCACCAGGGGAGGAGAAAAACTTACAAACTGGTGTAATATGTAACAGGCGATGAAATGGTGCACAGCACACAGTGTAGGAGCTGTGTGTGTGTGTGTGTGTGTGTGTGTGTGTGTGAGAGAGAGAGAGCGAGAGAGAGACAGTGCTGCTGAATATTGCACCACTGTGTGGACCAGAAGTTCACACACAAAATGTATCGATACTAAGCTGAGGGAGTCAATGCGATCCATCGGAGGGTGCCTCAAGTCAACACTGACCCAGTGGCTTCCAGTTGTGAGTTCAATTGCACCACCCCACATCATAAGGGAAGATGAGACTCATGGCAGATGATATACCTCTGAAAGAAGTATACATGAATGCCCCAACAACCTCAAGACTCAACTCAAGAAACCCTTTCTACAAAACAGAGCTTGAAAACTTTGATCCAACAGAAGCACGGAGAACAGAATGGGAAGGACGTGTTCCAACAGGTGGGAATGAGATGGATGTTCTGACTCAACCCCTTCCTGGGTTCAAAACTCTTCAAAAAAAAAAAAAAAACACTGGGTAGCAACCAACAGACTAGGAACAAGACATGCAAAAGACTGCCCACACGATGCACAAATGGAAACTAACAAACTCCCCTATATGCCCTCGGTGTAACAGCTCTCCTGAAACAACAGACCTTCTTTTACTTTCGGCTGCTCCCTTCAGGGGTCGCCACAGCAAATCATCCGCCTCCATCTCACCCTGTCCTCCGCATCTTCTTTTCTGACTCCAACGACCTTCATGTCTTCCTTCACTACATCCATAAATCTCTTCTTTGGTCTTCCTCGAGGCCTTCTGCCTGGTAGTTCCAACCTCAGCATCCTACTGCCAATATACTCACTATCCCTTCTCTGTACATGTCCAAACCATCTCAATCTAGCCTCTCTGACTTTGTCTCCAAAACAGCTTACGTGGGCTGTCCCTCTGATGTACTCATTTCTGATCCTATCCATCCTCGTTACTCCCAGAGAGAACCTCAACATTTTCATCTCCGCTACCTCCAGCTCTGCCTCCTGCCTTTTCCTCAGCGCCACTGTTTCTAAGCCATACAACATCGCTGGCCTCACCACCGTCTTGTACACTTTTCCCTTCATTCTTGCTGACACTCTCCTATCGCACATCACATCGGACACTTTTCTCCAACCATTCCAGCCTGCCTGCACACGCTTCTTCACCTCTTTTCCACACTCTCCATTGCTCTGGATTGTTGAGCCTAAGTACTTAAAATCCTCCACCATCGTTATCTCTGCTCCCTGTAACATCACCGTTCCTCCTGGGTCCTTCTCATTCACACACATGTATTCTGATTTTCTGAGGCTAACCTTCATTCCTCTCCTTTCCAGGGCATACCTCCACCTCTCTAGATTTTCCTGCACTTGTTCTCTGCTCTCACTACAGATCACAATGTCATCTGCAAACATCATAGTCCATGGAGGTTCTTGTCTCACCTCGTCTGTCAGCCTGTCCATCACCATAGCAAACAAGAAGGGGCTCAGAGCTGACCCTTGATGCAGTCCCACCTCCACCTTGAATTCTTGTCACACCGACAGCACACCTCACCACTGTCTTACATCTCTCATACATGTCCTGCACCACTCTAACATACTTCTCTGCCACTCCAGACTTCCTCATGCAATACCACAGTTCTTCTCTCGGCACCCTGTCATATGCTTTTTCCAGATCCACAAAGGCACAATGTAGCTCCCTCTGACCTTCTCTGTACTTCTCTATTAACATCCTCAAAGCAAACATTGCATCTGTCGTGCTCTTTCTTGGCATGAAACCAAACTGTTGTTCACAAATGCTGACCTCTGCCCTTAGTCTAGCTTCCACTATTCTTTCCCATAACTTCATCGTATGGCTCATCAACTTTATATAGACCATTTCATTCTAAATTGTTCAATGACAAAACTGAAAGGCGGCCATGCATTGCTTCAGACAGCAGATGATGAACTAATGGCCTGGGGCCGGTTCTTCAAAACAGTTTTTTTTTTTTTACCACTGGTTAAGTAGAGTTAACCGACGGTTAAATTTAACGCTGCTGTTATCTTGTTCAAAACTCGATTAACTTTAACCGAGTGTTAACTTGACATTAAAGTCCACCTAAGGACCTCCGTTAAATTTTTATCAGTGTGATTAACTTGCAAGATGGTGTTCATAGCTAACGCTGCATTGATGATGCCTCATCAGCGGGGTGGATTCTTATGAATATGATTAATATTATAGTTCAACCAAAAACATTCTCAAATATATTTCAAACTACATCTGCAAGTACATGTGCTTGATACATTTACAAATTGAGCTAAAGTTATTTATCTATTCCAAGACACAAACAAATATTAATCATATTTACAGAACACAAACATATTATTAATTTTATAAAAGTACTGACTATTAGGCTATCCAGGCTGGATGGCTTATGATTATTTTAGCCATTCATTCTCTGTGCGTCAATGTTTGTGTTCTAACACATGTGCAGGAACCAGAGGCGGGACTAACAAACTGTGCGTTATTCTCACATTCGCACTTTGTTTGATGTTCAGCTATTGTTGCTTACTGATAAAATTATGTTTGTTGATCGGTCAGCTCGGGCCTGCAGTGCACTTTACAAGTTAATTTTCGGTTTACTTCCTGACTCTAGTCATGCGGAACTTTATCTCCGACTTTCTCTTTCAATAACAGTCATTAAGTTTATTTATAAGATCGTGAATACACATAATTTCTTGTCCAGAGGAACTCAACTCCTGCTGTGTGTGTGTGTGTGGGGGGGGGGGGGGTCACGTGCTCCCTGTGCACCCCCCCAGCCTACGCCCTTGATCAACTTCCTTCTGATGTTTCAGCAGCTGATACCAGGTTGGGTAGTCTTCATTGCAGACTTTGCAGATATGCAACACCGCAGGTGGTTGGCGGATCGTGCATTGAGAGTTTCAAACGTGTACACACACACACACACACATATAGATATAAAATTTATTTATAATAAAAAAGTGTACACAGACATCTTACTCCCTAGCGTACGTTTTGTACGCTTAGGAAAATGTTGAATGACCCCTTAGTGCTAACCTCTAACGTTAACCACACTGTTAACTTTGACGGCAACATTAACTAACGACATCACTAACCATGCTTTGAACAATGCAGATTTAACGGTAGGTTAGCTAAAGGCGGGTTAAAAATTTAACCAGCCGTTAGGGGTTAACCGGTGGTTAAAATAACCGTGTTTTGAACAACCGGCCCCTGGATAGATAAGCATAATCGACACTACGATACTACTACTCAGAACTTTCAAAATCATCAGTCCTGGCCGATGTCACTTAAACTATATTAGTAATAGGGCTTTTTCTTTAGCCAATCAGATTTCAGATTCACCTCACAGGACAAGCTGGCCCACAATAACATCACATTTTTCTGTTCTCTGATTGGTTGGCCAGAGCAAAACTGTTTGATAAGCATAATAGTCTTTTGTGATCTGCCATCAATGCAGCTGATTTAAAAGTTTTAACGCCCACGATGGCTGATGGAAGAGGAGAAATTGACCTTGTGTCAGGCATTATATAAAATCCATTTTCAAGGCAAACTTTTCCATAAAAACTAGAGATCGTAAGGAGAGATCAAGGAGGTAAGGTTTGTTTATTACATTTGAGCAAGCATCAGATTTAAAATTGAACGAACTTGCATAATGGTCAGAGTTATAATCGGAGATGTGAAAAATGCTCCTCTCTCTGCAATACCACTCCTTGTTACATTGTGTTTTTGTATATTATTGATGGTTTGTTTTAAATGTGACATGAGAGTGGTGGTTTTAAGAAGTCACTTATGTCCGTGAAGTCTTCACTGAAGAACCATGCATGTGCAAGCAAATGCATGGCCTGCCAGTGGGAGCAGCAGGTATCATATTGAGATTCACCTGTGCGTAATTCCCAGCACCTGCACTGCTATGGCCTTTGTGAGCTTTCTAGGGTGTACCCCACCCTCACCCAGAGTTGGCTCCCCACAACCCTTATTAGGATTAAGCGGTTCAGAAAATGAATGAATGGATGAATGAATTCCCACACCTATTTGTATGTCCTTTTGTGTGCCGAGAGAGAGAGAATTCAATTAATTTTTATCATGTATCTTTTGAGTGTGTTTATAAAAAATTGAAAGGCATCTGTGAAGTGTTTAGCCTGAAATAAGTTGGACTGAAAAAGTGAATACATAGATCTCTAATCCACAATGTCCTAAATAGGGAAAGTTGCCTGGCATAGACTTGTTTAACACTATTATAAAAGTTGTACTTCAGAATCCATGTCACCAGTTTATGTTGAAGGTTTTCTAGATCTGATTTTCCTTTCATTGCTGTTAAAGTACACATGTAAATGAAGATGTGCCCATCTTCCTTTCATGTTATTTCAATTCATTCATTCATTCATTTTCTGTTACTGCTTCATCCTAATTAAGTCACGGGGAGGCTGGTGCCCATTCCAGCCGACTCTGGGTGAGTGCAGAGTACACCTTGGACAGCTCGCCAGGTCATTGCAGGGCAAAAACACACTGACAGCTATACAGTCCACTCTTGACGAAAGTCACAGCCTCACACCATAGACAGTGAGAGACATGGACGGCCTTTGATAACCCAGTTATCTGCACTCACTAAAATTCTATAGGACTCTGGAAAAAGACAATCCAATGGACAACCCAAGTAAATGTGGGAGTCCACCTGCAAAAAAGATATAACTGATTAAATGTGCTAACACAAGAGGAAAATGAAGCACTTAGTGAGGTCCCAGAAGAAGTATGGTCTAAAGGACCCACAGATATAGGACTGATAAAAGGTGTGAACCCAGTCCAGATACACCCAAAAACTGAATACCGTCCCCGTATCAGACAGTAACCCCTTAAACCAGATGCAAAAGAAGTAATCAAGCCAGTAATTGAAGCATTGCTGAAAGCAGGAGTGTTAGTGGAGTGTGAAGACTCACCATGTAACACCCCTATATTTCCAGTTAAGAAAGCAGCACCATCTGTAGGATGGAGAATGGTACAAGATTTACAAGCTGTCAATGATGCAATAATTCAGAGAACCCCCTGTGTGGCAGATACACATACCCTTCTAAACAGCTTAAGACCAGATGCAACTCACTTTACTGTGGTGGATACCAGCAACGCATTTTTCTCAGTGCCTCTTGATAAGAATAGTCCGTTCTGGTTTGCATTCACCTATGCAGGGAAAAGATACTTATACCAGACTGCCGCAAGGCTATTGTGAGAGCCCAACAATTTACTCACAAATCATGGTCACGAGTATGGCTAAATTCAACCCCCCAGGAGGAAGTCAAGTATTGACGTATGTGAATGAGGTCCTTCTGGCCTCACCAGATGAAAAAACCTGCAGAAAAGACACCATAAAACGTCTCAGACATCTGGCAGCTGAAGGGCACAAGGTCAGTAAAGACAAACTGCAGATGTGTAGAACAACAGCGAAAGTAAAATACTTAGGACATAATCTGAGTGTGGGAGGCAGAACCCTTGTGGATGACAAAAAAATTGCAGTATTGCAGGCACCAAAGTAACAAAGAAACAAATGATGTCCTTCCTAGGCCTGACAAATTACTGCAGAATATGGATGCCAAATTATGCAGAGATAACACATCCACTGTATCAACTAATGTATGAAAAAGAAATCAGTATGTCAACAATACTGCAATGGACACCTGAAGCAGAAGGTGCATTTTGCAGAATAAAACAAATGATGGTCTCAGCGAAAGTTCTAGTTCTACCGAACTACAGCAAAATGTTGTATCAAATGGTAGACTGCAAAGGTCATTTTGTGATATCTCTGCTGGCTCAAAAAGTGTGGTGATAAACCTGGAGCTTACTACTCATCAAAGCTAGACAGCGTGATATGTGGACTTCCTCATTGTGTGCAAGCAGTGATAGCAGCGTCAATGGCGTAGAATTAAGCGCAGGAGTGGTACTTTTCATCTGTTAACACTGAGTGCCACACGCCGTTTCAGCACTGTTGTTACAAACTAATATGACATTCCTCTCACCGGCAAGGCACTTATTGTGTAGCTGTACTGTTATCTCAGCCACATATCATACTAGAGATGCACAGTACTGGCACAACAGAGGAATGGTAACCTCAACTGGCAAACCAGTCACTCATGCACAGCTACTGAAAGAGTTACTAGCAGCAATACAATTACTGAGACAAGTAGCAGTATGCAAATACACTGCACACACAAATAAAACAGATGATATATCCAAAGGAAATGCCTTTGCAGACAGAAAAGCAAAAGAAGCTGTTGAAGAAGAAATTGAAGACAGATGACACTGAAGTAACCAGAGATGTTTTACAGGACATGCAGGAATAAAGCTCAGAAAGTGAAAAGTTATCCTGGATGAAAAAGGAGCACAGATTACAAATGGGCTCTATACCTGTCCCAATAACAAACCAATTTTACCAAAGAACCTATTTAAATGGGCAGCAATTTTGAGCCATGGGAAAACTCATGTCTCAATAGGAGGGCTGGTAGGACAGGTAGACCATACTGCCTATGGCTTTAATCTATACTCAAAATTTTTTTATAGAGCATGTCTAATCTGTGGAAAACACAATGCTCAAGGAAACATGAGACCTAAAAGAGGGAAATTCCCCGGACAAACCTGGAGATTGGGTCCTTATCAGGAGCATAAAATATATATATATTGGCATTCAGCTAAGTGGGAAGGCCCATATTAAGTGCTCCTGACCACCCCAACTGTAATCAAAATAACCGAAAGAGTTACGTGGATTCATCTAACACACTGTAAGTGAATCATTAAGGTAGAGGGGCCAGCTGAGGCGGAGTCTAGTGATAGTGTGGACTCAGATAAATATGACTGGGTAGACACGAAAGCCAGTGAAGAAACCAAGTCTCAGTCTCTTAGTGGTTCCTGACATCTGGTGGTGACCGACACAGTGTTGGAAGTGTGACCACAACGAGAAGACAAAATGATTTCAGGAATCATGATAATTTGTTGCCTTATGGGGCTATCTGGAGAGCAAACAGGATGATGGAACCTAAATGGGTGTGATCATATCAACTATCATCGATCATTTTCCACCATATGTGTATCACATCATACAACCTCGTCCACAGTAATACAAAATATCGGTCAAGATGGAATAGGACTGAAAGAATGTGACAAACAATACTGGTACTTCCTGCCAGAACTGGTACTTCGACAACAGTAGATGGAATGGACTAGTGGTTGACCCCATTGCGTATGATTGGAAAGGATACTTGGATATAGCGGCAAGCCAATGGAGAGAAATGTTGCAGTTTAAGCCTTAGACAAGCTCGACCTTTCTTGTTACAATTGATAATACCAAGAAAAATATATCTGCCTGTACAATGATTTCTTGGTGCTAGAGCTCAGGTTATGACTATCGTCTAGGAAGCTTCATATTGTGCCAAAATAACACCCTGCCTGCAAACACTTCAGCACAACTCTTGCCTGCTGGAGAAAGAAATGGACTGATCGTGCTGCAAGGACAAATTAAGCTAGACGACTGGTTCACAGTAGCAACTGGTATCTCAGGAAGAGGAAACAACTGATTATTAATGACCGAACAAGCTAGCAAAGCAGCTAAACAAGACTGTAGAATATGCATGGGGCCAAGACCAATTCTACGAATAATTTCAGCAGAAATAACTCCACAATGCCTAATAGATTTAATGAATAATACGGTTCCGACTAATAGCTGCATGACATAGGATAGTGTATATCATCTTACAAGACCAGAAAAATATAACCCCATATTCTCTAAAGTAGTAGCCGTGAAAGGAGGCGTATGTGCTATGTTTGAAGAGTAGTGTTGTACGTACATTCCAAATAACACAGCATCGGATGGAAGTCTATCACTAGCGATAGAAGGCCTAAGATCTCTCAATAAAAAGATGTAAGAGCACTCAGGGGTAGAAACATCCATGTGGGATTCGTGGCTCAATGTATTTGGGAGATATCGTACACTTGTATTGTCTGTATTAATATCTGTCGCAGTTTTTGCAGCCATTCTTACACTCTGTGGCTGCTGTTGCATCCCATGCTTATGTTCCATGCTAAATCTACTCGTCGTCACTGCCTTGAATTCTAAGGCAGAGATGAGACACAGATGTATCCTCTTTTGAAAGCTCATATGGAATATAATGAATGTGATAATGTTGATGAAAATGAGTATGAAATATTAAATGATGTGTCTGACTTGTTTCCAGATCCTGAAAACTATTAAGAAAGATGACATCCCTGTGTAAACTTTCCAGATGAAACTAATGAGTTTTCAACTAAAAATCTTAAATGAAGTGGTTATTAAATGATATGTTTTTCATCTGAGCTATAATAAACAGAAGGGAAATGTTGAAGTAATTGTACATATAGTTAACACAGTTCAGCCTTGTATATCATGCATAAAAACTGCTTGAGAAAGTGTCTTTGCAGAAACCTCAACAGGATGACCCACTGACCGCAAGAAGACTGCGTTTACCAGAAAGAATGTTCTGTCTGTGTTAATCATGTTTGCTTAAACACTTGTGTAACCTTTAAGATAAACGTTCACGTTGCTGGCTCATGTTTTTCCCATTCCCTTAGTGCCAGGAACGGTATGTAACCAGGAAACCCCCTAAAAGAAAGAGGCTCTCAACCAGACTGGACTCAGAGTAGCCAGGGTAACATGTAACTGTGTACAGCCTGGTTGCTCTCCTCATATGAGTACAAAATAACTTAACTCTCTTGTGTCTTTCTTCTTGCGTGTATGTGTTTATGATGTCTGTGTGGATTTAGAACTTGACAGCGGCCTCCTGTATTTATATTTTGTTTACATCTTATGGATTGTTTTTGAAAGTTTAATTTTTATGATAAGCATTTAAAGCGTTGAATATGTATTCATTGATATTATATACACATACATGTAATGCAGCCGTGAAGGGGACACAAGCCACTGATCTCAATCATACCGATCTTAAGCCAAGATAAATGCAGAGGGTTGTGTCAGGTAGGGCATCCGATGTAAAAACCTGAGCCAAATCAAATATGCAAATCCCAAATATTACCTCTATACCGGATTGGTTGAGGACCGGGTTTACAACGACCACCATCAGCTGTTCAACGACCACCATCAGTGCCGTTAACCAACAGGGTACCGGGACTACTGTTGGTCGAAGAAGGAGAGGCAGGAGGCGTGTCCATAGGCAAAGAGAAATAGAAAAAGCATGAGTCTAGGACTGAGGGTAGGGAATTTGAATGTTGGAACTATGGCAGGAAACGGGAGAGAGCTGGCTGACATGATGCAGAGGAGGAAGGTGGACATACTGTGTGTTCAGGAGACCAGGTGGAAAGGTAGCAAGGCTAGAAATTTAGGAGCATCATTGAAGCTGTTTTATCATGGTGTAGATGGGAAGAGAAATGGAGAAGGAGTCATCTTGAAGGAGGGGTTTGTCAGGAATGTTCTAGAAGTGAAATGAGTGTCAGAAAGAGTGATGAGTCTCAAGTTAGAAATTGAAGGCGTGATGTTCAATGTTGTTAGTGCTTATGCCTCACAGGCAGGATGTGAGCTGAAAGAGAAGGAGAGATTCTGAAGAGAGTTAGATGAAGTGATGCAGAGTACCCCCAGAGGTGAAAGAGTGGTCATTGGGGCAGACTTCAATGGACATGTCAGTGCAGGCAACAGAGATAGTGAGGAAGTGATGGGCAGGTTTGGTATCCAGGACAGGAACACAGAAGGACAGATGATGATAGAATCTGCAAAAAGGATGGAAATGGTTGTGGTGAATACTTTCTTCCAGAAGAGACAGGAGCATAGGGTGCCTTATAAAAGAAGAGGCAAGAGCACACAGGTAGACTACATCTTATGTAGACGATGTAATTGGAAGGAAGTCAGTGACTGCAAAGTAGTAGTGGGTGATATTGTTACCAAATAGCATAGGATGGTGGTGTGCAGGGTGACGCTGATGGTAAGGAAGGTGAAGAAGGCAAAGGCAGAGCAGAAGACAAAGTGGTAGAAGCTGAAAAAGGAAGAGTGTCATGTTGTGTTCAAGGAGGAGTTGAAACAGACTTTGTGTGGTCAGGAAGTGCTTCAAGATGACTGGACCACAGCAAATGTGATCGGGGAGACCGGTAGGAGAGTATTTGGTGTGTCTTCTGGAAGGAAAGTTGATAAGGAGACTTGGTGGTGGAATGAGGAAGTGCAAGAGTGTGTACAAAGGAAAAGGTTAGCTAAGAAGAAGTGAGACATTGAGAGGACTAAAGAGAGCAAACAGGAGTACAGGGAGACACAGCGTCAGGAGGCGATAGCGGTGTCAAAGGTTAAACAGAGGGCGTATGATGACTTGTATGCTTGGTTGGACAGTACGGAGGGAGAAAATGATTTATACAGGTTGGCACAGCAGATAAATAGAGATAGGAAGGATGTGAAGCAAGTTAGGGTGATTAAAGACAGAAAGGAAAATGTATTGACTGATTCCAGAAGTGTGCTGGGCAGATGGAAAGAATACTTTGAAGAGCTGATGAATGAGGAAAATGAGAAATAGAGAGGAAAAAGAAGAAGGGGTGACCGTTGAGGACCAGGAAGTAGCAAAGATTAGTAAGGGTGAAGTGAGGAGGGCATTGAAAGGGATGAAGGGTGGAAAGGCAGTTGGTCCTGATGACATACCTGTACATGTATGGACATGTCTCGGAGAGGTAGCAGCACATTTTCTTACAAGAACATTCAACAAGGTCTTAGAGGGTAAGAGGATGCCGAGGAATTTAGGAGAAGTGAGCTGGTGCCCATTTTTAAGAACAAGGGAGACGTGCAGAGTTGTGGCAACTACAGAGAGTGGTCCCCGATCACATTTGCTGTGGTTGTCCAGTCATTTGGAAGCACTTCCTGGCCACCCAAAGTCTGTTTCAACTCCTCTTTGAAGACAACACGACACTCTTCCTTTTTCAGCTTCCACCATTTTGTCTTCTGCTCTGCCTTTGCCTTCTTCACCTTCCTCACCATCATCACCTGTCATCTTGCACACCACCATCCTATGCTGTTTGGCAACACTCTCACCCACTACTACTTTGCAGTCACTGACTTCCTTCCAATTACATCGCCTACACAAGATGTAGTCTACCTGTGTGCTCCTACCTCCACTTGTATAAGTCACCCTATGCTCCTGTCTCTTCTGGAAGAAAGTTTTCACCACAGCCATTTCCATCCTCTTTGCAAAATCGATCAACATCTGTCCTTCTGTGTTCCTGTCCTGGATGCCAAACCTGCCCATCACTTCCTCGTCCCCTCTGTTGCCTGCACCAACATGTCCATTGAAGTCTGCACCAATGACCACTCTTTCACCTCTGGGGGTACTCTGCATCACTTCATCTAAGTCACTCCAGAATCTCTCCTTCTCTTTTAGCTCACATCCTGCCTGTGGGGCATAAGCACGAACAACATTGAGCATCACACCTTCAATTTCTAACTTGAGACTCATGACTCTGTCTGATACTCTTTTCACTTCTAGAACATTTCTGACATACCCCTCCTTCAAGATGACTCCTACTCCATTTCTCTTCCCATCCACACCATGATAAAACAGCTTAAACCCTGCTCCTAAGCAGCTTTGCTACCTTTCCACCTGGTCTCCTGAACACACAGTATGTCCACCTTCCTCCTCTGCATCATGTCAGCCAGCTCTCTACCTTTTCTCTGCATAGTTCCAACATTCAAAGTCCCCACTCTCAGTCTTAGACTCATGCCTTTCCTCTTCTCTCTTTGCCTACGGACACGCCTCCCGCCTCCTTCTTCGATGTCTTCGACCAACAGTAGTCCAATTTCCATCAGCACCCTGTTGATTGACAGCACTGATGGCGGTCATTGTTAACCCGGGCCTTGACCAATCCGGCATGGGAGTAATACTTCTGATTTGCATCATAAAAGTTTGGCATTGGTTTTACGTCGGATGCTCTTCCTGACACAACCCTGTGCATTTCTCCCGGCTTGGGACCGGCATAAGGGGGAGAGACACTGGTTAGTGCCCCCCACCTCATGGCTGCATTAAGCTGTTCACTCAGTGTGGCCTGAGAAACCATCCCACCAAACCAAGAAGCATTAAATAGTTTGGCAAATGGGTGATTAGTGAGTGAATATTTTTACACCTAGATGTCTTTCCTGAGACTGACCCTTTTACATTCACACTTACACTCACACCTAGGTGGGATCGTCATTTAGCCTAATGTGAATATCTTTGGAATTTTGGATGGAAGCAGAGCACCTGGATGAAACTCATGCAAGCTCAGGGAAAATATGTGCCCCGACCAAGCATGAGGCTTTTACCCATGACCTTCTTTCTGTGTAGTGAGACTTCCACTGCACCACCTTGTCCCCACCTGGCTCCTCATACATAGTTATTAAATGTTTTTTGATTATTATTATTTAATTTCTGTTCAATCCTATTTTTAAAACACTTTCTAAAAATTACCAAACCTCTGAGCATTTATATTTAATTAGCAAGCATCGCCATTGACATTTCTTTGGGAATTTATTTGGATGTGCCTTGTTAAGATATCTAATGAGGCAAAATGTTGACTTTAAGTCATTTAAAAGCATGAAAGGCTCTGAAACAGCTTGCTTTAAGCAATATAATTATAAGTGAATGAAAACTGGGAAAAAGCTTTCAGATACTTTAAACTTCAGGACAGTACAAAAACATGTGAACATTTTATTAATACCATTCCTAACAGCAGAAACCTCAAATGAGGAATATATAAAGCATGGACCTGAGCAACGATTGGAAAACAAATAAAGCAGGATGGTTTGTCTAACAAACAGTACAAAACACACAACTTTCTGGAAAGTCAACAATTTATGCCATTCATTTTTAAGCTGCTTGTTCCAAAATAGGGTCACGAAGATCACCATCTTAGCTGGATCTGTGCCAGGGCAGAGTACACCCTGAATAGCTCACCAGGCCATTACAGTGCAGTGCATACACAAGCATTCATACTCACTCTCAAACCTAGGGGAGGTTTGAATCAACCAATGAACCATGCACAGTAGGACAAATGCCCGAGCCCAGGATTTTAACCCAGAACTGTTGTGAGGTGGACGTGCTACCTACTGTGCCACTGTGCTGTCCATTTCATATCACTTTAGTATTGTTTTGCTCGGAATATCTCAGCACACTTTATAAACATGATTGAATGTTTATAGCTCCGAGATACCCAGATTGATCCTGAACTCAAGTCACTCTCTGCAGTGTTTTTTTTTTTTTTTTTCCCAAACTCACAAAAAAAATTCGGTATGCTTTTAAGTGGATTGGTTTTAATAAATCGCCTTTGGATGTAAATAAGTATAGGCACCGAGGCATTGTAGTTAGCATGTTCACCTCACAGCGAGAAGGTCTTTGGCTCGGTGAGGGTGTTTTCTGTGTGGTTTCTACAGGTTCTCTCGTCTTGCCTGGGTTTCCCCTGGTACTCCAGTTTTCTTTCCACAGTTCAAAGACATGCACATTAAGCTAATTGGCTTTTCCATTTTGCCCCTAGATATGCATGTGAATATGAATGGCCGTGTGTGTGTGTGTGTGTGTGTGTGTGTGTGTGTTACCATGTCCTGAACTGGCAAGCTGTTCAGGGTGTACTCCAGGGTCAGCTGAGATGGGCTCTAACCTCCCCCTTACCTTGGTAGGAATGTCTGGTTGAAATGCATGTAACTGGTCGAATGAATGTAAATAAGTGTTTGAAGAGTATAGTCAATACAGAGTCACTGTAACGTGACTATGCAGTTACTGGGACGTGGCATTTATCCATTTATTCAATTATTTATTTTATTTTACTTTGCTTGCTATGGAAGCAAGGCCAGGATGCGTGGTGGTGCAGTGGTTTGCAGGTTCACCTCACAAGCAAGGTGTGTTCGGGGCGTTTATGTGGGGTATGCGTGGTCCCCATGCTAGCGTAGGTTTCCTCCAGGTTTTCCGGTTTTTTCCACATTCCAAAAACGATGACAGTATGCTAATTGGCTGTTCTAAATCGACCCTAGGTGTGACTGGGAGTGAGAATGATTGTATGTGTGTTGTTATGCAATAACCTGGCCCTGTACAAAGTTCCCAGGAGGAGAGCCACACTTGTTGTCTGACCTTGTAGGGAGGTGCCGGGGTTCAGTAGCGATTGGCCATCCTCCATTTTCGGGCCACTGTTCACTCCAGGGCAGCCCGTGCTTCCTTCCAGACCCGACGCGCTCTGTGGAATTGTGCCTGGATAGATGGGATGGCCACCTCGACCTGCTGGCTGGGAAACAGGGGGGGCTGGAACCCATTGATCACCATGAAGGGGGACATCCCGGTGGCGGTGCAGATCAGCGAATTGTGTGCATACTCTACCCATGGGAGGTGAATGGCCCAGGAGGCTGGGAGGCGCGAGGCGACGCAGCGCAGGGAGGACCTGAGGCTTTGGTTCATGCGTTCCACTTGCCTGTTCAACTGGGGGTGGGGTAACCCGAGGTCAGACTGCAGGAGACTCCCAGGATGTCGTAGAACGCCTTCCAGACTCTGGATGCAAATTGGGGGCCTTGGTCTGACACGATGTCCTGGGGAATGCTATGGAGGCGGAAGCCATGTTGGATCAGGAGACCCGCTGTTTCCATTGCCGAGGGGAGTTTGGGTAGGGCAACGAAATGGACCGCTTTGGAGAACCAGTCCACTACTGTCAGGATGACAGTGTCGCATTCAGATGGGGGTAACCCGGTGATGAAATCCACCGCTATATGCAACCAGGGGCGATGGGGAACGGGTAAGGGTTGGAGGAGACCCTTGGGCACATGATTGGAGACTTGCTCTGGGCACAGGTGACACAAGCTCCCACAAACTCCCTAGTGTTGGCTGCCATCATTGGCCACCAGAAGCGTTGACAGAGTAGGAAGAGAGTTCAGTGGGCTCCGGGGTGGCAGGCTAACTTTGAGGCGTGGGCCCACTGGAGTGCTGGGGTTCTGGCTGGCGGGGGAACGTATAGTCGGCCTTGAGGGCACCCGACAGGCTCTGATTCCCCCCTGATGAGCATCCCGAACTAGTTGCTCTACCTCCCATTGGGCGGCTCCGAGTATGCAGGAGGAGGGCAGGATGGTTTCTATGGCTGAGTCTTCACCTGAGGAGAACTGGCTGTAGAGAGCGTCTGGCTTAGTGTTCTGGGAGCCTGGTCGGTAGGTCAGCATGAAGTTGAACTTCCCCAAGTAGAGTGACCAACGTTCCGGGCGGGAGTTCAACCTCTGCGCCGTACGGAGGTAAGCCAGAGTCTTATGGTCGGTCCAGACCACAAAAGGGTGATCTGCTCCCTCCAGCCACTGCCTCCATTCCTGGAGTGCCAAGACTACTGTCAGCAGCTCGCGATTCCCAACATCATAATTCCGTTCTGCCGGGGACAAGCGACGGGAGAAGAAGGCGCATGGGTGGAGCTTCTGGTCTGTGGGGGGCCGTTGGGAGAGGACCACCCCACCCCTGAGTCCGAGGCATCGACTTCTACCATGAACTGTAGCGTGGAGTCCGGGTGGATCAGTACAGGGGCGTGGATGAATTTCTCCTTCAGCTTGTCGAACGCCGCCTGGGCACGAGGAGACGACTGGAACGGAGTCTTGGGTGATGTTAACTGTGTGAGAGGGGCTGCTAGGTGGCTGTAGTCCCACACAAACCGGCAGTAGAAGTTCACAAACCCCAGGAACCTCTGCAGCTGTTTCCGCATCCCTGGAGTCGGCCACTCCGCCACTGCCTTCACTTTCGCTGGGTCAGGTCCTATCCGCCCCTTCTCCACGCTGAACCCCAGGAACGAGACTGAAGGAACATGGAACTCGCACTTTTCTGCCTTCACGAATAATCCGTTCTCCAGGAGCCTCTTCAGTTCCCTCCTCACATGGCGGCAATGTTCGTTTTGGTCCTTGGAGAAAATCAGAATGTCATCTAGGTAAACGTATATGAAGTGGTTCAGCATGTCCCTAAGCATGTCCTTGACCAGAGCTTGGAAGACTGCCGGGGCGTTGGTTAGTCCAAACGGCATGACTAGGTACTCGAAGTGCCCCAAGGGCGTGTTGAAGGCCGTCTTCCACTCGTCCCCCTCCTGAATTCGGACTAGGTGGTAGGCATTTCTCAAGTCCAGCTTGGAAAAGACAGTGGCATTGTGGAGAGGGGTGAAGGCTGAATCGATTAGGGGGAGTGGGTATTTATTTTTCACAGTTATCTGGTTCAACCCTGTGTAGTCGATGCAGGGTCTCAGGGTCTTGTCCTTCTTCTCGACAAAGAAGAAGCCGGCCCCAACCGGGGAGGATGAGGGCCGAATGAGACCTGCAGCCAGCGACACGTTCACGTAGGCCTCCATGGCATCTTTCTCCGGCTTGGAGAGATTGTAGAGTCACTGGGAAGGGAGAGTGGCACCTGGGAGGAGGTTGATGGCGCAGTCATATGGTCGATGCAGGGGTAAGGAGCGAGCCATGTCCTTGCTGAAGACTTCTTGCAGATCGTGATATTCCTCGGGTACGCCAGTCAAGTCCAGATCCTCCAGGTCGACCGGGGTTCATGATGCGTGGGAGGGGTCGGCCGCCATCAGGCAGTGCTGCAGACAGTAGTCGCTCCAGCCACATATGGTGAGGGTGCGCCAGTCTATGTGGGGATTGTGGGTCTGCAACCAGGGCCATCCTAGCACTAGGGGAGAGAGAGAGGCAGGGAGAACAAATAGTTCCAGGTATTCCTGGTGATTACCGGATAATGTGAGCTTCACTGGCCTGGTCTTGTGCGTGACGCGGGCGATGTGTCGGCCATCTATGGCCACCACCTCCTTGGGGGTGTCGAGTTCCTCCACGGGGAGCGCGTGGAGCTCAACCATCTCCGGATCGATAAAGTTCGCATCAGCGCCTGAGTCAATGAATACCTCTACAAGATGAGAGTGTTGTGCAGAGTGTAACATACCTCGAATATGTAGGCGCTTCCCGGGGGTCGTGGAGGACCTCGCGTCGCTGGCGGGCTTTGCCGCGCACGGCACTGGGCAAGGTAATGGCCCTTACCGGCGCAGTAGATGCAAAGGCCATCGTCCAGCCGCCGTTGCCTCTCTTCGGCCATCAGTCGGGTGGGGTTCACCTGCATGGGCTCTGGGTGATCATTTTCCTTAAGGGGAGGAAGTGGCAAGTGCGTTCGAGGTGGGGTCCACTTCCGGGATGTATCTCTCTCCATCAGCCGGTTGTCCATTCTCATGGACAAGGCGATTAATCCCTCCAGCGTGGTTGTCTCGTCTCGGGCTGCGAGCTCATCTTTCAGCCGTTCGTCGAGCCCTTGCAGGAAGGCCCCCCGTAGCGTGGGGTCGTTCCAGCCGCTCTTGATGGCGGGAATCCAGAATCGGATGGCGTATTCTGACACCAACTGTGTGCCTTGCCGGATACGGAGAAGCTGGGAGCTCGCCTCCTCACCTTTTACCGGATGATCAAACACCTTCTTCATTTCTTGCATGGGCCGTTCGGCCTGGGAGCATAATTCCGGGATGTGGGTAGCGACTGCCAGTGCCCAGGACGAAGCTTGCTCCGTAAGTAAGCTCATGATGAAAGTGGTTCTTGCTTGATTGGTGGCATATGTGAGCGGCTGCTGGCTGAAAACGAGAGAGCACTGGTGGAGGAACTGTGCGCAGGAGCCGATCACGCCCGAATACCTGGCTGGCGTGGGGATGAGTGGTTCTCGGTGCGCGGGGAGTAACGCTGGTGCTGCTGCCGAAACGGAGGGTGAAGGGTGCGGGGGCGGGGTCATGGCGGCGAGATGAGTGGCGACGGCATCCATCCTTCCGCCGAGCTGCGCCAAGCTGGTGGTGATGTGCTGGAGGGTATCCACCATTTGGTGCAGGGTGGAGTCATGTCGTCCCAACAGGGCTCCCTGGTCGGATAAGGCTTGCCAGAGCTGAGCGGTCTCCGATGGGTCCATGTTCTGGTCAGAAGAGTCTGTCATGCCTGGAGTTTGCGTCGGACCCAAAGATGCAAGAGACCATGTAAGAAGATTCAACGATTTATTAAACGTTTGGAACTGGAAATCGCTAGAAAACGCAGAATGGCGGGAACTGGTCGTGCACGAAGCACGGACCAGGGATCAGAGAGATCGTCGAGGAGCAGAGTCACTGGAGTCAATCTTCTGACAGCGGAGGGAAGCATGCTGCTCCCATTTATCGCTGGCTGCCGCTGATTTCCGATTAGGACCAGGTGCGGTCCGCTCCGAAACTCCTCTACCGACGATCGCCACGCCCCTCGCCCGCACCTGCAATGAACTGAGGAAAGGTGAGTCTCTCCAGCCAGCACAGACCATGACAATTCACTCATCAAATATCAAATACAGTATCTAATATAACCTTTAACATACTCTATGATGCGATCTTTCTGCTTGTAAATGGTTCCGATGGTCAACGGGTGGTCACATGGCATGAAGCTGAGCCAAGTCACTTTCCATGAAGCTTAAAGCAGCCAATCAATGCTTACAATATGTGAGGCACTTAATACCGAAAGTAGTGCACTTGCTGAAAGTAGTTTATTTGCTTGAAACAAAGCGCAGGTTATACAGGCTTCCGGTCTTTTTAAGTTCGCAAGGGCACCGTTGAACTCGTTTAATACTCAGCTTGCACTGATATGAATCATTGATGTGAATGCAGCAGCAGAGTTCTCTTTCTTGGGTTTCAATTAATTTTCCAACTATCTTTGCTTAACTGAGTATGCATGGTAGATTGTGCCGATCCGAGCAGATAGTTAATTCATCTCTGTGTATGAGACTTGCACCCATGCTAGTAGGCTTCCACTTCTGACCAACCATTTTCTTCAGGTTACAAAAGTCCACAAAACAGTGTAAACACAAAGATCATAGACACGACGTCTTAACACAATACCAGTCCTTCTCAAAATATTTGCAAATTGTGATAAAGTTCATTATTTTCTGTAATGTATTGATAAAAATTAAACTTTCATATATTTTAGATTCATTGCTCACCAACTGAAATATTTCAGGTCTTTTATTGTTTTAATACTGATGATTTTGGCATACAGCTCATGAAAACCCAAAATTCCTATCTCAAAAAATTAGCATATCATGAAAAGGTACTCTAAACGAGCTATTAACCTGAATCAACCAATTAACTCTAAATACCTGCAAAAGATTCCTGAGGCTTTTAAAAACTCCCAGCCTGGTTCATTACTCAAAACCACAATCATGGGTAAGACTGCCGACCTGACTGCTGTCCAGAAGATCATCACTGACACCCTCAAGCAAGAGGGTAGACACAGAAAGAAATCTCTGAGCGAATATGCTGTTCCCAGAGTGCTGTATCAAGGCACCTCAGTGGGATGTCTGTGGGAAGGGAAAAGTGTGGCAGAAAACGCTGCACAACCAGAAGAGGTGACCGGACTCTGAGGAAGATTGTGGAGAAGGGCTGATTCCAGACCTTGGGGGACCTGTGGAAGCAGTGGACTGGGCTACAGGTGCCGCATTCCCCAGGTCAAGCCACTTTTGAACCAGAAACAGCAGCAGAAGCGCCTGACCTGGGCTACAGAGAAGCAGCACTGGACTGTTGCTCAGTGGTCCAAAGTACTTTTTTTCAGATGAAAGCAAATTTTGCATGTCATTCGGAAATCAAGGTGCCAGAGTCTGGAGGAAGACTGGGGAGAAGGAAATGCCAAAATGCCTGAAGTCCAGTGTCAAGTACCCACAGTCAGTGATGGTCTGGGGTGCCATGTCAGCTGCTGGTGTTGGTCCACTGTGTTTTTATCAAGGGCAGGGTCAATGCAGCTAGCTATCAGGAGATTTTGGAGCACTTCATGCTTCCATTTGCTGAAAAGCTTGATGGAGATAAAGATTTCATTTTTCAGCACGACCTAGCACCTGCTCACAGTGCCAAAACCACTGCTAAATGGTTTACTGACCATGGTATTACTGTGCTCAATTGGCCTGCCAACTCTCCTGAGCTGAACCCCATAGAGAATCTGTAGGATATTGTGAAGAGACAGTTGAGAGACACCAGACCCAACACTGTGGATGAGCTTAAGGCCGCTATCGAAGCATCCTGGGCCTCCATAACACCTCAGCAGTGCCACAGGCTGATTGCCTCCATGACACGCTGCATTGAAGCAGTCATTTCTGCAAAAGGATTCCCGACCAAGTATTGAGTGCATAACTGAACTTCACCAAAGAACAGAATTGAGCTGTCAACTTTTTTTGTATTAAAAACACTTTTTTTAATTGGTTGGACGAAATATGATAATTTTTTGAGATAGGAATTTTGGGTTTTCATGAGCTGTATGCCAAAATCATCAGTATTAAAACAATAAGAGACCTGAAATATTTCAGTTGGTGTGCAATGAATCTAAAATATATGAAAGTTTAATTTTTATCAGTATATTACAGAAAATAATGAACTTTATTACAATATGCAAATTTTTTGAGAAGGACTAGTGTATATATATGTATGTATATATATATATATATATATATATAAAACTGAACTCGGAAGGAGGGGCACACGTTCAGTCTTGTTTGTAAACAATGGACGCAGCATCATTACGTCATTGTGTCATGACTTCAACGTACTGCGTAAGTATGTCTAAACTCAAAATTTGACCCCCCAAAAACAAAAACAAAAACAAACAAAAAAAAAAAAAACGTAAAAGCGATCTTCAGTCACCTGTTGAAGATGACACTACGGCGACCCACAAGGAAAAGCAAAACTCCGCCTTGACAGGAGACACTTCCTGGTTAGAGTTCAGTTATCCGTGTTGTTGTATTGATAAATTTATTTACCTGTGTTTAACAATTTCAAGCATAGTTTCCTCCCCGGAAACGTATTGAATTCTCAAAAACACAAAATAAATAAATAAATCAATAAATTGTGAAAAAAAAATCTGCGCTCTCTCTCTCTCTCTCTCTCTCTCTCTCTCTGTCGCTCTGGTTCATGTGAAAGAACCACTGCTGACTTTCGTCAAGAGTAGCTGCATAGCCATTGGCGTGTTTCTGCCCTGCGATGGCCTGGCGAGCTGTCGAGGGTGGCCTTTTCCCTCGCCCGTAGTTGGCTTGATGGGGCGCCAGCCTCCCCGTGACCCCAGTTCGGCTGAAGTGGTTCAGAAAATGATTACAAATGAGTGAATACCTACCCAAACTCCTATCTTTGCCATATCTGATTCTTCTCTTCCTTTACTTGTTGAGTTAGATGCATCTGATGTGGCAGTCAGTGTAGTTCTTTCCCAGTGTCTGTCAGATGGCAAGCATCACCTGTGTTCATTCTTCTCTGCTCATTTCTCTCCTGCTGAAATAAATTATGATAATGGAGATCTGGATATAGGATGGCCTGGAGGAGTGGCTTCATTAGATCGAGGGTGTTCAACATTATTTTATGGTGTGGAGGAATCACAAATACCTGGAGGATATACAGAAGGCCAAGTATCTAAATCCCAGACAGAAAGGTGTGCTCTGTTTTTCAATTGTTTGGATTTTGTATTGTTTTACCTCCCTGGTACAACGAACCAGAAGCCAGATGCCTTGTCTAGTCTGTTTCAGAAGGAGGAGAGTGGAAGTGCTCCAGAATCCATCCTACCAGACCTGAGAATTGTGGTACCTGTATGCTGGGGAATTGAGATGGTGCTGAAACAAGGCCAGCAGAGGAAGCTTGATACTGGTAACTCTATGTTCCCACTTCCACGTACTCCAAACTTCTCAACTGGGGACATTCTTTATGTTTGATAAACCATCCAGGTACAAGCAAAACATTGAAATTCATTAAAAGATTCTAGTGGAAAGCAATGAGTGTTGATGTGAAATCTTTTGTCACGACTTACCTAGTTTGTGCATAGAATAAATCCCTCCACACCATCCCTCAGAGTCTTCTCCACACCGCACCTCTACCCAAGTGACCTTGGTCACACATTTCTTTGATTTCAGTACAGGCTTGCCCCTCTCTCAAGGAAACAGTTATTTTGGTGATGAGGGACCAGTTTTCTAAAGTCTGCTCTTTTATTCCCTTACCCAAACGTCCCTCTGCAAATGAAACCGGTGAAGTTATGAACGTGTTTTCAGCCTTTTCTGCCTTTCACTGGATGTTGTTGCGGCTCAAGGTCCACAATTGACTTCAAGTTCTGTGGGTCCTTCTGGACGCTAAGTGGTTTCAGTCTCACCTCTGGCTTCCATCCAGAATGTAATGAATGTAATGTAATGGACTGAAAGAATTAAGACTAAGAAACAGCCTCCACCAAACCCTCATCATGGAGCAGGTATGTGGCAGAGTATGTGCATAAAACCATGTTTCGCTCTTCTCCAGGCCTCTCCCCTTTCAAGTGTCAGTTCAGGTTTCAACACGTGTTTTTCATGGAGCACAGAATGGATGTTGGGGTCCCTGGGGCTCAAGACTTGGTCTGATGGCGCAGGCATGTCTGGCGCCTTTTAGAGAACGTTGCGTCTATGCTTACACCAGGCCTACCATGAACACAGAGCTGCACCGCTACTCTGTAAATTGACTCTGTAGTTTATGGGGCCTTTCAAGGTCCTGCCTGAGAGGAGTTAATCTCATCTCTGACTGCCTTTGACCTCCTCCATGTAGATTAATCCCACTTTTCTTTTGTTGTTTCCTATCTGTGCCCAGTTACTACGAGCGCACTGGCATCAGCAGATATGCCCTTTCTTTGGTAGATCTTTGGTTACATCTATGTTACTATGTTACCATAAGAAAATATTTTAAATTAAACACGATAAGCCCACCCCTCCCTGAATCACCACCTTATCGTGGTGGAGGGGTTTGCATGACCTAATAATCCTAGGAGCTATGTTGTCAGGGGCATAATGCCCCTGATAGGGTCACCCAAGGCAAACAGGTCCTGGGTGAAGGTCCAGACGAAGTGCGATTCAGAAGACCCCTATGACATCTCCAAGAGATCAAAAGAAGCAGTCTCCCTTGCCCGGACGCGGGTCACCGGAGTTCCCTCCTGTAGCCAGGCCTGGGGGAGGGGCTCGAAGGCAAGCGCCTGGTGGTCGGGCTTCTGCCCACCGAGCCTGACTGGGCCTAGCCCGAAAAGCAGACATGGGTCCGGGTGCAGTGTGAGTTGGGTGGCAGCCAAAGACATGGGTTCTGTCTGACCGATCCTTGGCTACTTACTCTGACCCTCGGGACATGGAATGTCACCTCTCTGGCGGGGAAGGAGCCTGATTTGGGAGGTGGAGAGATACCAACTAGATATAGTCAGGCTCACCTTAACGCATAGCTTGGGCTCTGGAACCATCCATCTTGAGAGAGGCTGGACCTTATTCTATTCTGGAGTTGCTCATAGGGAGAGGCGGTGAGCCGGGGTGGGTATTTTTGTTGCCCCCCCATATCGGTGCCTAAATGTTGGGGTTCTCCTTGGTTGATGAAAGGGTAGCTTCCCTCCGTCTTCGCGCGGGGGGACGGGTCCTGACTGTTATTTGTGCTTATGCACCAAATGACAGTTCAGAGTACCCACTCTTTTTGGAGTCTTTGGGGGGGGGGGTTGGAGAACGCTCCCTCGGGAGACTCACTCGTTGTCTTGAGAGACTTCAACGCCCAGGTAGGCAAAGATAGTGTGACCTGGAAGGGTGTGATTGGTAGGTACGGCCTATCCAGTCTGAACCCGAATGGTGTTTCGGTGTTGGATTTCTGTGCTCATCACAGTTTGTCTATAACGAACACCATGTTCGAACACAAGTGTGCCCATAAGTGCACTTGGCACCAGGACACCCTAGGTTGCAATTCGATGATTGATTTTGTAGTCGTGTCATCGGACTTGCGACCATAAATTCTGGACACTCGGGTGAAGAGAGGAGCTGAGCTGTCTACCGACCACTACTTGGTGGTGAGTTGGCTTCGGAGGTGAGGGAGGGTGCCTTCCAGACCTGGCAGGCCCAAGCGTGTAATCAGGGTCTGCTGGGAACCTTTGGCGGAGTCCTCTGTCCGAGAGGCCTTTAACTCCCACCTTCAGCAGAGCTGCAACCACGTCCCAGAGGATGCGGGGGACATGGAATCCAAATGGGCCATGTTTCATGCCTCCATTGCTGAGGTGGCAGCCCATAGCTGTGGCCGTAAGGTTGTCGGTGCTTGTCGTGGCGGTAATTCCCAAACCTGATGGTGGACATCTGCAGTGAAGGGCGCCGTCCAGCTGAAGAAGGAGGCCTCTCGGGTTTTATTAGCCTGTGGGACTCCCGAGGCAGCAAACAGGTACCGGCAGGCCAAACGTGCTGTAGCCGAGGCTGTCGCAGATGCAAAATCTCGAGCACGGGAGGAGTTTGGTGAGGGCCTGTAGAGTGATTATTGGTTGGCCTCAAAAAGGTTCTGGACCACCATCCGATGCCTTAGAAGGGGGAAGCAGTTCTCCACAAACACTGTTTATGGTGGAGGTGGGGAGCTGCTTACCTCGACTGGGGATGTCATTGAGAGGTGGAGGGAATACTTTGAGGACCTCCTCAATCCCACTAACACACCCTCCGTGGAAGAGGAAGACCCTGGGGGTTCGGGTGGGGGTCCGCCCATCACTGGAGTGAAGGTCACTGAGGTTATCAAAAAGCTCCTCAGTGGTCAAGCTCCAGGGTTGGACAAGATCCAACCGGAATATCTCAGGGCTCTGGATGCTGTAGGACTGTCTTGGTTGACACGTCTCTGCCACATCATGTCGTCATTCGGGCCTGTATCTCTGGATTGGCGAACTGGGGTGGTGGTCCCGATTTTTCAGAAAGGGGAACCGGAGGGTGTGTTCCAATTATCGGGGAATTACACTCCTCAGCCTGCCTGGGAAAGTCTATGCAGGGGTACTAGAGAGGAGGATCCTCTCTAGTCGAACCTTGGATTCAGGAGGAACAATGTGGTTTTCGTCCTGGCCGTAGCACTCTTGAGCAACTCTGTACGTTCCAGAGGATTCTGGAGGAGGCATGGGAGTTTGCCCAATCTGTCCACATGTGCTTTGTGGATTTGGAGGAGGCTTCCAACCGTGTTCCTCGAACAATCCTGTGGGGCATGCTCCAAGAGTATGGCATTTTGGACCCATTACTATGAGCCATTCGGTCGCTGTATCACCAGAGCCAGAGTTTGGTCCATATTGGCAATACCACGTCGAATTTGTTTCCGGTGGGAGTTGGAGTCCGCCAAGGCTGTCCTTTGTCACCGATTCTGTTCATAATTTTTATGGACAGAATTTCTAGGCGCAGTCAAGGCGTTGAGGGGTTCTGGATTGGTGGCCATGAGCTCTCGTCTCTGCTTTTTGCGGATGATGTTGTCCTTTTGGCTTCATCAACTCGGGACCTCCAGCTCTCATTGGAGCGATTCGCAGCCGAGTGCAAAGCAGCCGGGATGAGGATCAGTATCTCCAAGTCTGAGGCCATGGTTCTCAGTTGGACAAGGGTGGAATGCACCCTCTGGAATGAGGTCCTGCCCCAAATGGAGGAGTTTAAGTATCTTGGGGTCTTGTTTACAAGTGAGGGAAGGATGGAGCGAGAGATCGACAGACGGGTCGCTGCAGCCTCTACTGTTAAGTGGTGCCTGTACCGGTCCATCGTGGTGAAGAAGGAGCTGAGCCGCAAGGCGAAGCTCTCAATTTACCAGTCGATCTACATTCCAACCTTCACCTATGGTCACGAGCTTTGGGTAGTGACCGAAAGAACAAGATCATGGCTACAAGCGGCTGAAATGAGCTTCCTTCGCCGGGTGATGGGGCTCTCCTTTAGAGATAAGTTGAGAAGCTCTACCATCTGTGGAGAGCTCGGAGTAGATCCGCTGCTCCTCCGCATTGAGAGGGGCCAGTTGAGGTGGCTCAGGCATCTGGTAAGAATGCCTCCCGGACGCCTCCCCGGTGTGGTGTTTCGGGCATGTTCAACTGGGAAGAGACCCCGGGGTCGACCTAGAACACGCTGGAGGGACTGTCTTTCAGCTTGTCTGGTACCGCATCGGTGTACCCCCAGGAGAGTTGGAGGAAATGGCTGGGGAGAGGGATGTCTGGACCTCTTTGCTTAAGTTTCTGCCCCCGCGACCCAACCTTGGACTTAGCGGAAGATGATGATGATGATGATGATGACGATAAGCCCAGCAGAGCGAGAATTTGTAATAAATGGGACCGGTAAAAATGCCTTTGTCTGGGATTCAAAGCCCAGCAAAGTCAGAAAGTTTATCTGCCCTCTCTTCTTCTTCTTTTCCATTAGGCTTTTCCCTTCAGGGGTCGCCACAGCATATGATCTGCCTCCATCTCACCCTGTCCTTTGCATCTTCTTCTCTTACTCCAACTACCTTCATGTCCTCCTTCACCACATATATAAATCTTCTCATTGGTCTTCCTCTAGGACTTCTGCCTGGTAGTTCAAATCTCAGTATCCTACTACCAATCACTATCCCTCCTCTGTACATGTCCAAACCATCTCAATAATCGATCCTCTCTGACTTTGTCTCCACAACCTCTTACATGTGCTGTCCCTCTGATGTACTTATTAAAGTTTATCCACCCTCTGAAAGTAGATATTGATGCTCAATTGTTTTCTAAGACACCTGCTAAAGCAGAAAGAGCTGCACTGAGTTCTTCTGCACAGTCCACCTGACTCTGGAGAGTAGCTGAACACAGAAGTACTGTAATGTCATTAGCTGAGTCGTGTATTGATGAGGAGACTGACGGGCTGCATTCTTATGTTAATTTTAGTGTAAAAAGAGTGTGGTAACATGCAATGCAATTACTGGGGGCGCGACTGCACAATTTAAGTAAAAAGGCAAAAACCTAGAGAAAAATGACATGCATTTTAATAACATCCTGTTCTATTTTTATATTAAAATATATTACTGGTCACAGAACAGTGGTAGCTCATGGTAATTTGTTGAATCACAGATCCCAAGGTTCAATCCCCACTCACCATGGGTTGTCACTGTCCACCCAGTACAGCTAACTGGGTTATCAAAGGCTGACCATGTCTCTCACAGTCTATGGTGAGAGGATCATATCACAGAACCATTGCTGACTTTCATCATTTTAATCCACATATTTTATTGGTCTTTTTTCTTACGTCAACATCCAGCGTGTCCTCAGATTCCTGTTTTATGGTGATGAGCACTACAGTAAGAGTACCTGATGTGAAATAGTACAACCTCTTAAAATACTTTTCTGCTCACCATGCTGGTAAACAGTGATTATTGGAGAACTTTCAGTTTGCAGATTTTCTAAGTCATTTTCACCTCATTAGGGTTGCAGAGAGGCTGACGCCCATCTCCGTCAACTCCGGGCGAACCATTCATCAGAACATTACAGAACATTTGGAATCCTGAATCAGCCAACTGTACATGTTTTTGGACTGTGGGAGGAAACCGTAGTACACAGTAGAAGCCCGTGCTAGCACAGGAAGAACATGCAAACTCCACACAGATACACCAATGTTGTTCCCGGGAATCAAACCCAGGGCCTTCTTGCTGTAAGGTGGATATATTAAAATCACTGCACCACCATGGTACCCCATGCTGGAGCCCATCACAGCCGACAGTAAGCGACAGCAGTGTACACAGGTCCATCACAGGGAGAAGCTGAAACTTCAAAGTCAGAATGTAAACTTGACTCCATCTGCTGCATGATTTGAAACACTGCAAGTATTTTGACATTTTCATAGTTTACTATTTTTGAAGGAGATGGTGTATGTGTAGACATGTTTACAGACTGAATTTAAGTAAACCACATTCAATTTCTGAACCACTCACTCCTACACTTGGTGAAGATGGAGCGAACCATGAACATTTTGCAGTGTAATATCCAATAGATGATGCCTGTGTCATTTTTTTTTTCTTCATTTTAATCCCATCCTCTGGTTAATTTGTTTGTGGATGTCCTGAAAACCAAGGTTGTGGGGGGAAAAAAAAAAAAAATGTGCTGGAGTCATTTCGCCTTTAATCACATGCATCTTTATTTCAACAGAACATTTCATTATTTTGATAATTCAGAATAAAATTATCAATATTTCCAGTTTTTACTTTATTTTGATTTCATAGACAAAGTGAGTCAGAATTGCATCATAACGCTTCACAGTGAAGTGTTCAGTGCTTCTGTAAAAACAAGCAAACTTTTCATATGCAATATTTCATTAATTAACTGAAGTGAAACAAAACCTGATTTTCTCACAGAGACTGAAGTGGGAAGAGCTTTAGAGGAGATTCTAAACCAAAAACCCGGAGGAATGGCAGTAATGGTTCAGTGAATGTGTGTGAGAAAGTGTGGATATGTTTGTTAGTGAGCGGGTCAGAGAAGGACAGTTTTCCTCTGTCCCAGTCCAGCTGGACTCTGATTCTCTGGAGTTTGTTTGATACTGAGAGGAAAGTAAATGGCTGTGGTGTAGAACCTGCTCGATATTCACCACTAATATACCACACATACCAGATTCCACTACTGGAGAATATCCACCCTTTTCTCTGAGCAGATTCTCTGATCACACCCACATTCCACCCTGTACAGTAGCCAACATCAACATCCCAGCAGTGAGTCCCTGAGTTAAAACCCTCAGAGCCCAGAATACAGGAATAAACATTAAATCTCTCTGGATTATCAGGAAGGTTCTGTTTCTCGTCACTGAAGCTCACACTGGTCAGATCATCAGATACAATGAGGCTAGGATGAGCGGTGTTGGGGTCCAGAGTTACAGGTACTGAAAACACACAGGAATAAGAGAAAATAGAAACTCTAAGAAACTCTGAACCTTTAAGTCTCTGTTGGTTCCTCAGTCTCTCTGCTCAATACAAACACTGTCTGTCTTTCGGCTTTTTCCATTTTTTTACTCGGGAGTCAAGGGATAGAAACACGCTGATGACTTTGCAGCCTACTCTTTACGAAAGTCAGCAATGGTTCTTTTACATGCCTCTCACCATAGACAGTGAGAGACATGGCCCACCTTTGATAACCCAGTTAGCTGCACTTGGGGGGGGCAGTGACAACCTTGTGGAGAGCGGGACTCATACCCCCAACCTTTTGGATCAGCAATCCAGCGCCCTATACCACCACTGCCCCCGCTCAATACAAACACTGAACGGAGAAAGTGTTTTCTTTCATGAATGTGCCACAGTCTGATGTTCAACTCTCAAAATAAACTGTCGATTTCATCACCGAGGAACCCAATTAAACATGAACACATTATTATAATACGCATCACAAAAATTCTACCACTTTTTTGAAAATTCAATCGAAGTTTTGCTGCTTCGAGATCAGGTGATCACTGCTGATGCCCCGGCGACCTGAACACGGATTAAACACATGATTATGATAACACTGTACATTTTCTCACCAATTAAATTAAATAAAATACATGCTTTAGCTTCAAATCATTCTCAACAAATAACTTGAACGCACCACAGTCTATACGAACCAAAGACTTTAAAAATAAAAGTTCCACTGTATTAAATGTCGTATGTAAACAGATTTATGTACATATTGTATAATGATTCAAATTATTTTTAATAACCTAGACAACAACAGCAATAATAAATTGCCAGACACACACAAGAATGAATGAGAAAAATGGGTACTTTCAGTAGCTTACTGTATTGTACAGTATCCTGCATCTTCTCCCAGACTCTGAACTTCAGGTTGCTCAGATGCTTGGCCACATGCATCAGTGTTCCTGAAAGCTCCTCTGGATGCTGCATTGTGCACTTGGCTCTGGAAACACATTCAGGAGTCAGTGCTGCTGTGGGTTTGGATTCAGAAACACAGAATGAGAGAGACAGGAATCACATCACTCACCTTTTCACTGTGGCCTTGTAGTTCTGTAAAACAAAAAATAAATATCAGTGGAGATGACTGACATTTTTTTACACCAATGAAATGTGACTTTTCCGATGATGGAAACAATTTTTACTTTCTCACAGTACAAATGATCCTCACTTGTAAGAATAAGACATCTTCAGCTCTCATCTCCTCTACTATGGCTCTGATTGTGTCTGAAAGAGATGAAATGTCTCTGTTCAGCTTCTCCATTTTCTCCTTCATCATCTGACTCTTCTACTCCTCTTCCTCTCTCAGTGCAGCAACCCTGACTGCCTCTTCATCTCGTAGAAACCGGTGAAGCGTCTCAAACTCCTGACGCTCTGTGTGTTGGGCCTGAATCTGCAGTGAAGAGGAAATCAAATGAAATAGAATCCATTATGCAATGATGTAAAATATAATTATAATATCAAACCCATGCTGTTGATTCTGACCTTTATATGTTCTACAGTCTGACTCCAGTTTACAGTCTTCAAAAGATCTTCAGTTTCTCCTGTAGGGGCTTCAGTGCAGTTTTGAGCCTCTCCTGAAACAAATCCACACACTGCATGGAGACTGTGTTTCAGATCTTATTTTACACATCGTTACCTCACACTACTGTTTATTAGGGAGATTTAACTGCACAATGTTCAGTGCGTGTTTTTATAATATACATTATTTACCTTACAGTCTGTTACTGCCTCATCAATGGGGCAGAATTTGTGGTTGGTGTGTTTTCTTGAACTCTGACACACTACACACACCGGCTGTCGATCATCCAGACAGAGGAGTTTGAATTTCTCACTGTGAAGACTGCAGACTGTTTCAGACCCTGATGAAGAGCTCTGACTTCTCTCCTGTAAGAAAGTCACATACAGGTTCTTTGAGGCCAGATTTGTGGGAGATTCAGCCTTAGATGACTTCTTACTACAAACGGGACATTCTCTGGATCCTTTGGTCTCTCAGAACTTCTCCAAACACACTTTACACACACTGTGACTGCAGCCCAGAACAACAGGATTCTTGAAGATTTCAGAGCACACAGGGCAGGAGAGAGCCTCCTCTAAGAACTTAGAAGCCATTTTGTTTTGCTGTTCTTGCTCTCTCCAGTCCAAATGTACAGAGTTTCACTTTAACTTTGATTTAAATTAATTACAGCCTGATTTCAGGTTTCTTTAAAGTGAAGCACACAACTTTGTAGGTCCAGTTATTAATCACTTTTTCTAACAGTGCTGAGAATGAGACTCAGATTTCTCCATAAACCGAGAATAAAATGAAACTCACCAGAGCAGAACACTGCAGGCTGATTATGGAGGACTGCAATCATCTCAGACTCCACACTTCCTGAATAGGAGGAGTTTTCAAGAGACTTTTTATAGAGAATGATGTGGCCAACATTCACAAACAGTCAATAAATGTCGCAAAATGATATTCATTAGAAAAGTTGGCAAATCCAAAATCTGTTCAGCTCATGAGCATTCACCGCACGAAGAGGTAGCCTAAAATCTGTGTAAATAAACAAAAAACTGCACTTATTATATTTGTGTCTCTAACATTGGGGTAATGGACAATATAGCAATGTATATCAGTCTCCTCTGGATGGAAGCAAATGATAAAAATGTTAGAAAAAAACAAGTAATTATTTTTCCTCAATTGAAAAAAGACTTCTCTCCATTAAGTGGTGTTGCTGTGTGGGTGTGTATATGAAACTGATAGATTCAGATTTTTAGCAATGCACATCACTCTCCTCTAGATGGAAGCAAAGGAAAAATACATGAGAAAAAATGTTGAAAAGAAAAATATGAATTATCAACAAAGGAGTCATTGCAGTTTTACCTGATAGACTTGCAATGGTTAAAATGGCTCTAATCACAGACAGTGAGAGGTGTGGCTGGCCTTTGAGAATCAATCTTGCTGCACTGTGTGTGGGGGGGGGGACTTGGCGAGTGGTCAGCGATGACAATTCGGTGATAACAGGGCTTGAACCTCTGACCCTCGCATCAGTAAGCCAACACTCTCCCACTGGGCCACCACTGCCCTGTCAATGTTTGATGGTATTATAATTGTACCAAAATCAAATTAGACTTCACTGTGGAAACAACATCTGAATGAACACGATGATCCTCAGCCCAGAACTAGCATTTCTCACAAAAGAAAAAGAAAAACTGATTTATATATATATATATATATATATTTTTTTTAGTTTTTTAATTCTCTGTGAGTGTGTGTGTGTGTGTGAGAGAGAGAGAGAGAGAGAGAGAGAGAGAGAGAGAGATTCTAAAATAATGAGGTTTTTAAAATGTGTGCTAACAAACTTGCCTTTGCTCTCAGTAGTGCATGGAATACACAGCATGTCATAGATGACATACATCGATCATTCATTCATTTTCTGAATCATTTAATTCTATTTCGGGTTGCAGAAAGCTGGCACCCATCTCAGCTGATTCTGGGCATGGGTAGAGTACAATCTGGACAGCTCGCCAGGCCATTGCAGGTCAGACATCTGTCCATAGTAAATCTCATAAAATTTTCCAAACAATATCTAAATAAATTTGAATCTATCCTCCTACATATTGAAGCTCCAGTCTTTCTATTGTGAGTTATTTTGGCTCTTCAATCTCGACAGTGAGATTCCATTCATGGTGTGATTTTGGCATATTGAAATCTTCACAGGATTGCATACATGAGCATTTTTATTGCAATAAGACTGGATATCTGCAAAAGACAATCATGGATATAATGTGTCATGTCAAGAACAGGAAATATTATATTAATACATGCCAAAATGAGTCTGATGTCTTGACTACCTGAAGCATTCGGGGGGGGGGGGGGGGGGGGGGGTCCATTTGCATTTTTTCCCCTTCTCTTTCTTTTAATCTATTTTAAAATAGTATAACAGATAAACATATTCTGACAGAATCACCCAATAATTAATGCTTTCCATTTAGAGTACTAAAGCAATTAAATCAAGCTGGCAAAATTGACCCATCTAATGGGCTCTATACATTAACATGCATCAGATCCATTTTGAAAACTGTGATGTCCGTGTGCCTGATAAGATTAATAAATCAATATTCCCAGCCAGCGTTCAACTCCTGAGTTCATGAGCTCATTATGAGGTGGACCAAAATCATACTATGGCATTGATCGCCAAATCATGTCTGTTACTAATTAACCTGGAAAATTAGCTTCGCCCTGGGGAATCAACAGAGTAAAATAACACACAAACCCACCTGAAGAATAAAATTAACTGGCCTATTAATATAGGAAGCATTTAAGATATACCCTTGGACAGACTAAAACGCCCCAATCTGCAATTCTTTCTTTCTGAAATTCTTTTG
>CM045744.1:10170927-10288427 GCA_024760905.1 Plotosus lineatus
ACCCTGCACCAGGGTGTGGACAGCCTCCAGCAACTGACCACCTCCGTGGCTCAGCTCGGCATAAGGATGGACACCGTCGTGACCCTACTCGCAGCCTTGACCCCGCCCACTAACCTTTTGCTCACCGCACCGGCAACTTCACCAGCCCTGCTCACCGCCCGATGAGAGATGCTCATCCCCACTCTGGCAAAGTACTCGGGTACGATTTGAACATGCGCTCAGTTCCACCACCAGAGCTCCCTTGTCTTCAGCCAGCAGCCACTCACCTACGGCATGGATGAAGCCAAGACTGCCATTATCATGAGCTTGCTCACAGATCAAGCCTCGTTGTGGGCGTTAGCCACCCATACTCCAAACCTTTGCTTCTGCTGTGATAAGTTCGTGCAGGAGATGAAAAGAGTAGTTGACCACCCGGCCAAAGGGGGGAGGCCTGCAGTCAGTTGTTGCTCATAAGACAAGGGTCACAGTCCATCCCAGAATATGCTATAGCTTTTCGGATCCTTGCCATAGAGAACGGCTGGAATAACCCCACGCTCCGGGATGCCTTCCTGATGGTGCTGACCGAGAGACTGAAGAATGAGCATGGGATGAGAAAGCTACGCTCGAGGATCTGATCTCCTTGCCTACAAGACTGGACAACAGGTTGAGAGAGAGAGAAGGATCCCGGGAAGAGAGGTCCGGCTCTGTTGTCCTGCCCCCGAGCGCTCCCACTAGGCCCAATGCCACCTCACCTCGAACCTCTGTGGACTCCTTCCCTCCAACTGAAGACGACCACCACGAGCCCATGCAGCTTGGGTGCACCAAACTGACATTGGAAGAAAGACATCGGTCAGTGGCCAACCGCCTCTGCATTTACTGTGCAGAAAAGAGCCATTATCTTGCCCAGTGCCCAGAGCGGTGAGGTCCGCCAGCCAGGAGAGGGACGGTGGCAAATCTATGCTCTGAAACTGCTGGGAAGCCCCTTCAGGTTCAACGTATGCTGCACTCCGCAAGTCAAACTCACTCAGTTCAAGTATTCGTTTACTCAGGCACCGACGCCAATTTCATTGACTCAGGGCTAGTTGAGCTACACCACCTATTTCTTCTTTATTCTTCTTTTCCTTTCGGCTGTTCCCTTCAGGGGTCGCCACAGCAAATGATCTGCCTCCATCTCTCCCTATCCTCTGCATCTTCTACTCTTACTCCAACGACCTTCATGTCCGCCTTCACCACATCCATAAATCTTCTCTTTGGTCTTCCTCTGGGCCTTTTGCCTGGTAGTTCCAACCTCAGCATCCTACTGCCAATATACTCACTATCCCTCCTCTGTACATGTCCAAACCATCTCAATCTAGCCTCTCTGACTTTGTCTCCAAAACATCTAACATGTGCTGTCCCTCTGATGTACTCATTTCTGATCCTATCCATCCTCGTTACTCCCAAAGAGAACCTCAACATTTTCATCTCTGCTACCGCCAACTCTGACTCCTGTCTTTTCCCCAGGGCCACTGTCTCTAAACCATACAACATTGCTGGCCTCATCACCGTCTTGTACACTTTTCCCTTCATTCTTGCCGATACTCTCCTATCACACATCACACCGGACACTTTTCTCCATCCATTCCAACCTGCCTGCACGAGCTTCTTCACCTCTTTTCCACACTCTCCATTGCTCTGGATTGTTGAGCCTAAGTACTTAAAATCCTCCACCTTCTTTATCTCTGCCCCCTGTAACCTCAAAGTTCCTCTTGGGTCCTTGTCGTTCACACACATGTATTCTGATTTTCTGAGGCTAACCTTCATTCCTCTCCTTTCCAGGGCATACCTCCACCTCTCTAGATTTTCCTCCACTTGGTCTCTGCTCTCACTACAGATCACGATGTCATCTGCAAACATCATAGTCCATGGAGATTCTTGTCTAACCTCGTCTGTTAGCCTGTCCATCACCATAGCAAACAAGAAGGGGCTGAGAGCTGACCCTTGATGCAGTCCCACCTCAACCTTGAACTCTTCTGTCACATCGACAGCACACCTCACCACTGTCATACATCTCTCATACATGTCCTGCACCACTCTAACATACTTCTCTGTCACTCCAGACTTCCTCATACAATACCACAGTTCTTCTCTCGGCACCCCGTCATATGCTTTCTCCAGATCCCCAAAGGCACAATACAGCTCCTTCTGACCTTCTCTGTACTTCTCTATTAACATCCTCAAAGCAAACACTGCATCTGTGGTGCTCTTTCTTGGCATGAAACCAAACTGTTGTTCACAAATGCTGACCTCTGCCCTTAGTCTTGCTTCCACTATTCTTTCCCATAGCTTCATTGTATGCCTCATCAACTTTATCCCTCTGTAGTTGCCACAACTCTATACATCTCCCTTGTTCTTAAAAATGGGCACAAGCACACTTCTCCTCCATTCCTCTGGCATCTGCTCACTTTCTAAGACCTTGTTGAATATTCTTGTCAGAAAATCTACTGCTACCTCCCCTAGACACTTCCATACCTCAACTGGTATGTCATCAGGGCCAACTGCCTTTCCACTCTTCATCCTCTTCAATGCCCTCCTCACTTCTCCCTTATTAATCTTTGCTACTTCCTGCTCCTCAACGATCACCCCTTCTACTCTTTTTTCTCTCTCATTTTCCTCATTCATCAGCTCTTCAAAGTACTCTTTCCATCTTCCCAGCACACTTCTGTCATCAGTCAATACATTTCCCTCTCTGTCCTTTATCACTCTAACTTGCTGCACATCTTTCCCATCTCTATTTCTCTGCTGTGCTAACCTGTATAGATCATTTTCTCCCTCCTTACTTTTCAACCTATCATACAAGACTACATCTTGTGTAGGCGATGTAATTTGAAGGAAGTCAGTGATTGCAAAGTAGTAGTGGGTGAGAGTGTGGCCAAACACTCATAGGTAGCAGAGATGAAAATGTTGAGGTTCTCTCTGGGAGTAACGAGGATGGATAGGATCAGAAATGAGTATATCAGAGGGACAGCCCATGAAAGATGTTTTGGAGACAAAGTCAGAGAGGCTAGATTGTGAGAACAGTGAGTATATTGGCAGTAGGATGCTGAGGTTGGAACTACCAGGCAGAAGGCCTAGAGGAAGACCAAAGAAGAGATTTATGGATCTGGTAAAGGAAGACATGAAGGTCGTTGGAGTCAAAAAAGAAGATGCAGAGGACAGGGGGAGATGGAGGCGGATGATTTGCTGTGGCGACCCCTGAAGGGAGCAGCCGAAAGGAAAAGAAGACTTCAACAGGCTTGATTCTACCCCTACCCCTCTTCCCCCCTCCCCGTCCCTCCCTCTTCACACCTCTCCAGACCAGCAGACACCTCCCCCCTCCCCAGGCCAACTTCACTTAACTGCTGCAGCCCACCCCAGTCCCCCCTCTCCCTGACATCAGACCAGTTGAGGAGACAGTTGAGTCGACTAAATCAGAGGAAATCTGCAAGACCAGATGGCATCAGTCCCAGGCTGCTGAGGACCTGCGCGGACCAGCTCTGTGAGGTCCTATGCCACCTGTACAACCTGAGCCTTAGCCTGGAGAAGGTTCCCGTCCTGTGGAAGACCTCCTGTGTGGTTCCGGTTCCCAAAACAGCTCACGCGAAGGACCCGGCCCACTACAGACCTGTCGCCCTGACCTCCCACCTCATGAAGACCATGGAAAGGCTCCTCCTCGAACACCTCCGCTCTATGGTGAGCCCCACCCTAGACCCACTGCAGTTTGCCTACAGGCCAAACATCGGGTTAGAAGACGCCATCATCTACCTTCAGCAGCGGGCGCTCAAGCGGGCGCTCACCCACCTGTAGATTGCCGGCAGCGCTGTGAGGGTCATGTTCTTTGACTTCTCCAGCGCCTTCAACACCATCAGGCCAGTGCTTCTGCGGGGGAAGCTGGAGGACGTGGGAGTGGACGGACATCTTGCTACCTGGATTATCGACTACATCACTGACTGTCCACAGTACGTGCGGCTGCGCGGCTGTGAGTCAAAGGTGGCAGTCTGCAGCACTGGGGCACCCCAGGGCACCGTCCTCTCACCGTTCCTTTTCACCATTTACACCTCAGACTTCACCTATAACACAGACAGCTGCCACCTCCAGAAGTACTCGGACGATTCCGCCATCGTGGGCCGTGTGTCAGAGGGGAACGAGCTGGAGTACTGGTCGGTCATCGTCGACTTTGTGGACTGGTGTAAGCGCAACCACCTGTGCTTGAACACTAAGGAAAATGAAGGAGATGGTGGTTGACTTCAGAAGCACTCTAACACATACACACACACACACACACACACACACACACACACACACACACACACACACACACAGGTGAACATCCAGGGAAAGGACATTGAGACAGTGGACAGTTTTAAGTACCTGGGCATTCACCTCAACAATAAACTGGACTGGTCCCGCAACACCAACGCCCTGTACAAGAAGGGCCAGAGTCGCCTCCACCTTCTGAGGAGACTTAGGTCCTTCTGAGTATGCAGACCTCTGCTCAGGACATTTTATGACTCTGTGGTAGCCTCTGCAATCCTCTACGCTGCCATCTACTGGGCCACGGGCAGCACAGAGTGGGACAGAAAGAGACTGAACAAGCTGGTCAGGAGGGCCAGCGCTGTCCTAGGCTGCCCACTGGACTCTGTGGAGGAGCTGAGTGAGAGAAGGATGGTAGCCAAGATCACATCCATCATGGTCAACAGCTCTCACCCACTGCACCAGACTGTAGAGAAGCTGAGCAGCTCCTTCAGTGGACGACTGAAACATCCTCATTGCAGGAAGGAGCACTACCGTAGGTCCTTCATTCCCACCGCTATCAGACTGTACAACGCCACTTTGTAACTATCTGTGAAAAAACAGTTATGTGCAATAAAAACCTCGTGCACTTTTATCAACCACATCTACCCCACTGACTGGGGTGCATGGAGTGTTGAAGCGCAACTTTCGGATTTATCCGCTAGACTTAGAAGGCAGTCGTATTGTTAGCCCTGCTAAATCTAAACGCCGATCACACTCAAGCCAGACTCCACCTCCGTCATTAGGACAGGTGCACCCTGGGTAGCTCGGCCTTGTGGCAGAGTGAACCAACGGAGTCACTGGCGACTCGGAAGTGACGTAACTTCTTTCTCCTAGTTAATTTAAGTGATTCTTATAACAGTGCTTTAAAAAGTAATGAAATCGAGTCTTAGATGGCAAAGACCGATTTCTTGCGACTGCTGGGTACCCGATTACCCGATTCCAGCAAAGATTTCCCCAAGGTTGTCCACAACGCCACAGGGGAAACATGATGATGATGATGACTGAGAACTATATCAAACCCATCTACTCTGCCCTCAGATACATGTACACTTGAGTATAGGCCAGTCTACAAAGTTTTTCTTTTTTATTGTATATTACTTTTATACTATTTATGTATCTATTTATTTACTTATATTATATATATATATATATATATATATATATATATATATAGAAAGTAAATAGATACATATACAATAATACATATACATATGCAAAATAGGTACATATACAATAATACATATACATATATACATACACACACACACACACACACACACACACACACATATATATATATATATATATATATATATATATATATATATATATATATATATATATACCCTACTTTACTTCAAGAGCCTGTAACAGTGAATTTCTCCATTGTGAGATTAATAAGGCTGTATCTTATCTTATCTTATCTTACACAGCCAGCTTTGCGATCGACTCTCTCCATGTGGAGCTCAGCCTCTGAGACACTTCTGATAGATTGATCAGTTCCCAGAGCAGAGCATGTGATGTGACCTGTTGTAAAGTTTGTAAGAATTTGTCATGTTCATTCAATTTCAATGGATTATAGATAGATAGATAGATAGATAGATAGATATAATACATATACATACATACATACATACATACACACATACATATTAATTATATAAGTAAATAAATAAATAGATACATAAATAGTATAAAGATTACATACAATAAAAAAAGAAAAGAACAACTTTGTAGACTGGCCTATATTCAAGTGTACATGTATCTGAGGGCAGAGTAGATGGGTTGATATGGTTTACAGTCAGTGGGGTAGATGTGGTTGATTAAAGTGCATGGGTTTTTATTGCACAGAACTGTTTTTTTTTCTTTCACAGACAGTTACAAAGTGGCGTTGTACAGTCTGATAGCGGGGGGGGGGATGAAGGACCTGCGGTAGCGCTCCTTCTTGCACTGAGGATGTCTCAGTCGTCCACTGAAGGAGCTACTCAGCTCCTCCACAGTCTGGTGCAGTGGGTGAGAGCTGTTGACCATGATGGATGTGAGCGTTGCTACCATCCTCCTCTCGCCCACCTCCTCCACAGAGTCCAGTGGGCAGCCTAGGACAGTGCTGGCCCTCCTGACCAGCTTGTTCAGTCTCTTTCTGTCCCGCTGCGTGCTGCCCGTGGCCCAGCAGATGGCAGCATAGAGGATTGCAGAGGCTACCACAGAGTCATAAAATGTCCTGAGCAGAGGTCTGCACACTCCGAAGGACCTAAGTCTCCTCAGAAGGTGGAGCCGACTCTGGCCCTTCTTGTACAGGGCGTTGGTGTTGTGGGACGAGTCTAGTTTATTGTTAAGGTGAATGCCCAGGTACTTGAAACTGTCCACTGTCTCAATGTACTGTCCCTGGATGTTCAACAGTGAATAAGTGTGTGTTGTGTGTGTGTGTGTGTGTGTGTGTCAGAGTGCTTCTCCTGAAGTCGACCACCATCTCCTTCATCTTCCTTAGTGTTCAAGCACAGGTGGTTGCGCTCACACCAGTCCACGAAGTCAACAATGACCGACCGGTACTCCAGCTCGTTCCCTTCTGACACACGGCCCACGATGGCGGAGTCGTCCGAGTACTTCTGGAGGTGGCAGCTGTCTGTGCTGTAGGTGAAGTCCGAGGTGTAAATGTTGAAAAGGAAGGGTGAGAGGACGGTGCCCTGCGGTGCCCCTGTGCTGCAGACGACCACCTTTGACTTACAGCCGCGCAGCCGCACGTACTGTGGACGGTCAATGAAGTAGTCGATAATCCAGGTAGCAAGATGTCCATCCACTCCCACATCCTCCAGCTTCCCCCGCAGAAGCACTGGCCTGATAGTGTTGAAGGCACTGGAGAAGTCAAAGAACATGACCCTCACAGCGCTGCCGGCGATCTACAGGTGGGTGAGCGCCCGCTGCAGAAGGTAGATGACGGCGTCTTCTAACCCGATGTTTGGCCTGTAGGGTGGGGCTCACCATAGAGCGTAGGTGTTCAAGGAGGAGCCTTTCCATGGTCTTCATGAGGTGGGAGGTCAGGGCGACAGGTCTGTAGTGGGCCGGGTCCTTCGTTTGAGCTGTTTTGGGAACCGGAACCACACAGGAGGTCTTCCACAGGACGGGAACCTTCTCCAGGCTGAGGCTCAGGTTGTACAGGTGGCATAGGACCTCACAGAGCTGGTCCATGCAGGTCCTCAGCAGCCTGGGACTGATGCCATCTGGTGCTTCAGATTTCGTCTGATTTAGTCGCCTCAGCTGTGTCCTCACCTGGTCTAACGTGAGGGAGAGGAAGGGGGATGTGGCTGTAGCAGTCAAGTGAAGTAATACGTCTGTCTTCCTTTCGGCTTTTTCCCCCTTTTACTCGGGAGTCGCCACAGCGAATCATCTTGATTCACACGTTCCCAAGTCAAGTGAAGTAATATATTTATTAAATTATTATTTTTAGGCTTTATCAAGGTAGTTTAGATTCACCAACATTCAGTTTTGGTTTTAATTGTGGTGTGCTTGAAATTTAAGAAAGACAGGTCATTGTATTACAGTGTAAATCCCAGATAAGTTCACAGAAAAGTATGATGTTATTCCTCTGGGTTGTTGAAGGCAATGAGCAAGGGTTTATTTATTTATTTTTTTTACTTATTCTAAACACAAGAATATCATATCCCATCAAAATATCTTGTTTCCATGGATTAAGTTTATGATGGAAATACATCTTACATAAGCTTGTATAATTCAACCAAACATGCCTTAATCAGCAGAATCAAGCAGCCACATCCCCCCCATTGGTCTTTTTTATCTGGCCCGCCGAAGATTGACTGGTACAGAATTCATGTTTGATGTGAGTAATTGATTGATTGCATTCATTTGATGTTGACTTGTAATGACAGCTTTTCAACACCAGTGGTCCAACAACCAGACGGTTGATTTTGCAGAGCTTGAACCATTTACTGTTATCACTTTTCTGCTGCACTGATCACATCTGCAGCAATGTCAGAGAAAAGAAAAGTCGACAGTGAGTGTCAGGTGGCTCATAAGGAATGGACACCTAAATACTTTTTTCCTGAAGTCCGGTCAAAGGCAAAGTCAAAGGCTGTATGTCTTATTTGCCAAGAAACCATTGCGGTTTGAAAAGCATACAACATCAGCCACCGCTTTCCCACCAAGCATGCTAATTACACCAACAACCTGTCACCGCAAGAACATCTGGCTACCGCTGATAGGCTGGTCGCGAGTTTACAGGCTCAGCAAAACACCTTCACCTGAGAAACTGACATCCAAGAATTAAGCACAAGGATATATGCATAATTCACCAGGAAGGTAAAGGTAGTCTGTTGGTTTTTTACACCCGAGCCATAGTGGCTCATCAGGCCGGTGCTTATCCCCGGTTTCCATAGCGTGAAGCGACCAGGAGTTCAACTCCTCCTGGATGGGACGCTAGTCCATCGCAGGTTACCTTCCCAGTATATTTTTACTGGTTCCCATTTATACTGCTGGGTAAACAGAGGCACACTTGTGGTTGAGACCTTGCCCAGGGGTCTTAGCACAGTGAGGGTCTCAGTGGGAATTGAACTCACAACCTCCCAATCATGAGCACATCACCCTAACCACTACACCACCGGCCCCACTACAATTCACCAGGAAGCATTGTGTAAATTCATGGTGCAGCTCGACCACGTAGTGAAGCCAGATGTGAAACTCATTAAGTTTATTCAAGCAAGAGGAGCTCACCATCGTCAGTTTATTCATCTTCCTGAAGAATCTGACCCTGATCACAGAGACTTGCTTTACATTCCAATATATAATGGTTCAGTTTGGGGAAAGTATGTGAACGAGTGTGGAACTCAAACAAGAGATTACAGGGATCCCTCTCTACTTCGCGCTTCAATTTATGCAACTTCAGTGCATTAGGGTTTTTTAAATATTCATTAAAAATTAAAAAATAAAGAGTGTGCTCATTGCAACTTCATTTTTTTGGCTCAGGCTTTTAATCTTGCATAAATATTTGGCATGGATCAACATACGGGCGCGTACACACACACACACACACACACACACACACACACACACACACACAAACAAACAAACACACACGCACGCACGCACACGTGTGTGATTCCCGGTGAGTGAAAAGAAGAAGCAGGCTCGTGGCATGTGGTTGAGTGATATCGCAAAGGAATATGGCCAAACCCGTTTATCATCGGTATGATATTGAAGCAGAAGGGTTGGCGGATTTGATCTAATAAAGGACTCTGTGGCGGTGGCGGTCTCCAGGAATTGGCTCAGATTCCATTTTATTTTGGCTCTCACGTGCTTTTTGAAGGAGCCTTTTAACAAGGAGCCTTTCTAAGTGAGGTTTGCTTTCCCTGTGCTTGCCTGGGTTTTCTTCAGTACTCTGGTTTCCTCACACAGTCCAAAACAAGCAGATTAGGGCAGCTGACTTCTCTTAACTGCCCATGAGTGTAACGGATGTTTGCCTTCATGTTCGCTCTGCGGTAGACTCGGATGTACCTTGCATTTCACACAAATTCAACTGGGACTGGCTCTAGCTTTCTCTGATCATAGTGGATGAGGTGAAGAGATAAAAAAAAGCTAAATGAATGTTACATTTTACACGACTCATGTATTTAACATGCGTTTCATATATGCACCATCCCATATGTGATGACACTGTTATTTTGTAGTATCATTTGTCGTGGTAGGAGTGTTTGTGTAGGACCCAAGGATGCATTTATAGCTGGCTGCCGCTGATTGCCAATTAGGACCAGGTGCGTTCCGCTCCGAAACGCCTCTACCGGCGACCGCCACGCCCCTCGCCCGCACCTGCAATGAACTGAGGAAAGGTTTGTGTCTCCAGCCAGCACAGACCATGACAATATCTTTGTCGTTATATATTCTTATTTCGTTAAATTTCTTTATTTTTTTATATTTTCACCAGAACCGAATCGGGCGATTTTAGCAATTTTCATGGATGCGAGTGTATGTCCTCGTTTTAAAGCAGTCGCTGACGTCATCGACTGAGCCTCAACGCGCAAGGATTGATGCTTTGACAGCATACTTTATACCCCCATTTCACTGGAGGGCGGAATGCAAGGATCATGGCGGAAAGGCTTGGAACACACTCTACGGAGGAGCTTCAGCATTTTTACACGGAAAATGGGTCAAAAACCTACGTAAAACTGCACCTCCGGAACACCTTCCGAACGATCACGAAATGTGCGGAAAGGACACGGAAAGACCACGGTACAATGTCGGAATACATGTGTAAAAGCGCTCGGATCACCAGCAAAGGAAGACCTTCAGATAATTCACAGAACGTTCACGGAAAGCACGGAATACTCCAAGGAACGACCACGGCACTACTCCTTTTTAGATAGAAGACCCACGGAATGCAGGAGGAACATTCACGTTCAAAAGGAAAGACTGAGGCCTAGCCGGCGTAACCACATTTCAAAACGGAAAATCGGCAAAGATCAAAGGATTTGCTTCTGATTCCGCCGATACACATGCAGATTACACCAATGAAGCTCATTTTCTCATTCATGTTTATAACTTAATAATATGTATATAATGTAAATATTTAAAAAAATTAATATATGTTTGTAATTTACAATAAGTTTATAATTTTCAATATGTTTACTACATGTTTATAATTTACAAAATGTTTAATATATGCTTGTAATTTACAAGATATTTGTTCAAGCAATATATGTTTAATATTTACAAGATTTTTAGAATGTACTATATGTTTGTAATTTACAAGATATTTATTAAAGTACAGTCGGCCCCCAACTTACGCAATTAATCCGTTCCAGAGCCCTTTTCGTATAGCGGGGATTTTGTAAGTAGGGGTCGCATCTTACATGTTAAACGCCAAGGCTCCAAGTCTTTGGACCGGATAAACCCCATAAGACCTTTAAAAATGATAAAAGTACACCAATTTTGTATGAAATGTGTTAAAAGTAAATGAAAATAATTTATTAAACCATTTAAACATTTTATTAACATATTTATTAATTAAACCATTATTAAACATTTTTTGTTAACACACCTCTCTCTCTCTCTCTCTCTCTCTGCGGGCCACGCCCACAAGACGGGAATTCAAAGCTCATTCCCTGCTTGACAAACTCAACTTTAATTTGATTCCTTGAGGGATCGGAATTCCAGATGAGCTCAAATGCGCTCACATTTATTAAACATTTACTGAATTAAACAACTTAAAAACTAAAAACTAAAGCGTCATTCCTTCTCTCTCTCTCTCTCTCTCTCGCTCGCTCTGTCGCGTGCAATGCGGGCCACGCCCACAAGACGTGAATGCAAAGTGCATTCACTGCTTGACCATTTACTGAATTAAAACAACTTAAAAAACTAAACTAAAAACTAAAACGTTATTCCTTCTCTCTCTCTCTCGCTCTCTCTCTCTCTCGCCACGTGCTGCGGGCCACGCCCACAAGATGTGAATTCAAAGCGCATTCCCTGCTTGACAAACTCAACTTTAATTTGATTCCTTGAGGGAAGAGAATTCCAGATGAGCTCAAATGTGCCCACATTTATTAAACAATTACTGAATTAAAACAACTTAAAGAACTAAACTAAATACTAAAGAGTGAAGCTTCCTTCTGCCTCTATCTGGGAGACCAGCGGGGCGGGATGTTGAGAGACAGCAAATGAGAGAGCAACTCGTGCGTCGTGTGAAACTTTGATAAGCGCGCTTGAATTTTGAATTTCTTTTCGTAAGAGGGGGTTGTTTCGTATCTCGGGGATGGAAACGCAGGAAATTTTTTTTCGTAACCCGGGGATTTCGTACACAGGGGTCTTCATAAGTTGGGGGCTGACTGTACTATATGTTTATATGTTACAACAGGGGTTGGCACCCTATGGCTCGCGAGCCAGATGTGGCTCTTTTGATGACTGTATCTGGCTCTCAGATAAATCAGTTGGCCTTTCTTAACAGCATAATATAATGAATGCATAATTTCACTGTCATTTAAATAAAAATACAAAAACGCCATCAAATACAGTAAAACATAAACAGATAAATAAATCTCGCGCATTTAAATTTATACATCTATTTTCAATGCCACATCACTGTGGCGCAGCGGAGAGCCAATCCTTTCTGTACTTCAGTATGCGGACAGGTCCGAAACCTTGAAACTCTAATTTTATTGGATTATAACAACAGCCACAGACTGTGCGTGTTGCTTTTGAGTAAAGAGGTAAATTTCCCTCATTTTTGATCGGCTCATCTCCAAGAAGCCAAGCACAGCTGGCAAGCAAACACAAATGGACAGACATGGAAAAACTTCAACCCACAGACCGGCTGATTGCCAAAACTTGCTTGACTTCCTGTCACAAACACTGGAGCATGTGAGTCTTGCCGTATTGATCCTTATTATACTCTCAAATTGTTGGTCTTCTTTTTCAATTTAGTTGTTTTCAGTATTAATTTCTATCTCTCTCTCTTTCTAATATATATTATATTGGGGGAGGCAGTGACAACCTTGTGGGGAGTGGGACTCAAACCCCCAACTTGAGGATCAGCGATTCAGCGCCCTATGCCACTAGATCATCACTGCCCCTACATGTTTATCTTGACTATATTACATCAAAAATACATGTTCGTGTCCGGTTATACGAGTTTAAAAGGGGGTTGGAATAGATTAATTGGTTTTCTATTGTTTCCTATGGGAATTTGTGCTTCATCTAATGAACCTTTCCACTTATGAAATTAACCCCTTCTGATCGCCAGCTTGTAAGTCGAGGTACCACTGTATTATACACACACACACACACACACACACACACGCACGGGTGTAAAACGGCTAATAATGTCTATGTGGTTAATTTTGAGTAAAGAGACACACTGACCTGAGGGTCCAGGAATACTAGCTGAAGGCTGTTTGACTGGGCGCTTCATCAGCAGGAGTCAAGCTGGTCTTAACTGAAAAGTCTGGCGAATGCATAAATTTTTGGAAACTGAAAGGCAAGTGAAAATGTTTGATGCAAAGTGCAGAGATTGAAAAAAGGCAATTCTTACTCAAGCTTATGAATTGGGCGCATATCAATAAATCCTAGGAATTGATTCGTTTAGGTAATCAGTAGCAGCAGGCTTCCGTCAGTCGATATCGACTATGGAAATTGCGTCAGCCGAGAGAAAGCCTGGTTTTGAATCAGTGACAGCGCCTCATGTGGCTTGAGAGACCGATTCGGGAGTGACAATCTCGGCCACACCGGCTGCAAGAGTGGTTAGTTGGGGTGGCCGCATTGGTGTGCGCCTTCTGCTTTGATCTCTTTTAATTTACTATGCTCTAGATGTTCATTTCACCGTACTCAAGTTGTTTCCAAAGGACACTGCACCATTCGCTGTGATCAGCTGCTGAATCTTCCCAGTTTTCCGTGTTGATGTCCAGGGCTTTCATGTCACGCTTGCAGACATCCTTGAAACACAGTTGGGGGCGGCCAATGGTTCTCTTAGGTAAGGCAAGTTCACCATAGAGGATGTCCTTGGGAATATGTCCATCCTCCATCTGGTGCACATGGCCAAGCCATCACAGCCTGCATTGTATGAGCAGCGTGTAGATGGTTGGGAGACCAGCGCCTTCAAGAACCTGGGTAGAGGATGTCTTGTCACTCCATTGGAGGCCAAGGATACGATGGAGGCAGCGCATGTGGAAACTGTTGCATTTGTGTTCCTGTTTAGAGTATGTTGTCCATAGTTCGCTGCCGTAGAGGAGAGTGCTGAAAACACAGGTGATGTATACTGGCAATTTGTTTGGAATGGTCAGCTTTGGATTGTCACAGACGCAAGCGGTGAGGCTTCCAAAGGTAGTAGCAGCCATGGCAATGCGCTTGTTGATCTCGGCATGCAGAGACAGGTCGTCACTGATAGTGGATCCCAGGTGAGTGAATTGGTGTACGACATTGAGTTTGTGCTCATCAATAACGATAGTTGGTGGAGTTCCCACGTCCTGACTCAGCATGTTGGTCTTTTTCAGGCTGGTCAGGCCAAAGTCCTTGGAAAAAATATTTTAATATGCAACAAATTGTGTTCATGTGCAAAGCAAATGAAAAAGATTTTTTTTTTTAAAAATTACAAAAAGTTGAGAGTCTGTGGAATAACCATTCAGATCAGACTGAGATTTCAGAGCCCCATCAGTGCGGTTAACCTGGGATAAAACCATGCACGGTATGTAAACCTGGCTTCTCAGAGGGATCAGCTGAATGGGCCACTTTAAACAGGAAACATACAAAGTACATCAACATCATGCAGAACTGTCTTGGTATTCATTAAAAAAAAAAAAAAAAAAGAATTAAATCCAAAACCACTTACGCTCCAAAGGGACAGGGGTCTGAATTTGTAGGATGCTCTGATTTCTGACAGAAAAAGGAAACGGCACCAAATTAGCACTGAAAAATGCATCATATGACTTTTTTTTGCCATTTTTGCTGCAAGGCATACATGCCGAGCACTATGACAAAGTGTCATCCGGAAATGTATTAAAAAAAAAATCTTTATTTGAGCTGAGGGTTGGGCGGCATGACAACATATGGATAAGGCTATTAATTACCACCCCACCCAGTGTGTGAATTTTTAAAATAATGCTTTACTGACTGCAATTCAATACTTTTTATAATGTATATAGATATGTAATATTAGTATTGAGGATCCACGGCAAAAAAGAACCGGCTTATTCAATGATTAATAGGTCCCTTCAGTCTGCCTTCAGCCTTAAATCGACATGTCAAGTGCACATTGAGCCGCAGTGAACTGTGGGAACGGCATGCATCATCTCGAGCGTTGGAAAAAGCTAGTTTACAGTATACATGTCTGCAAATTTTGGACTAACGCATGTCCATGTCTGCCGCCATTCACGCTATTCACCTTCCCCACCGAGCTGAAGGATCCGGAATGACGCAAACGTTGGATTAAAGCAGTAAGTTTAAAATTAAAGTGTTCTTTATTCGAATTCATAGACCCTATAGACTACTATATTACCTTTTATTTATCTGTTAATGTACCATAACAATCGGCGATGCCAAATTATATGTAAATTACCATTACACATCATAGACTTAGATCTTGAAAATTACTGTTATGTTAATGTGTAAAATAGACTAACAAGAGCTGTCAGATCACTTGGTGCAGCTGTAAAACTTGTATTTACCTTCTTTGTAGTCATTACGAAGTCGCGGTAGTAGGGGTGCCTGGTCCTTCATTATTAAAAAATCCGTTATGTCAGCGTACATACACGCCGGCCACTTCGATAAGGCGTCATTTTCTGTCTCCTAGCTGTCTTCAAGTCCCAAGGGGTCGGGAATTGTCACGATTTCCTCATCCACTTCAAATGCCAACAAGCTGGCATAGTGACGTTGGACTTGTTTAGATTCCTCAGCCTTTGACAAAACTATCGGCAGTTTTTGTAACGTCGCCGCAAATGCAAGCGCAACAAGTTCATCTTTACGCTTGCAGGAACAACCGGGAAGACCCCTACGTATACAATATGCCCGAATGTCGGGAACTTTCCATAAATTAAATGCATCGGTAGTGCAGTTCTCATCCACATCAAGGTTTACTCCCGCCACGTTTGGTAGTCAAGATCCCATGATGCCATGCGCGAGCCGAGATACGAATTGGGTCTATTCAATGACACGTTTTTGACGTGTAAACATCTGACCCGCTCGCTAACTGTTTGGTTCACGGCGAGTTTATATGTCCGCTTTTACTGTATATTTTTTCAACTTACAAGCTCGTCCTTTTTTGAAAATATATTTTCAACCTCGAAGCTCATAATGAAGTCCGAGGTGTTACTGAGAAGTCCAAAGTCACTAAGACGAAACAAGTCTGAAGTAACGGTTACATACCGGCTGTTTCCACGGTGAGGAGAAAGAGCGCCGACATGGAGACCGCGCACAGCTCTCAGAGACCCGTCACACCGGGTCCACGAGCTCACGGAGACGGACAAAAACGAGCCGCAGCCTCTTATCCGTGGAAACTTTCCTTCACCGTGCTATCGTTTCTCTTAGCGGTGTGTAGCGCTGCAGCGGCCGCCATGTTTGTATTGTGTGACTGTAAGGTCACTGTAAAGTCACATTCTGGTTTATCTTTAACCATTGTATAATTGCCAGCATTCCTTGGCTTATAACCGTGGACTTTCTATTATTGTTGTGATGCTTTATGAGGCGGCATTCTTCCTGAGGTTAAACTTTACAGAGTAGTAAATGTCGCCCCTAAGGCACAGGAATGCGATGTATGGTTTTTTAGCATGCACTGTGATTTATGGTACAACTTTTAGGCTGTGAACAAAGAAACATGTGACTCTGTAACCACTTTTTCACACACACCTCCACTGTATAAAAGCTTTATGCCCAGTGACACACACTGAGAAGCTGATGAATAAACCAGACTGATTTCACTCGTGTGGTTTGGCATTGTCTGTTCCCGGAGTACTCTGACATCGAGACACAGAGATACAGACGAGCTTAGAGAAGAGGAAGTAGGGACAGAGTCTTCCTTACAGTGACTTTGCTGTGAGCTCGAGCGCTGTCTCTCTCTCTCTCTCCTGAGCACAGTAGGAGCAGTAGGCTGCCACACCCCTCAATTACCCCCCCCCCCCCCACCACACACACACACACACACACACACTCACTCACTTTCTCTGGGAAAGCTTCTTAAAGTTGTATTGTATTGCAAATAAGGATCTTTTCTTTCTTTATTTCAACTAGCCAACCGGGCTGGCTGGGAACTGAACTAACTCGCCAAATGAGAAATGAAGTCACCTCGGGTTGAGTTCTCATGTACAGTGGTATATGTTCATAGAATGCATTCATTGTGCCGATAACGTGGTGGGATCTCGGCGGTACGGAACCAGTTTGCAGTGACAGTCTGGTTAACATTATTTACAAAAAAGTTGGAGATTGTGTAACTTAAAACAAAACAAAGATGAAATAATTACAATATAAAATTTGCACTATTGTCGCACCAATGTAGCCTCCTGGGAACACGGGCGTACACACACTTACCGGTCATCACAGAAATCCAGCCGGGGAGGATAGTGCTTTCCTTCAGAGTGCATTAGACCGCCCCCAAATAAAGAGGCGGGTGGCTAACGATGCATCTCGAGATGGGAGGGAACGCTTTTCCCTTCCCTGATTGGTGGTGGTGGTCGTCGTGTGAGAGGGAAGGAAATACCTGATGGGAGGGAATTGGATACATCTCAGTTTGGGAGAAAATGGAGATGGTAAATTTTATTTATTTGTTATAAACTAATAAATAAAAATATATATATTCAATTTATTGAGTATTACTTATTACTATTATAAGTAATCCGTTTCTGACTGAAATGAAGTCAGAACTTTTTCACCTCTTTTCCAAAAGTTATAAAACACAATTCTGTGAAAGGTCAGTGACATAAAATGCATATTTCTTTATTCACACACCCATCAAGACATATAGTTATGAAACAAAAGCATAATTAAAAAGCAAACGTGTTGTGTGGAAGTCAGGAAGGCGTGGCTTCACGAGGCATGGCTTGACTAGGTGTGTCACGACTTTTTTTCAGATGAAAGTTGTTTTCCTTGTAGGAAGTGTCGACCTTTGACACGATTCGTCTCTTTCCCTGCCTTCTGGTCGAGACGAAAGCCGGTACGACTGTTTCGTCAGAGCTCGTACGTTTCTTTGAAGGTGGCCCTCCTTCGATATCGCCATGTCCTGCCCCTTCCTCTCTGCGCTTCCTGGTTTGGGAGCGTGTTTGTTCTTCTGTGCATGCGCAGCGGCATTTGGGCTCGAGGAGTTTCTGGAGGGGAGAAAATCTCTCTTGTTCTGTGTTCTGCATGTCGTCACTACTGTCTACAATTTTCCATTTCAATGCCAACTTGAGTTTGTGTTTGTTTGTTTTTTTATATTTCAATTAATCTTTGTTTCTTATGTGCAAACTATCAATTACTACAAACAAAAGAGTATTTAAAAAAGTAATTTTAACTTGACTTGGTAGAAAAGGAAAATTTTTTAAAAATCAATTAATTTTTCTATTTATGTAAATTTTTGATGGATCATTCGTTTGCCCTGAACTTTGTATTAAAAACCAATTATAAATAAAAGAAAATAATTTAAAATAATTATCTATCCAAGTGTTATATTATTTTGTCTGCCAGCTGTTTGGATTAATATTGTCTGTCTTCCTTTCGGCTTTTTCCCTTTCTCGGGAGTCGCCACAGCGAATCATCTGATTCGCACGTTTGATTTGGCAGAGGTTTTTACGTCGGATGCCCTTCCTGTCACAACCCTTTTTAGCAAGGGACAGAAACACGCTGACGGCTTTGCAGCCTACTCTTTACAAAAGTCAGCAATGGTTCTTTTACATGCCTCTCACCATAGACAGTGAGAGACATGGCCCGCCTTTGATAACCCAGTTAGCTGCACTGGGGGGGACAGTGACAACCTTTGGATCAGCGAGCCAGCGCCCTATACCACTAGACCACCACTGCCCCAGAGCTGTTTGGATTAATATATTCACCAAAAAAAAAAAACAGGAACGAAGCCTCAAATGATAACGTATTTGTAACTCAACATGGTTTGACTGCTTCAGGTTTAAGGGCGTGGCTGCAGAAATCTGGTTAGAGAACATGAAAATGTTTTCATTTATTTTAATATACTGTATTAATCCCACAAGTGAAATCATAATCTGCATTTTATCCTTCCAAAGTGAGCACACACACTCGGAGCAGTGGGCTCCCACATACGTTGGCATAGCTGCCAACTTTTCCAAACCAAAAACAGACTCTGCTCTAGCTGCCTGTCAAAATGCACTGAATCACTAGGAAACATCCCCTTTTCCCCATATACTTTTAGAATAAACATTTATCCACAGACAATTGATTGTACAGTCTAATCTTTAACTGTGTTGATTTTTCCTTGTTAATGAATTTCTTCATTTCTTCCACGTCAGTGATGTGACATCTCAAGACTAAACAACTGCAGCTCAATCTTTGAAACCTGTCCAAACCCAATGTCAGCTTGAAAACAGAGGCCTGTCAATCTGCAAGGCACACCCTGAAAGATTCCGATATCTAACTCTACTGTTTTACCTCACCACAGCCCAGATTACTTTCTACACTGCCACGTCCCCATACAGGTTATTTTACGACATTGCCCTTGCCCTTATATGGGTAGTCGTGCCAGGGTGTGGCAAGCATTGAGCTACCATAGCATATTAGCTCAGGATAGGAGTTGAAGACTCCAATCTCATAGCTGTAATAGGGCCGACCGGTCATAGACGAGCAGAGTAGTGCAAAACATGAACAAATAAAACAAATCAAAAGAAACAGCCAGTGCTGTAGTCCTGCCTAAACGCACGTAAACTGCATTTACCCACATTTTTTATCAGCAGCTAATAGTTTACTCACTTAATTTTGCCTCATAAATCATTGAGCAACTTAATATTTGACAAGGGACCGATGTTCCCTCTAAGGTGTGCAACTGCGTAATTGCGCACTGGTCGCACACTCTGAGCACACAAGAAAAGCTATCTAGCGCAGTGAACGCACTGCAAATGAATTAGATATACAGGCACTCCCCGACTTACGTTCGTCCGTTTTAAGTGGTTTTTTTTTTTTCGATTTTGCAGTTTTTTTCTCCCCCCCCCCAAAAAAAAAAAGTCAAATTTTGAGTTTACCCGTACCTACATAGTACACTGACGTAATCAAACTACAGACAGAGTGTGTTTGTATGTGTGTGTGTGTGTGTGTATATTATATATATATATATATATATATAAAGACAAGATACAGCTTTATTAATCTCACAATGGAGTAGGAGGGTGCAAAAATAGATACATATACAAATATACAAACATACACACATACATATATATTATACAAAATAAATAGATACATAAATAGTATAAATTAATATACAATAAAAAAGAAAAGAAGGGAACAACTTTGTAGACTGGCCTATATTCAAGTGTATATGTATCTGAGGGCAGAGTAGATGGGTTGATATGGTTCACAGTCAGTGGGGTAGATGTGGTTGATTAAAGTGCACGGGGTTTTTATTGCACATAACCGGTATTTTCACAGACAGTTACAAAGTGGCGTTGTACAGTCTGACAGCGGTGGGAATGAACGACCTACGGTAACGCTCCTTCCTGCACTGAGGAGGTCTCAGTCGTCCACTGAAGGAGCTACTCAGCTTCTCTACAGTTTGGTGCAGTGGGTGAGAGATGTTGACCATGATGGATGTGAGCTTTGCTACCATCCTCCTCTCACTCACCTCCTCCACAGAGTCCAGTGGACAGCCTAGGACAGAGCTGGCCCTCCTGACCAGCTTGTTCAGTCTCTTTCTGTCCGGCTCTGTGCTCTATATATATCTATATATATATCTCTATATCTATATCTATATATATATATCTCTATATCTATATATATATATATATATATATATATATATATATATATATATATATCTATCTATATCTATATCTCTCTATATATCTATATCTATATCTCTCTATATATCTATATCTATATCTCTCTATATATCTATATCTATATCTCTATATCTATATCTATATCTCTATATATATATATATATATATATATATATATATATATATATAGATATATATCAGTTATATAGCGTGTTACCCTTGTGTTGTGTACCTCTGTGACCTTTGTGTCTACACTGTTTTGCGGACTTTTGTAACCCTAAGCAAATATGGTTGGTCAGAAGTGTAAGCCTACTAGCATGGGTGCAAGTCTCATACACAGAGATGAATTAACTATCTGCTCAGATCAGCACAATCTACCATGCATACTCAGTTAAGCAAAGAGAGTTGTACAATGAATGAAAACCCAGATCCACAAATTACAGAACAATTACAGATATTTATTATCTCTTAGCAGAATCCTAAGAATGTATACTTATTCTTATAATAATATTCATTAGGATTTGTACTTGTCCTTAGTATGCATCTCTTGAATAAAGTTTACTTATTTACTTACACAAAAGAAAGAGCTCTCCGTTTTGCTGGGATTCAAATGGCAGACTGTGTTCTAAACAAGTTCAACGGCACCCTTGTGCACTTGAAAGACCGGAAGTCCGTATAACCCACAGCAAGCACAGTACACTACTTTCTGTATTGAGCGCCACACATATTGTAAGCGTTGATTGACTGTTTTAAGCTTCATGTAAAGTCTTCTTCTTCTTTTCCTTTCGGCTTTTCCCTTCAGGGGTCGCCACAGCGAATCATCTGCCTCCATCTCACCCTATCCTTTGCATCTTCTTCTCTTACACCAACGACCTTCATGTCCTCCTTTACCACATCCATGAATCGTCTCTTTGGTCTTCCTCTAGGCCTTTTGCCTGGTAGTTCCAGCCTCAGCATCCTATTACCAATATACTCACTATCCCTCCTCTGTACATGTCCAAACCATCTCAATCTAGCCTCTCTGACTTTGTCTCCAAACGTCTTACATGTGCTGTCCTCTGGCGTACTCATTCCTAATCCCTATCCATCCTCAAGTTACTCCCAAAGAGAACCTCAACATTTTCATCTCTGCTACCTCCAACTCTGCCTCTGTGTCTTTCCCCAGGGCCACTGTTTCTAACCCATACAGCATCGTTGGCCTCAACACCGTTTTGTACACTTTCCTTTCATTTTTGCCGATACCCTCCTATCACACATCACACCGGACACTTTTCTCCAACCATTCCAACCTGCCTGCACACGCTTCTTGACCTCTTTTCCACACTCGCCATTGCTCTGGATTGTTGAGCCTAAGTACTTAAAATCCTCCACCTTTCTTATCTCTGCTCCCTGTAATCTCACCGTTCCTCTTTGGTCCTTGGCATTCATGCACATGTACTCTGTCTTACTGAGGCTAATCTTCATTCCCCTCCTTTCCAGGGCATACCTCCACCTCTCTAGATTTTCCTGCACTTGTTCTCTGCTCTCACTACAGATTACAATGTCATCTGCAAACATCATAGTCCATGGGAATCTTGTCTAACCTCGTCTGTCAGCCTGTCCATCACCATAGCTTGAACAAGAAGGGGCTGAGAGCTGACCCTTGATGCAGTCCCACCTCCACCTTGAACTCTTCTGTCACACCGACAGCACACCTCACCACTGTCTTACATCTCTCATACATGTCCTGCACCACTCTAACATACTTCTCTGCCACTCCAGACTTCCTCATGCAATACCACAGTTCTTCTCTCGGCACCCTGTCATATGCTTTCTCCAGATCCACAAAGGCACAATGCAGCTCCGTCTGACCTTCTCTGTACTTCTCCATTAACATCCTCAAGGCAAACACTGCATCTGTGGTGCTCTTTCTGGGCATGAAACCAAACTGTTGTTCACAAATGCTGACTTCTGCCCTTAGTCTAGCTTCCACTATTCTTTCCCATAACTTCATCGTATGGCTCATCAACTTTATCCCTCTGTAGTTGCCAGAACTCTGCACGTCTCCCTTGTTCTTAAAAATGGGCACCAGCCCACTTCTCCTCCATTCCTCTGGCATCCTCTCACTCTCTAAGACCTTGTTAAATGTTCTTGTCAGAAAATCTACTGCTACCTCTCCTAGACACTTCCATACCTCCACCGGTATGTCATCAGACCAACTGCCTTTCCATTTCTTCAACCTCTTCAATGCCCTCCTCACTTCACCCTTACTAATCTTTGCTACTTCCTGGTCCTCAACAGTCACCTCTTCTACTCTCTTTTCTCTCTCATTTTCCTCATTCATCAGCTCTTCAAAGTACTCTTTCCATCTTCCCAGCACACTTCTGTCATCAGTCAATACATTTCCCTCTCTGTCCTTTATCAATCTAACTTGCTGCACGTCCTTCCCATCTCTATTTCTCTGCTGTGCCAACCTGTATAAATCATTTTCTCCCTCCTTACTTTCCAGCCGAGCATACAAGTCATCAAACGCACTCTGTTTGGCCTTTGACACTGCTACCTTTGCCTTACGCTGTGTCTCCCTGTACTCCTGTTTACTCTCTTCGGTTTTCTCAATGTCCCACTTCTTCTTAGCTAATCTCTTCCTTTGTACACACTCCTGCACTTCCTCATTCCACCACCAAGTCTCCTTATCTACTTTCCTTCCAGATGACACACCAAATATTCTCCTACCTGTCTCCCTGATCACATTCGCTGTAGTTGTCCAGTCATCTGGAAGCACTTCCTGACCACCCAAAGCCTGTTTCAACTCCTCCTTGAAGACAACCCGACACTCTTCCTTTTCAACTTCCACCACTTTGTCTTCTGCTCTGCCTTGCCTTCTTCACCTTCCTCACCATCAGCATCATCCTGCACACCACCATCCTATGCTGTTTGCTTAACACTCTCACCCATACTACTTTGCAGTCACTGACTTCCTTTAAATTACATCGCCTGCACAAGATGTAGTCTACCTGTGTGCTCCTACTCCGCTTTTATAAGTCACCTATGCTCCCTCTCTTCTGGAAGAAAGTATTCACCACAGCCATTTCCATCCTTTTGCAAAATCTACCAATATCTGTCCTTCTGCGTTCCTGTCCTGGATACCAAACCTACCCATCACTTCCTCGTCCCTCTGTTTCCTGCACCAACATGTCCATTGAAGTCTGCCCCAATGACCACTCTTTCACCTCTGGGGGTACTCTGCATCACTTCATCTAACTCCCTCCAGGATCTCTCCTTCTCTTCTCGCTCACATCCTGTCTGTGGGGCATACGCACTAACAACATTGACCATCACACCTTTAATTTCTAACTTGAGACTCATCACTCTGTCTGACACTCTTTTCACTTCTAGAACATGGCTGGCAAACTCCCTCCTTCAAGATGACTCCGACTCCATTTCTCTTCCCATCCACACCGTGATAAAACAGCTTAAACCCTGCTCCTATGCTTCTAGCCTTGCGACCTTTCCACCTGGTCTCCTGAACACACAGTATGTCCACCTTCCTCCTCTGCATCATGTCAGCCAGCTCTCTACCTTTTTCCTGTCATAGTTCCAATATTCAAAGTCCCTACTTTCAGTCCTAGACTCATGCCTTTCCTCTTCTCTCTCTGGCCAACGGACACGCCTCCGCCTCTCCTTCTTCGGCGTCTTGACCAACAGTAGTCCAATTTCCATCAGCACCCTGTTGGTTGGCGGCACTGATGGCGATCGTTGTTAACCAGACCTCGACCGATCCGGTATGTCATTCTTTCTTGTGATTCGCATAGTTTATTTGGCATTTGTTTTACGCCGGATGCCCTTCCTGACGCAACCCTCTGCATTTATCCGGGCTTGGGACCGGCGTGAGGGAGAGACACTGGTTTGTGCCCCCCCCTCACGGCTGCATTAAAGCAAGTAAAGTGACTCAGTATAAATAAGTGACTTATTTGAAAATAATGTTATTATTTGATATATTTGATATTGTTTTACAATGTTATGTTTTTAATAATTGATTTAGGGTTTTTTATGAGATATGGTAATGGTATTTATAGTACAGTATAAGCGTCATATGTCACATGTCATTGTAACAACTTGCGTTCGGCCGTCTGGAACCAATTAAAAACGTAAGTCGCGGAGCATCAATATAACTTTTTTCTGTATCATTTTGCTGTGTAATTCAGTGAATGACGGGTGTCCAGCCAATCATACGATATGATGCAATTACGCAACGCGGCCAATTACGGCACCGTTATGTGCTCTGCTCATACACGCTCCATAACAGTGCTGCTGAGTTAAGTGACGCTAATGCTAACCCCTTATCATGATAAAACAAGCGGGCAGTGAATGTGATACGTCGACTCCCCAAACCAAAGTAAAAAAGAACTGCGCAAAGTATGAGTATACCAGAAAGCTGGCGAAGCAAAAACTATGCCTTTCAATTTGTGAACTCAATCAATGAGAGAGTCTCATTCTGCACTATGTGTAAGATTAAAAATGCACCCTGACAAACCCTGATAGTAGATGAAAGCATAGACATGACGGTACACAAAATGCCAGTCATAGATATCAAATTCAGGGAGGAAAATGATGTCAGTTATTGAACTGTGTTTAATAAGCCATGAAACTTTGTATGATCCCAGGTGTGATACTGGTGTGTGGCCACAGCGAGCACTTCTGATGTTGCTCACAGTGGGCCTCAGTGTGCTCAGGGAGGTTGTCTGTATGCCCAGACATATGAAAAATTAGAGGGAACATTGCAAGGGACTGACAAAGAAGTTGTTATTAACTGTTGTAAATTACTTTGTTAAGCCCTGTCTAGAATCCAATGTGTGGAACACCCCTGCATGGGGGTGGTACCCTTATACATGTCATCCAAAACAGTTGTCAACGGGAATTTCCGGTATAACAACTGCATGTATTAAACCATCATTTGTACAAATGGCCGAGGAGAGCCGAGTGCTTGCGACCTTGACTTTCTGAGTTACAGCGGGATTCTGTACGGGAATAATAATGAACATCAAAAAGTTCCTCAAACGTTCAAATCAAAATGTCCAAAAGGATGCTAATGACTCGGAGCCAAGAAAAAAAAACATGCCTTACACAACCTGCAGGAGCAGATAGTTAATTCTTCTGTGTGTATGAGACTTGCACCCATGCTAGTAGGCTTACACATCTGAGCAACCATATTTACTTCGGGTTACAAAAATCCACAAAACAGTGTAAACACAAAGATCACAGCGAGGACGTCTTAACACAAGGGTAACACGCTATATAACTGATTATATATATAAAACTGAACTGGGAAGAAGGAGGGTCACGTTCAGTCTGTCGTTTGTAAACAACGGACGCAGCGTCATTACGTCATTATATCAACGTACTACGTAGGTACGTCTAAACTCAAAATTTGATGTTTTTATGTTTCAAAAAAAATGTAAAATCAAATAAACGTAAAACGGATGAATGCAAGTCGCGGAGCGTCTGTATTTGCTTCAAAATGTGTTGGATGTGAAGGCACTTTTATACTCTAAAAATGACTTCAAATGCCTTCTACAAGTCCAAAATTCAAAAAAAATTTCTACGCCGTCGAGTTCAGCTCATTCATTTTTTTTAGTTATCCACATTTTTTATATATACCTTATACATATATATATATGTGTGTATGTGTGTGTGTGTGTGTGTATATATATATTTCTCATATTACTTTAATCTTTATTATTATTTTCATTTTATCACACTGATTTATTTTAGAGAATTTCCAAACAGGCTTCTCACTTTTATTTATTTTTTTCCTCGGCGCAAACCATCCGCCTGAAGAAGGTGCTTAAAGCATCGAAACGTCCCACGAAAGGTTACCTTATTTTGTGCACAGAACTTAATTATCAGCTTTATATTACATAAAGGGAAAAAAATGTCCCAGTAGACCCATCTCAGAGGCAGAAGGACCTATCCGCCGCTTCTCCGCGGAGTAGAACCGAAGCACGCGGAATAACACTCATATGGAACGAGAGCCCGCTACCAAAATAGTGGTAATGAAGGTGAATTTTTGGAAACCGCTATGAGGTTCTGTATGACTTAGAAAAACGCTCACCGTATCGTTCCCGCAGCTTTAACATCGGAGGATTACACATACCGGAACAACGCGCAAATGCATGGAGGGGATTTCCGCAATCTTCCGCAATCCCTTCCGCAATCAGAGTCACAGGGGATTTCCCAACTTCATCAGACGGAACCGACCCGTCATTCACCTTTACCAACAGACCGGACAACGCAATAAAACACGACAACAAAATATAAACAATCAGCAAATTCAAACTACACAAAACCTGGATCCCAAATTCAAAGTATAGTTAAAAATATGTATACGTAATTCGATTAGAGCCGTCCACTATGGAGCGGATTCCAGTAAAATGCCTCCAACCATTAACAAAATCCAAGAGTTACTGACCACCGCAATTAGTCAAGTTCTCCCTACCCTAAGAAGGGGGTGCTTTATTTGACACCGCCAGTACATGGGTGAGGAGAGCCCTAGGGAAGAGGCTAACACAAGACACCCTGAACACGACCAGAGCAATGCTGATATCTCCGGTACAAGACAAATATAATCCTGAAACACGGAGCACTGATCGGGCAGCGCCACTCGAGGTGGATACAACAGAGGATTTTCCTCCTCTGATAGCTGCCCTCTGAGAAGGACCTGTCCCTTTACCCCGTCGAACTCCCAGGACAACCCCTGTGTGTGTATGGAAGAAGACACCCAAATCCATAGAAACACAGAAGGACTGACCCCCCCAAAATATGGGACAATCCACTGACAAGCCCACACAAACATCTGGAAGCTCCAAGATATCCACCCAAACCGATGTTGCCCAGATAAACACCAACACATGGTGAATACACAGGGAGAGAAAACTCCCTGAAACTCATCCACACAGTTTCTGTACACGACCCTCCCCAGACTCCATGATGGAAACAACTGAGCAGCAGGAGCCCATACACTCCATCTCCACAGGTTCCAACAAAGAACACGGAAGGGATGTTTGAAGCACTGTGCTGTGTAGCATATATATTTAGAAACATTATATTATAAAGTCATTCATATTATAAACTCATTTATAAACATTATATTATAAAGCCCCTACCCTGACCCCCAACCCATCCAGAACACCCCATGAAAACAAATAACACGAGGGCTCCCAAAAAACAATCTTCCTTGATAGATACAACTCCGGACAACACAGGCTTTAGGCTGTGCAAACACATGAAATCCAAAATCGAATTAAAAGATTGGTCCTTATCAGTGAGAAATAAAAAGATAATAATGGGATATTCAAATTCAGGTAGAATCCCGAGATTTTATTGACCCAGAACTGCAAATAGAATCGTATCCGGTAGCTACATTTCCACTTGCAGCCACCCTCATGGGACAGACCCAAACAAATACAGAAGTGGAAACGGTAATTCTGGCTTTTGGAATTAACCACAGGTCACAAGCACCAGAAAAAACATTTATTAAACAATGTCAAATGGAACTGAGAAGGGACGAAGATAAATTTCCAATGGCTGAGATTTGGGTATCCCTACTCAATTTCTCTAAGAACCTGAGAACGGCGGAGACAAACAATTTAGAGGAAATTAACAAAAAATTCAGAAAATACCACAACCACATTCCGCTTCTCCCACTCTCCCGATTTAAAACAACCTCCGACAACATCCACTGGACCCGGAGATATCAGAATCCATCCGAAATCATTGGATGGAGATTTTAAACTATTAGACCCAAAATGCCCAAATCTTAGGAACGGGCTGTGTACCAGCCAATAATAATTTATACCATACAATAGTTGATAATTTTGGGTTTCTTAGATAGTATAAAAAACAAAAATTATTTGTACAAAGCTTACACCAACATATTACTCATAAATAAAGTAAACTGATAAATTATTTGCATTACTGATATAAAATGAGTGATTCAAGTATAGAAAACCAAATAATATATAAAGTATATAAAAATAAAATAACAAGACAGGATAAGAACACGTATAGATAATAAAAAATTTGGGAACAACTAGTTATATAAATGTAGAATAACAAGTACAATAAAATAAATAAATAAATGAATGAATAAATAAAAATTCCCTGGAAAAGTGTAGTTAAAATCAAAGATAGCCCATAAAGTTTGGTAACACTTATTGTTTACAATTACATAAAGTTACATTGAAAATTTGATGAAGAACAAAAACATTGTGATCAAACCAGCAGACAAGGGAAGCTTGGCGGTAATAATGGACAAAAACAGTGCCTGTGGGAGGCACAGAGGTGAGTATGTAAAACTGAACACTATAAAAGCAGAGAAAAGCCCATTTTCACAGAAACAATCCCCAGAGTTAAACTAATTATTAACAACTTACACCACAAAAAATTCCTCAGCAGAAAACAAAAAATATATCTCCATGATACAATTGGATCAAGGCCCATCTCTTTAATTTATTACCCAAAATCCACAAGGATCCGCCTCCTGGAGCCTCCCCCATATAATCCCTACCGAATGACCCCTAGTGTCAGACTGCAACAGTGATGCATATAAACTGGCTGAGAACATATTATTTAAACCCATCCCATATCCATACACTTATGATTTTATTAACAAAGTAAAACAAATCCAAATTATAACCCACTCACTTTTATTTGCAATTGATACTGACAACCTTTACACTAATATAGACATTGAAGCACCTAAAAGTATGTCAAAGCAACTGACCTAAAAGCAGTCAAAGCAAAGAGACTAGATGACCATATTCTCTGACTTCTGAAGATTAATTTATAACGTAATGATTTTGAATTTAATGGCAGGTACTATTTACAGGTCAAAGGCACAGCAATGGGCAAAAAGTTCGTCCCTTCTCATGCCAATATCTACATGGCAGATTGGGAGGAAACAGCCCGAGCGACCTGTCCCATCAAACCCCTACAATATTTGAGATTTCTGGACGACCTTTCCAAAGTCCTGGTGAATAGGTTGAGGAAAGTGATGGAGCAGGTCATTCATGTAGACCAGACCTACTGTGTCCCGGGCAGGCCGATAACAGACAATGTCTTTTTAATTCTGGACGCTTTGGACCTCTCCATTTCATTGGGAATGAAACTTGGTCTCATTTCTCTGGACCAAGAAAAGGCATTTGATCGGGTTGAGCACGCATTTCTATGGCATACACTAGAGGGTTTTTTACGTTCAGCTCTGGTCTCATTGCCTGGATTTGGACCTTGTATGGAGACATTGAGAGTATATTAAAAATCAACGGTGGTCTGACCGCTCCTTTTAAAGTGCAGAGGGGTATCAGGCAGGGTTGCCCCTGTTGGGCATGCTGTACTCCTTTGCAATAGAGCCTCTCCTGCACCGACTCAGAACGGGTCTCTCTGGTTTTAATGTCACGGACTGCGTTTCGGCTTTTAAATTGTCTGCATGTGCGGACGATCTTACCATTGCCGTCAATAACCAGAGAGATGTTAATTTTTTAACCGATACTTCATCATCATCAGTTCATTTTCTGTAACCGCTTAATCCTAATTAGGGTCAAGGGGAGGCTGGTGCCCATCCCAGCCAACTCAGGGCAAGGGCAGAGCACACCCTCAACAGCTCGCCAGGCCATCGCAGGGCGGAAACACGCCAACAACTTTGCAGCCTACTCTTGTCGAAAGTCAGCAATGGTTCTTTTACATGCCTCACACCATAGACAGTGAGAGACATGGCCGGCCTTTGATAACCCAGTTAGCTGCATTGGGAGGGCAGTGGCAACCTTGTGTACAGTGGGACTCGAACCCCCAACCTTTGGATCAGTGATCCAGTGCCCTATACCACTCGACCACCACTGCAATTTAAGTGATACTGTTAAAGATTTCAGTGAAATTTCATCAGCCAAGGTAAACTGGGGAAAAAAGCGAAGCTCTGTGGGTGGGGAACGAGTCGCGAGGTCTTGTCCTGCCGGGCGGTCTCACCTGGAAAAAGGTGGGATCAAGTACCTGGGAATCTACCTTGGCGATGGAAATAATGTAAATAAAAATTGGGAAAACGTTTTCGAGAAAGTTGGAGGGAGGCTCAAAAAGTGGAAATGGATTTTACTGAAAATGTCTTTTAAAGGTCGTGTTTAATTATTAACAATCTGGTGGCTTCCATGCTGTGGCACCGTCTCTCCTGCGTGGACCCCACTTTGACCCTTCTCGCGAAAGTCCAGGCCGAGATCGTCAGTTGTTTCTGGGACAAGCTGCATTGAGTCCCGCAGTGTGTCCTCTTCCTACCCAAAGAGGAAGGGAGACACGGTCTTATACATCTGGCCAGAAGAGGAGCAACGTTTAGGCTCCGATTCATCCAGAGACTGCTGACCGGACTGAGAGACTTTGAGTGGAGGCCCACAGCGCAAGCAGTTCTAGCCCGGTGCCGGGAGCCGGGACTGCGGGACTCTCTCTTTTTAATGGACTTAAGCAAACACGACATCAAAGTTTTTCCAGAGTTTTATCAAAGCCTTTTTAAAATCTGGGAACTTGAATGTTCACGAACACCATGAAAACGTTATTTGACAATCTGAATGACGTTTGATTGCAAACAGTCATATGTTTGGACTGTGTAAATAACTTTTTTTTTTCTGTGAAAACACATAGTACTGTGGTATGAAAAAGTATCTGAACCTTTTGGAATTTCTCACATTTCTGCATAAAATCACCATCAAATGTCATCTGATCTTTGTCAAAATCACACAGATGAAAAAACAGTGACAAACATTTATAGGTTTTTGTATTTTAATGAGGATAGCATGCAAACAATGACAGAAGGGGGAGGAATAAGTAACTGAACCATCACATTTAATATTTTGTGGCCCCCACCTTTGGCAGCAATAACTTCAACCAGATGCTTCCTGTAGCTGCAGATCAGTCTGGCACATCAATGGGGACTAATCTTGTGGACTTGGTTTTCATACCACTATATGTCTTGTTTTATTGTTTTTCAACAAAGATCTAACAAAAAATAAATACAATCAGCGTGACAGTCGCTAAAATTTAATACTTTAAACCTACGTTTGTTGGACGTTAGCAAAAAAATGCTGCATGAACAGGCTCTTAATATGATTTTTCAGTCAGATAACAGCCTTTATATTGTCCTTAAATCTGAATGTTGTCAGTTTGTTACATCCATGAAAATGTAAATCTGTAAACAGTGTTATTATCCAAATGGTGCACACAGCAAATGATCGTCTGGCTGGAAGCGGTTACACTTAGTTGCCAACGCATGCACACAATAACGCCTCGTCACTGTGCACATGTGCACAACAGCGTCTAATCACTGCCTCAGTGAAACACCATTTCTCAAACAGACAAGTCGCGGATCATATCAACTCTAATCAGGAACATATCTTGCATTATTTTTTTTTGTACTGTTGTGAAAATCTGTAAATTAATCACTTGTGTCTTACTGGAAATTAATATTTTGTGTGTAAAGTTGAAACTGTTGTATATCGCAGTAGAGCCATGTAGGTGATCATTCAGTATGGTATGATATATTTGTTAAAATCATGACACGAATAGCTTCACTGCTGGTATTATTCGAATATTATTAGTAGTTAGTCCCAAGCTGTGTTATTGTACTAAATACTCGGGTCTAACTATCGACTAAACTTTGTAGTGCTGCAGGCTGGTTTTTTATTGTGCAAATGTGCATGTGAAGGCCTTAATAGGCTATTCTAACGCCAGGCCTGGCCATTCAAGGAGCTCAATTGAGCACCGAGTGCATATTTTTGGTTTAGTCGCTCTCAAACAAACATATTCTATATTTATTAAAAAAGAAATAAATAAAATAAAATACTTGATAGGAACCCCTTAACCCTCCTTAAACACGTCTAGGAGTGCAGTTCATGGCTCTCCTGAAATTTTCAAATGACCAGGCCTGTATCGGCCCTATAATTATATTATATCGAGTTTAATAAATCTACTATAGATCTATAGCCATTATTGACCTATACAGGTTGACTCGTTCTTCTGTATGAGAGATGTAAGACAGTGGTGAGGTGTCCTGTCGGTGTGACAGAAGAGTTCAAGGTGGAGGTGGGACTGCATCAAGGGCAAGAGGTATGCCCTGGAAAGGAGGGGAATGAAGGTTATTCTCAGTAAGACAGAATACATGTGTGTAAACGACAAGGACCCAAGAGGAACGGTGAGGTTACAGGGGGCAGAGATAAAGAAGGTGGAGGATTTTAAGTACTTAGGCTCAACAATCCAGAGCAATGGAGAGTGTGGAAAAGAGGTGAAGAAGTGCGTGCAGGCAGGTTGGAATGGATGGAGAAAAGTGTCCGGTGTGATGTGTGAAAGGAATGAATGGAAAAGTGTACAAGACGGTGATGAGGCCAGCGATGTTGTATGGTTTAGAGACAGTGGCCCTGGGGAAAAGACAGGAGGCAGAGCTGGAGGTAGCAGAGATGAAAATGTTGAGGTTCTCGCTAGGAGTAAAGAGGATGGATAGGATCAGAAATGAGTACATCAGAGGGACAGCACATGTTAGATGTTTTGGAGACAAAGTCAGAGAGGCTAGATTGAGATGGTTTGGACATGTACAGAGGAGGGATAGTGAGTATATTGGTAATGGTATGCTGAGGTTGGAACTACCAGGCAGACAAAAGAGAAGATTTATGGATGTGGTGAAGGCGGACATGAAGGTCGTTGGATTAAGAGTAGAAGATGCAGAGGATAGGGAGAGATGGAGGCAGATCATTAGCTGTGGCGACCCCTGAAATGAACAGCCAAAAGGAAAAGAAGAAGACAGGTTGAATCGTTCTTAGTTAGAACTGCTCAGCCGATTTTACAAAATGAACGTTGAATGTTACAACTAACTGTTAGATTTAGTTAAAAAAAAAGAAAGAGGTAATTAACTTACCCACATTGTAAATCTTCTGTTAGATAATGTACAGTATATAGCTGAACCAATTTAGACTAAGATCACAAGTTACATGCACCGAAGCCACATAAATTGAAGTGCCGAGGGATACCTGTACAGATGCTCCCCGACTTACGTTTTTAATTGGTTCCAGACGGCCGAACGCAAGTTGTTACAGTGACATGTGACGTATGACGCTCATACTGTACTATACATCCATAAATACCATTACCGTATCTCATAAAACACCCCTAAATCAATTATTATAAACATAACATTGTAAAATAATATCAAATATATCAAATAATATCAACATTAATTTCAAATAAATTAAATTCAAGCAAAATAATTTAAAATTGATAAATTTAAATCAAATTTACTCATCAAATACAGTATCAAATATAACCTTTAACATTCTCTATGATGCAATTTTTCTGCTTGTAAATGGTTCCGATGGTCGACGGATGGTCACATGACATGAAGCTAAGCCGATTCACTTTACATGAAGCTTAAAACAGCCAATCAACTCTTACAATATGTGAGGCGCTCAATACCGAGAGTAGTGCACTTGCTGAAAGTAGTTTACTTGCTTGAAACAAAGCGCACGGACTTCCGGTCTTTTAAGTGAATAAGGGCACCGTTGAACTAGTTTAGTACTCAGCCTGCACTGATGTGAATCACTGATGTGAATCAGCAGAAAAGAGAGTTGTCTTTCTTGGATTTTCATTCATTTTACAACTCTCTTTGCTTAACTGAATATACATGGTAGATTGTGCCGATCTGAGCAGATAGTTAATTCATCTTTGTGTGTGTGTGTGTACATTATATATATATATATATATATATATATATATATATATATATATATATATAATATATATAATATATATAATATATATATATATATATATATATATATATATTATATATATTATATATATATATATCTTCTTCTTTTCCTTTCGGCTTTTCCCTTCAGGGGTCGCCACAGCAAATCATCTGTCTCCATCTCACCCTATCCTTTGCATCTTCTTCTCCTACACCAACGACCTTCATGTCCTCCTTCACCACATCCATGAATCGTCTCTTTGGTCTTCCTCTAGGCCTTTTGCCTGGTAGTTCCAGCCTCAGCATCCTATTACCAATATACTCACTATCCCTCCTCTGTACATGTCCAAACCATCTCAATCTAGCCTCTCTGACTTTGTCTCCAAAAACGTCTTACAAGTGCTGTCCCTCTGATGTGCTCATTCCTAATCCTATCTATCCTCGTTACTCCCAAAGAGAACCTCAACATTTTCATCTCTGCTACCTCCAACTCTGCCTCCTGTCTTTTCCCCAGGGCCACTGTTTCTAAACCATACAACATCGTTGGCCTCAACACCGTCTTGTACACTTTTCCTTTCATTCTTGCCGATACCCTCCTATCACACATCACACCGGACACTTTTCTCCATCCATTCAAACCTGCCTGCACACGCTTCTTGACCGCTTTTCCACACTCTCCATTGCTCTGGATTGTTGAGCCTAAGTACTTAAAATCCTCCACCTTCCTTATCTCTGCTCCCTGTAATCTCACCGTTCCTCTTTGGTCCTTGTCATTTATGCACATGTATTCTGTCTTACTGAGGCTAATCTTCATTCCCCTCCTTTCCAGGGCATACCTCCACCTCTCTAGATTTTCCTGCACTTGTTCTCTGCTCTCACTACAGATCACAATGTCATCTGCAAACATCATAGTCCATGGGGAATCTTGTCTAACCTCGTCTGTCAGCCTGTCCATCACCATAGCAAACAAGAAGGGGCTGAGAGCTGACCCATGATGCAGTCCCACCTCAACCTTGAACTCTTGTGTCACACCGACAGCACACCTCACCACTGTCTTACATCTCTCATACATGTCCTGCACCACTCTAACATACTTCTCTGCCACTCCAGACTTCCTCATGCAATACCACAGTTCTTCTCTCGGCACCCTGTCATATGCTTATATATATATATATAACTGAACTGGGAAGGAGGGGCACGTTCAGGCTCTTTTGTAAACAATGGACGCAGTGTCTTTATGTCAGCGTACGTCTAAACTCAAAATTTGACTTTTTTTTGGAAAAAAAAAAAAAAAAACATAAAACAGATGAACGTAAGTCGGGGAGCGTCTGTATATTGTTTTTATTTTTTCCTATAGACATAGCAAAACTTTAAAATGTCAAACTAAGTTTCTATGCCATATTGATTTTTATATATCAAATATTGAACATTTATGATTCAAATATAGTTCAAAATGACAGTTATATAACACTAGACCATAGACCAAGGTTTGTTTTTTTTCCCCAACTGTTTTACACTGTTGGTAATTGATACCTTATATTTTGAACACGTCTGACAGTTCTGACTGCTGTATGAAAGCTGCCTGTGCTAGAAAAAAGAAAAACAAGAGGAAGACTGTTGATAATGGTGAAGGGCAGCCACCCAGAAAGTCTTCCAGAAAAACCCACGCAACGCAAGCAAAGAATCTGTGTTCAGCTTCGGCAAGGCTCACATGTAATTAATTCATAATACATCACTATTAAAGAACTAGTACTGTTTATTAAAGTTTCCTTTGAAGAATGATGGATTGTACATGCATGTACATAATCATGAAATGGTGACTTTTGTTTGGTTAGTCTGTATAGTAAGTAACTGACAAATATGTGAAGCTTAATTACATGTACAAATGGCTTTAAAACTTGCAAAATTAAAGATGATCACCGTTTTAGTTCTGAAAGTTGTTTGAATTGCAGTGTCCGTTCTACTTCAAAAATGATAAGCATTAGCCTGTGTCCCCCTTTCTTGGGTGAAGAGTCAGAAAACCACTTTGGCATATGGCACCACCAAAACAGAATACCTCATATGCTTTCCCCAGATCCACAAAGGTACAATGCAGCTCTGTCTGACTTTCTCTGTACTTCTCTATTAACATCTGCAAAGCAAACACTGCATCTGTGGTGCTCTTCCTTGGCATGAAACCAAACTGTTGTTCACAAATGTTGACCTCTGCCCTTAGTCTAGCTTCCACTATTCTTTCCCATAACTTCATCCTATGGCTCATCAACTTTATCCCTCTGTAGTTGCCACAACTCTGCACGTCTTTAAAAAACAGGCACCAGCACACATCTCCACCATTCCTCTGGCATCTGCTCACTCTCTAAGACCTTGTTGAATGTTCTTGTCAGACAATCTACTGCTACCTCTCCTGGACACATCCATACCTCCACCGGTATGTCATCAGGACCAACTGCCTTTACACTCTTCATCCTCGTCAATGCCCTCCTCACTTCACCCTTACTAATCTTTGCTACTTCCTGCTCCTCAACGGTCACCTCTTCTACTCTTTTTTTCTCTCTCATTTTCCTCATTCATCAGCTCTTCAAAGTACTCTTTCCATCTTCCCAGCCCACTTCTGTCATCAGTCAATACATTTCTCTCTCTGCCTTTATCAATCTAACTTGCTGCACGTCCTTCCCATCTCTAATTCTCTGCTGTGCCAACCTGTATAAACCATTTTCTCACTCCGTACTGTCCAACCTATCATAAAAGTCATCATACGCCCTCTGTTTGGCCATTGACACCGCTACATTCTTCTTACACTGTGTCCCCCTGTACTCCTGTTTACTCACCTCAGTCCTCTCAATGTCCCACTTCTTCTTAGCTAACATCTTCCTTTGTACACACTCCTGCACTTCCTCATTCCACCACCAAGTCTCCTTATCTACTCTCCTTCCAGAGGACACACCCAGTACTCTCCTACCTGTGTCCCTGATCACATTTGCTGTGGTTGTCCAGTCATCTGGAAGCACTTCCTAACCACCCATAGCCTGTTTCAACTACCTCCTTGAAGACATGAGCCCCTTCCTTTTTCAGCTTCCAGCACTGTCTTCGGCTCTGCCTTTGCCTTCTTCATCTTCCGCACCATCAGCATCATCATGCACACCACCATCCTATGTTGTTTGATAACACTCTCACCCACTACTACTTTGCAGTCACTGACTTCCTTCAAATTGCATCGTCTACACAAGATGTAGTCTACCTGTGTGCTCCTACCTCGGTTTTATAAGTCACCCTATGGTCCTGTCTCTTCTGGAAGAAAGTATTCACCACAGCCATTTCCGTCCTTTTTGCAAAATCTATCAACATCTGTTTTTCGGTGTTCATGTCCTGGATACCAAACTGCCCATCACTTCCTCGTCCCCAAGGTTGCCTGGACCAACATGTGCATTGAAGTCTGTACCAATGACCACTTTTTCACCTCTGGGGATACTCTGCATCACTTCATCTCACTCACTCCGGAATCTCTCCTTCTCTTCTAGCTCACATCCTGCCTGTGGGGCATAAGCACTAACAACATTGAACATCACACCTTCAATTTCTAACTTGAGACTCATTACTCTCTCTGACACTCTTTTCACTTCAAGAACATTCCTGACAAACTTCTCCTTCAAGATGGCGCCTACTCCATTTCTCTTCCCATCCACACTATGATAAAACCGCTTAAACCCTACTCCTAAGCTTCTAGCCTTGCTACCTTTCCACCTGGTCTCCTGAACACACAGTATGTCCACCTTCCTCGTCTGCATCATGTCAGCCAGCTCTATCTTTTCTGTGCATAGTTCCAACATTCAAAGTCCCTACTTTCTAGACTAGACTCTTGCTTTTCCTCTTCTCGCTCTGCCTACGGACACGCCTCCCGCTTCTCCTTCTTCGACCAACAGTAGTCCAATTTCCATCAGAACCCTGTTGGTTAACAGCACTGATGGCGGTCGTTGTTAACCCAGGCCTCGACCGATCCGGTATGGAGGTAATATTTGTGACTTGCATAATACTTATGACTTGATAAAGTTTGACATAGGTTTTACGTCAGATCACAGAGATGATCTTACCCCAGTATCTCCACTTTACAGAGAGGATCCTCCAGTACAGCAGAGAGAATCTTCACTCCTGAATTTCCGAGTTTATTCCAGAACAGATCCAGTTCTCTCAGGTTTGAGGGGTTTGATCTCATAGCTGAAGTCAGAGCAGCACAACCTTCACCTGAAACACCACAATCCACCAACCTGCAGAGACACAATGCCACAGTGTTTATTGGAGAGCAGGGCTTCCTCTGTGAAGTTTCTTCCATTAATGCCATTATTGTTCAGGCTTTTTTCAAGTGGACACATGAACATAGACTTCAGTGAAGTGGAGAGATTTCTGCAGCTCTTTTGTTTTTCTCCTTTGTTTCTCTTTCACCTCCGTCAGTACTCACTGTCGTCTCGCTGTGATCTTACAGGACGTCTCGATCTCAGAGACAGGAGCAACAGCACTGACTGTCCTCTGACTGGAGACAGTTTATCTTGTTGTGGGCAGATTAACACACACAAGGACTTTTCTTATCAGCGTCACATGAGGAATCAGACTTTGTGTGGATCGTATAGAACAGAGTCGGACTCAGTGGAGACATTGAAACAATTGAAAAAAAAAAAAAAACGAAACAATCTTCCTCCTCAGGGCATTGATGATGAACCTAAACCTTCTGATTCAGCCTCACTATTAGAGAATGGGGTCGTACTGAGTAGCAGGTCATGTGACTCTCAGAGAGATGATCTTACCCCAGTCCTCCAGTTTACAGAGAGGATCCTCCAGTACAGCAGAGAGAATCTTCACTCCTGAATCTCCGAGTTTATTCCAGGACAGATCCAGTTCTCTCAGATTTGAGGGGTTTGATCTCAGCGCTGAAGTCAGAGCAGCACAACTTTAACCTGAAACACCACAATGCTAAAACCTGCAGAGACACAATGCCACGCCCTTCATCACCAAATTTTTATCCTGGTTTAAGATTTCCTTGAAAGATGATGTGTGTGTGTGTGTAAAATGATTTTATTATTCAGAATCACATGAGGATTTAATATCACCTGATTATTCTAATTAACATCTCATTAACATGATCAATGCAGCCATGAGGGTGCACAAGCCAGTACTCTCGATCATGCCGGTCCAAGCCCGGATAAATGCAGAGGGTTGTGTCAGGAAGGACATCGGACGTAAAACCAGAGCCAGATGAAATATGCAAATCACAAATATTACCTCCATACCGGATCGATCGAGGCCCGGGTTAACAACGACTGCCATCAGTGCTGTTAACCAACAGGGTGCTAGTGGAAATTGGACTACTGTTGATCGAAGAAGGAGAAGCGGGAGGCGTGTCCGTAGGCAGAGCGAGAAGAGGAAAAGCATGAGTCTAGGACTGAGAGTAGGGATATTGGAACTATGACTGGAAAAGGTAGAGAGCTGGCTGACATGATGCAGAGGAGGAAGGTGGGCATACTGTGTGTTCAGGATGTTCAGGAAACCAGGTGGAAAGGTATCAAGGTTAGAAGCTTAGGAGCAGGGTTTAAACTGTTTTATCATGGTGTGGATGGAAAGAGAAATGGAGTAGGAGTCAACTTGAATGAGGGGTTGCCAGGAATGTTCTAGAAGTTAAGAGTGTCAGACAGAGTGATGAGTCTCAAGTTAGAAATTGAAGGTGTGATGTTCAATGTTGTTTGTGCTTATCGCCACAGGCAGGATGTGAGCTAGGAGAGATTCTGAAGTGACTTAAATGAAGTGATGCAGAGTACCCCCAGAGGTGAAAAAGTGGTCACTGGTGTCACTTCAATGCACATGTTGGTGGAGGTAACAGAGGGGACGAGGAAGTGATGGGCAGGTTTGGATACCAAAACAGGAACACAGAAGGAAAGATGTTGATCGATTTTGCAAAAAGGATGGAAATGGCTGTGGTGAATACTTTCTTCCAGAAGAGACAGGATCACAAGGTGACTAATCAAAGCGGAGGTAGGAGCACACAGGTAGACTACATCTTGTGTAGACGATGCAGTTGGAAGGAAGTCAGTGACTGCAAAGTAGTAGTGGGTGAGAGTGTTACCAAACAGCATAGAATGGTGGTGTGCAGGATGACACTGATGGTGAGGAAGGTGAAGAAGGCAAAGGCAGAGCAGAAGACAAAGTGGTGGAAGCTGAAAAAGGAAGAGTGTCATGTTGTCTTCAAGGAGGAATTGAAATAGGCTTTGGGTGGTCAGGTAGTGCTTCCAGATGACTGGACAACCACAGCAAATGTGATCAGGGAGACAGGTAGGAGAATACTTGGTGTGTCCTCTGGAAGGAGAGGAGATAAGGAGACTTGGTGGTGGAATGAGGAAGTGCAGGAGTGTGTACAAAGGAAGAGGTTAGCTAAGAAGTGGGACATTGAGAGGACCGAAGAGAGTGAACAGGAGTACAGGAGACACAGCGTAAGGTGAAAGTAGCAATGTCAAAGGCCAAGCAGAGGGCGTATGATGACTTGTATGATAGGTTGGCCAGTAAGGAGGGAGAAAATGATCTAAACAGGTTGGCACAGCAGAGAGATAGCGATGGGAAGAACGTGCAGCAAGTTAGATTGATAAAGGCAGTTTGTTCATATGTAAAAGGTATGAAACATTTAAGTATTTTTCAGGTCTTGACCAATTTTCATACAAAACTAAACAACCCACGATCCAGCATGTCCAGTCCAGACAAGATTACACACAAATCAAATGATCAAAAAAGTTCCATAATCGAATTTTGCATGCAGAGTAAAATACCAATACTGTACTCATACAATACTCATAATAAGTTTCTAAAGTACATAATACTGAGCATATGGGATTTTCTTTGACTGAATTGCAATGGAATCATGTGTAAAAGTGCATCATATTATCATGTAATTTAGTACAAACACTGCCGTATATAACGGTACAATGGTACTTTGTTTTTCTATGTTTTGCTATACTTAAATGCTTGCTGAGAATAATCAAATAATATGCTTAAGGGGCCATTCTGCATGTCAATTGTAAAAGAGCATACTCAGACACACTGAGCCGTTGGGGGTCTGTGTGCAATTCAGCAGTTTCTAAATCCGAAGGTCTCCTCACTTCCTCACAATTTCCTCACTTCCTCATTTCGAGATCAGGAGGCGACAGCGTGAAACTGATGTGTGAGGGGTGTGTGGGGGTTGTGAGGCACCCGGATAGAGCCCAGACTTATCGCATCCTGTTGAGGCAACGACACAGCGTAGACCCAGCCCCAAACCAGGAAGAGGGAACCTGCTCTGAAGCCCTTAAAAGCACACACCCGCGAGTGAGACCCCAGACCTTAACGAGCGTGTCTTTTATGCATGTTTGTTGGGTCTCCGTCCTCTGCAGGACTGACAGCAATAAAGCTTCTCATATTCAACTCAAAACCAGCCTCCAGTCGTCTTCTTCCACATTCAACGGATCCTAACAGTTTTGGGGGCTCGTCCGGGATGTGGTAGAGGAACGCGAGTTGAGGAAATTCGACCCAAACTTTTCCTCGTGAACCAAGGAGAAGGACACAGGCCGGCAATCACTAACAGGTAAGCAGAACCTGTTTAAATCGAACTCTGCATATTGACTAAACTAAAAACTGTGTCCTCTCCGGAAGTTTGAAGGAAAAGGATTAAAAGAGTTGTATGAGAACCTAATTTTAAGATTTAAGGTAAATTAAGAATAAACATAGACGCGCCTTGGAGGTGGCGTGCCCTCCTCTGACGCAGGGCCGTGGTAATGGCTGGGTTGGAGTCCCGGGGATTGAAGGCTCTCAAAGTACCACGTCAGTGCTATATAAAACTGTACGTCATAGTCGGGTGAAAGGCCCTCAACGGATTAGCCGTTGAAAGCATGCGTCTATGTGGGTGAAAGCCCCAATACGCTGAGGTATTGGAAGCATTAGTAATTGGGTGAGCGCCTCAACGGATTAGCCGTTGAAAGCATTATTTGGGTGAGGCCCCCAATACGCTGAGGTATTGGAAGCATTATTTGGGTGAAAGGCCCCAATACGCTGAGGTATTGAAGCATTAAAGAGAATAATAGAGTGTGATATTAATTGTATTGTTTTCTGTTTTATGTGTGTTGTGTACGTCGGCGTGACATTAATTGTATTGTTTTCTATTACATGTCTGTATTGTATTGTAACGTGCGTGACGTTAATCGTATTGTTTTCTATTTCATGTATGTACTGTGTTGCAACGTGTGTTATGTGTTAGGGAAAGTGGGAAGTGGGAAGAATAAAATTCAGAGGTGTCGAGAGGGACGCTGACGTTTGACAGTGTCTTAACTGGGCAGAGAAACAGACAGAGGAAACCTGGCGGTGTTAACATAATCTGTCTGTGCGGTGGAAACCTAACGGTGACAACACAAGCCGCCTGCCGTGGTTAATTGGGTCATTCGTTCAGCCTAGTACTGACGACTGACTGGCTGTGAACGTCTAAACAGTCCCGATCTGGGAGAGTGAACGGGTGTACCCGCGCTCTCTGGCCCCTGAGTTAAGATAAACGACAGGTGAATTTGATAAAGAAATGAAGGAATGGGGGCTAGGTGATGAACCCCTGAAGCCTTTATATGCACAGATTGAGAACACCTTGAAATCAGTGGAGCGAAAGAGCACACTGAAACAGAAAAATAAAGTTGTAGATGAAGCCAGACGAAAGCTGCATGAGCTGGTGACAACTAAAAATAAACAGTTGGGGGATAGTGGCCACTTGGGATCCTGGTTATGGGAAAAGGTTAGAGAATATTCAGAAAAAAGTCAGAGAAGTGATAGAGCAGGGAGAGAAGGCGAATTTAATGTCTAGACCCAAGTTGAAAAATGAAGGTGGAGGAAATGGAGAACGCACCGCAGGGCTGGATGGATCTCGCGGTCTGCTGGCAGAGTGTCACGCATCTTCACCATTTCCAGTTGAAGGAGACGACCCCGAAAGTCAAAGGAGCGGTAACAGCATCTGACACTGCACCTACGCGCCCTCCACCATACGCACCCTTAACACCCAGCGTTAACAGTGTATATCACACTCTGTATATCACCTCGGGGTCTCATTTAACTGAGGCGGCGAGACTTGTGAGCACCCGCGCGCACCATCCCCGCCGATTGCAGACACACCCACCCCCGATCACTCTCACACACCGACCGTCCACCGAGAAGGGGAGGCAGCGCTATTAATAAAAGTGCGGATAGAATAAATTACATCCACAATAATGTTCAAAAAAACTAGACAATTGGACACAGACAGGTTTTAAAGCAGTATAGAGTCAATTAGCAGCAACGTCACTAAAGGCTTTTCAAAATCCACTGCACTAGACATGTTATTAGCAGAGAAAGGAGGTGTAGGCGCAATGTTCGGGGAACAATGTTGTACTTTTATTCCAAACAACGCTGCATCGGAGGGAAGTTTAACACTAGCAAAAGAAGGCCTAAAATCTCTTAATAAAAAGATGAAAGAACATTCGGGGGTAGATATATCCATGTGGGACTCATGGTTTAGTGTGTTCGGAAAATATAGTCCCCTTGTATCATCTGTATTAAAATCTGTGTAGTTTTTGCAGCTTTTTTACATTCTGAGGTTGTTGTTGTTGTATTCCATGTTTATGTTTTATGCTGAATCGACTCATCGTCACTGCCCTGGGTTTTAAGATCCGGAATGCTACTAAAAAAGATAACATTTCTGTCGGAGTGTAAACAGTTCCGAATGAAATTAATGAATTTACGAATCCAAAATGTGTTTGTGGTGTTTTAGTAAATGATATCTTTTGTTTGAGCTGTGATAAACAGGAGGGAAATGTTGGAATAATTGTATGAATTATCACAGCTCTAACCTGTTTTGTTTTTCACTAAGTATAAATGTTGGAAACTGCTTGTTGAGGTATTTTGCAGAAACATCTCTATCTCCATGGGGGGGCAGCCAAGTGGAAACAACCTTGAAGTTCTCATACAACAACAGGACGACTCCCTAACTGCAGCTGGATAGAGAGCTGAAACGAACATTCTAAACTAGACAAAGTAGATAAGCATAGAACAATGATGGTCATGATGCTGATTTACATGCACCCCTCCCCTCTAGGAAAGCAATATGATATGTGTAATTAGAAAAAGTAAAGAGACAGTTAAATTCCGTGGGAAGAGAAAAAAAAAAAAAAAAAAAAAAAGTGAATGAGCTCGGTTTATTAGGGAAAGAAGGGAGGGACGGACTCCCCTGTCTATAGACTGAACAGCTGTGGATGAATGAACGTGTGTGTGAATGGAGGATGTAATCCTTGATTAACCTCCTCATATAAACAACTGTGGGATCAATATGAGTTTTTGTTGATGCAGAGGCAATAACCCTCCGCCTGAAAAGGTAGAAGCTTGAGGGTTACCACAGAAATAATTAATCTTTGTCCCATAGGAAAAGATAAACCAGTGTTAGGACACCCTAGGTGCAACAAACCACTGGTCCAAATTGGGTTAAAATGGGGGGTAAAAACAGTAAACCTAGAGATGAATTAGAATGTGGAGATTGGAAAGCAGTAGAAAAACAGGCACCTGATAGAAATAAATATTTAGATTTATGGGTTAGTAAGTATGGATTCAACGGACAGTTAAAGGTAACAAGATTAATAGGGTACAGGGAGCTATTAGGCGGAACTGTAAAAATAATACAGAAGAAAGCATTCCCGATTACAAGTGGATGACAGGCCAACAGGGGGCCAAACATTTGCAATACACCGGAAAAATGGTCTGCATGGTGCAGCACAAGAAAGAGTAATGCAGCTGGATGGACTGAAGGGCTCCCTCAGATTCTAAGCTATCCCCGAGGGGCATTTGATGCCAGATATTTGACTTCGCCCATAGAATGATTTGGGAGGGAATACTCAGGTGCTCTCTCCTCTCGGTCAACTAGCTTTGTGGGTATTCATGGGGTTCCTTTCTTCACAGCTTACACTCCCACTCTCTCTGCGTTGTCCCGGACTAATTTCTCGATGCATTATAAATCATTTATTTTGTGTATATGCAGGAATGTCCGCTTTATTTACCGGTCATGATCTGATGAGTCTCCCTCGGTTTACAAATTTCTTTTCATGGTTCGAGCATGATCATCTCCACGTCAGAATCTCTGTCCCCTTTTTTGATTGCAATAACCTCCTGTGAATTACCTTTTAATGTTAGCATGTGCAGTGAGTGAGGTGGCAGAGCAGTGCTCTCCCTGGATCAACTGCCCAGGACATTATGGGTCGAACATAAGAATGATGTGGGCTGTCCAGTTGTACTCCTTATGAGGCTAAGCGTCCCTGTAGAACTAGACACTCGGCCTCTGTTTGCATTTACACATGGGCAGCAGCAGTACACCTGGACACGCCTCACAGGGTTTCATTGATTCTCCAGCGGTGTTTGCCACCGTTATGCAAGACGCACTAGGGTGCTTTGTTCCCCCTGATGGTTCCTGTGTCCACTCCTATGCAGATGACTTCGCATCAAGCTCCGTGCTGTTTTCAAGCCACACTCGCTGTCCTTCAGCTCTCTCGGTCTCAAAGAAATTGAGCCAAGATCGCATCAAGATCAACATCGACACCCAGCGACCGGCTACCAAGCATGCCTTACTTGCTTTCCTGGGGTTGATCAAGTACTGCAGGCAGTGGATCCCAGACTGCTCTGTCTCTATGACAAGTGCCTCCGGTCCGCAATACACCACACGGACCCACTCCAGCAACCACTCGTATGGACTGAGGACATGCAAAATGCCTTTGCAGCCCTCAAAACGGCCCTCTGCTCGGCTCCAGCTCTGGGCCTGCCGAACTATGAACTGTCATTTCACCTCTAAGTTGCTCACCAAGGGGGAACTGCCTCTGGGGTGTTGGCACAGGAGCATGGCGGGCGGATGAGGCCCTGCGCTTTCCTTTCAAAACACTAGACACTGTAGCTCAAGGTTTACCTGCGTGTCTTTGTGCTGTGGCTGCCTGTGCGTTAATGGTTTTAGACGCCGAGAGGATCGTCTTGTCGCACCCTTTGATTTTACTCTCACAACATCAGGTCCAACAGATCCTACGAAATTTAAATATACAACACATGTCCTAACAGCGCAGGTCAGGATACGAGGTCAATTCTATGCGCCATTGATAACCTCACGATTAAATCTACTTCTTCTCTTGATACCGTATTCACGCCTTACAGCGTCTGCTTAATACTCAAAATGACTGTGAGCCCTGTCCTCACGGCTGTTTGCAAGAAATTGTTGTTGCTACAAGTATTAGGTCTGATTTGTGTGCTACACCTTTACCTATAGGTGAAGCTCTGTTTGTGGATGGGTCATGCTCTAAACCTGTCGACGGTACCTTTCACTGTGGATATGCCGTCTGCCGCCTTTCAGATATAGTGATCGAATCTCATTCACTCCCCTTTACGTCTGCTCAAGCTGCAGAATTGTTTGCTCTTACTCGCGCGTACATCTTATCTGCTGACCAAGAGGTAGACAGATGCTTAACATGCACACAGAATAATTCTTCTAAGCCGCTGGCAGTGCATCAACATCTGCCACAACCAAATACACCATTCCAGGAATGGCAAATTGATTATACCAACATGCCAAGAAAGAGACCATACAAATATCTATTGGTAATGGTTGATAAATTCTCACTCTGGGTGGAAGCTTTCCCATGCAGCAATGAGAATGCTAGAGTGGTGGTTCAGAAATTGACACAAGAAATTATCCCGCGATATGAAATTCGTGGGACTAGACTGACAGAGGATCCCCTTCACGCCCAAGGTATCCCAACTGCTCGCAACAGCACACACATGACTCCACACGAACTACAGACCGGTAGACCATTTCCTGGACCACACATAGCACCGGACACTGACCCACAAAACCTAACCCATAAACAATACTGTCGTAAATTGCAAAGTCTTGTTGCCTTTTCAGATCAAGTGAGGGAGCAGCACCAGGCATCTACCGGGAGCCCTCCAGACACAGAGTGGGTCCTCCTGAAAGTCCTCAAGCGAAAGTGGACGGAGCCAAGGTGGACAGGACCCTACAAGATCAAGGAGCGCACCTCGCACGCTGTCCGGCTGGACAGCAAGGGTGACACCTGGTATCACTGGAGCCAGTCTTGCAGCGGCAGAAGCTCCCACCAGATCACTGCCACACACACAGGGACCTGTGTGGCAGCGCACCTCATCACCGGCCGGTGACGAAGAAAAGACCACCAACAGCGCAGGGCAGAATAATCCCTGGGTGGCAAAAAGGGGGTGAGGTAGTTCTAACCTCACCTCACGGCAAGGCGGAAGGACAGCGCCCCTGCAACAAGTAGCGTGCCAAGCTACCAACGCAAGTTTTTGAAGAGTGTTATTCCAATTATATCGTTTTAACTATTTTTTGTAATGTGCTTTGCTTCGAAGTTGTGTGACATAGAGTATTGAAGGTCGTGAAGCTCTTTAAGGTGTAGCGTGACCCTCCCTTGAATACAGTGAAGAATTTACTCTGTCATATTGAAGGTTTAGCTTGCTAGTTTCTACATGGAAGGTAAAACCAGATGGGTCAGTCACGAAGGCCTTGGACGGGCTGCGGACTCTGGCCACCGAACTGAGGGAACACTCATGCGTTGATAATGTCATGCTTAATTGGCTGGACAGACACTTTGGTAAGTGGAAAGGTTTGATCGTTTCAGTTGTGATATCCATCATCTCGGTGGCCGGACTCCTCGCCCTATGTGGCTGCTGCTGTATCCCTTGTATTCGTTCCCTATGTATCAGGTGCATCTCTTCCACCCTGGAAAAAGGGGGTCCTCTTCCTCCCCCTCCATATCATTTCCTTTCGCCGGGGTCTCTGGTAGATCAAGTCGCACTCAGACCCCAGTTCTGATGAGATTTTACTATGGGCAATTTTGCATGCAGTTAGAGTTTTTACAGATTTCATATTTGCCTTTTATACAGCTTTTCTATTTGCTTTGGTTTCATATGAGGTTGTATACGTTCTTTTCTGATGTCCTATTATTTTTGTTGTCCTGAGTGGTTTTTGGTTGATCTCCTAAAGGAGATCAAAAGGGGGAAAATGTAAAAGTGCATCATATTATCATGTACTTTAGTACAAACACTGCCGTATATACCCGGTACAATGGTACTTTGTTTTTCTATGTTTTGCTATACTTAAATGCTTGCTGAGAATAATCAAATAATATGCTAAAGGGGCCATTCTGCATGTCAATTGTAAAGAGCATACTCAGACACACTGAGCCGTTGGGGGTCTGTGTGCAGCAGTTTCTAAATCCGAAGGTCTCCTCACTTCCTCACAATTTCCTCACTTCCTCATTTCGAGATCAGGAGGCGACAGCGTGAAACTGATGTGTGAGGGGTGTGTGGGGGTTGTGAGGCACCCGGATAGAGCCCAGACTTATCGCATCCTGTTGAGGCAACGACACAGCGTAGACCCAGCCCCAAACCAGGAAGAGGGAACCTGCTCTGAAGCCCTTAAAAGCACACACCCGCGAGTGAGACCCCAGACCTTAACGAGCGTGTCTTTTATGCATGTTTGTTGGGTCTCCGTCCTCTGCAGACGACGCAATAAAGCTTCTCATATTCAACTCAAAACCAGTCTCCAGTCGTCTTCTTCCACATTCAACGGATCCTAACACATGTCTTTCTTAATATTCCAGCAGACCTGCACTGTAAGCAGTGGCTGCTCATTTGTGCATCTGCACTCATTTGCCCCACTCCCTTCATATACTGTATTTTCTTCCATTTAAATTGCACTAGTTCATCTGGATACTGCTCATTTAACCGTTTGCACATCTTGTGTGTGTGTGTGTGTGTGTGTGTGTGCATGTGACAAAGAGACAGACAGAGAGAGACAGAGAGAGAGAGAAAATCTTCAAAGCCGAATTCCAGCGTCGAATTTTAACATCTACACTAATGCTGCTAGACATCACAGATTACATTTCACTCTAATTTTCCAGAAATTGTGTCTTCACAATATTATAAATAAACTTACTTACTGTTATTGAAGAGAAAGTGAGAGATAAGTTCCACATGCGGTATACGAGAGTCAGGAAGTCAACAGGAAGTTGACGTGTGACGGGAACTGAGCTCAGTGAGCATATGACCGAGAGTTCACCAATCAGGGTGCTCGTTTCAGATCTTTCTAGCCTGCATTGTTTACGTGCATATCGTCTTTATAACCTTTATTTTATTCGCTGAAACGGCATTTTAATATTAAAACAGTATCAAAAATGGAGCGACAGCTTCACGACCATCCTTCTGGTGTATGGATTATAGTGTGTCTTGTACTGAACTCGGTGAATGATTGCAAAGAAAACCGGTAAGTTTGCTACTGTTTTTATCTAGTTTTAAGAGGGTACTCCTCAGAAAAATGGAAATAAAAGACATTTTTAGTGAGTTTTAGTCGAGTTAACTTCAGCAAGTGATAGTTGAATACTTGTTTTAATGGTTTATGCAAAAATCCGAATTTCGATTAAAAATGACCACTTTCACTTTTTTGGCCATTTTCTCTAAAGTAGTATGTGCGACAAGCGCCTACATTCGGTAGAGTGCCTCACATTTGTGAACAACAGTTTGGTTTCATGCCAAGAAAGAGCACCACAGATGCAGTGTTTGCTTTGAGGATGTTAATAGAAAAGTACAGAGAAGGTCATAGGGAGCTCCATTGTGCCTGTGTGGATCTGGAAAAGGCATATGACAGGGTGCCAAGAGAAGAACTGTGGTCTTGCATGAGGAAGTCTGCAGTGGCAGAGAAGTATGTTAGAGTGGTGCAGGACATGTATGAGAGATGTAAGACAGTGGTGAGGTGTGCTGTCGGCGTAACTGACGAATTCAAGGTGGAGGTAGGACTGCATCAAGGATGAGTTCTGAGCCCATTCTTGTTTGTGATGGTGATGGACAGGCTGACAGACGAAGGTTAGGCAAGAATCTCCATGGACTATGATGTTTGCAGATGACATTGTGATATGCAGTGAGAGCAGAGAACAAGTTGAGGAAAATCTAGAGAGGTGGAAGTATGCCCTGGAAAGGAGGGGAATGAAGGTTAGCCTCAGTAAATCAGAATGCATGTGTGTGAATGAGAAGGACCTAGGAGGAAGGTGATGTTATAGGGGGCAGAGATAAAGAAGGTGGGGGATTTTAAGTACTTAGGCTCAACAGTCCAGAGCAATGGAGATTGTTGAAAAGAGGTGAAGAAGCGTGTGCAGGCAGGTTGAAATGGTTGGAGAAAAGTGTCCGGTGTGATGTGCGATAGGAGAGTATCAGCAAGAATGAAAGGAAAAGTGTACAAGACGGTGATGAGGCCAGCGATGTTGTATGGCTCAGAAACAGTGGCGCTGAGGAAAACACAGGAGGCAGAGCTGGAGGTAGCAGAGATGAAAATGTTGAGGTTCTCACTGGGAATAACGAGGATGGATAGGATCAGAAATGAGTCCATTAGAGGGACAGCCCATGTAAGATGTTTTGGAGACAAAGTCAGAGAGGCTAGATTGAGATGGTTTGGACATGTACAGAGGACGGATAGTGAATATATTGGCAGTAGGATGCTGAGGTTGGAACTACCAGGCAGAAGGCCTAGAGGAAGACCAAAGAAAAGATTTATGGATGTGGTGAAGTAAGACATGAAGGTCGTTGGAGTAAGAGAAGAAGATGCAGAGGACAGGGTGAGATGGAGGCGGGTGATTTGCTGTGGCGACCTCTGAAGGGAACAGTCGAAAGGAAAAGAAGATGATTCAGGAGTGAAGATTCTCTCTGATCTTAAAGATGATAAACATTGCAATCTACAGACACTGAGGTGAGTAAATATCTTTTATATAAATAGTGAAATAATAAAAGTGTAATTATTGAAGTTGATGATGGTTAGTTTGTAGTAATTTCTCTTTAGTTCCAATAAAGATCAGATTCGCAGGTTAGGAATGAACCCAGTTTTATAAAATGTCACTATATTCTATTTCAGGAGATTTTTCTCTCTCGATCAGCTTTAATGCTGTTCTGTGATCATTAAAGTGTGTTTGAATGATGTGGACGAATATAAACAGGAGATGATGATGTTCCGCTCGGAGCCGAGACGGTTCCATGCTAGAGATCATGAAGTACCACAGTCCATTTTGTGGTGATTAATTCTGGTGGTTTTCTTTTCTGTTCAGGGTGTGATGATGATCTGTGTGTGATGAAGACTCCTATGTTCCTGCATTTCCATGTTGGGGAACAGAGACCATATTCATAAACACATCACTCATTTAGTTCTAACACATTAAACACACTCGGAGACGTGAGAAGTGTGTGTTTATCTTGCACCAGTCAATCAGACGCCACACACTTCTACACCCATATTATATCTCTGGATCTCCAGCCCATAATAACCTTGAGAGATGATTTGGACCAGCGGGAGAAAAACCACAGAACTCGAGCTGAACTGTCAGTGGAAGAGAGAGCTGGAGAGGAACCGTTTCCAGAGATCGGTGATATATTTTTTTCCCAATAGGTTTGTTTTTTTGTTTTTTTGTAAGAATTTTATTTATTTTTTTTATTTTAGTTTATTTTTAGGCTGAATGTTCCCTTTAGGCTGGATAGGAAAAAAAAGTCCCGGTTTCTGATCAGAACCTTTTGAATCCCGAACAGCGGCACACTGGTTTTTCTTTTTCTTTTTCTTTTTTTAATAGAGAAATGATGTGACTGTCAAAACCCAAAAGCTTTTAAAGCTAAATATGTGTGTAAAGTGAGTGAAAGACCCAATCCAGCCCAGATGATTCAACTTTTACATTTCAAATGGAATAAACTTTGAAGCTCTGAAACAACTGGAACGGCTGGAATGGCTGAAGTCATTTAGCATTAATAGAATATTTAATAGAATTATTATAGAAGCCAGCCTGAATTGAATATTTTATTATCGAGATATTAGTACTAAAATGTAGTGTTTTGTATCGGTGACATAATTCAGTAATAATTAAACACAGCAACAGCACCGTTTTAATGTATTTTGCAACGCTACCCTACATAGTGTTCAGTATTATGATGAACAGCTGACAGGCGCTGTTGTGACAGGTACATACAGGCAGGTAAACATCAGGATGCTGCTAAAGCACACACACGCACAGACACACGGGTTTGCCTCATCCTTTATTCACTTGTTATTCACTCTTGTCCTCTTGCCCTTGGAAGGGATTTCTTCCTGGTCTCTACTGTAGCCGTTACTCTTTCTCTCTGTGTGTGTGTATATACACTTTCTGTGTGTGTGTGTGTGTGTGTGTGTGTGAGAGTGTGTGTGTGTATACAGTTTCTCTCTGTCTGTGTGTGTGTGTACAGTATACACTTTCTGTGTGTGTGTGTGTGTGTGTGTGTGTGTGTATACACTTGACTAATTGTGAATTCTAAATACTAGTCCTTCTCAAGAAATTAGCATATTGTGATAAAGTTCATTATTTTCTGTAATGTACTGATAAACATTAGACTTTCATATATTTTCGATTCATTATACACAACTGAAGTAGTTCAAGCCTTTTGTTGTCTTATACTGATAATTTTGGCAAAAAAGTAAAGAAAAACCAAAAATCCCCATCTCAAAAAATTAGCATATTTCATCCGACCAATGAAAAAAAAAGTGTTTTTAATACAAAAAAAGTCAACCTTCATATAATTATTTTCAGTTATGCATTCAATACTTGGTCGGGAATCCTTTTGCAGAAATGACTGCTTCAATGCGGCGTGGCATGGAGGCAATCAGCCTGTGGCACTGCTGAGGTGTTATGGAGGCCCAGGATGCTTCAATAGCGGCCTTAAGCTCATCCACAGTGTTGGGTCTGGTGTCTCTCAACTTTCTCTTCACAATATCTCACAGATTCTCTATGGGGTTCAGGTCAGGAGAGTTGGCAGGCCAATTGAGCACAGTAATACCATGGTCAGTAAACCATTTAGCAGTGGTTTTGGGACTGTGAGCAGGTGCCAGGCCGTGCTGAAAAATGAAATCTTCATCTCCATAAAGCTTTTCAGCAGATGGAAGCATGAAGTGCCCCAAAATCTCCTGATGGCTAGCTGCATTGACCCTGCCCTTGATAAAACACAATGGACCAACACCAGCAGCTGACATAGCACCCCAGACCATCACTGACTGTGGGTACTTGACACTGGACTTCAGGCATTTTGGCATTTCCTTCTCCCCAGTCTTCCTTCAGACTCTGGCACCTTGATTTCCGAATGACATGCAAAATTTGCTTTCATTCGAAAAAAGTACTTTGGACCACTGAGCAACAGTCCAGTGCTGCTTCTCTGTAGCTCAGCTCAGGCGCTTCTTCCACTGTTTCTGGTTCAAAAGTGGCTTGACCTGGGGAATGCGGCACCTGTAGCCCAGTCCACTGCTTCCACAGGTCCCCCACAGTCTGGAATCGGCCCTTCTCCACAATCTTCCTCAGGGTCCAGTCACCTCTTCTGGTTGTGCAGCGTTTTCTGCCACACTTTTTCCTTCCCACAGACATCCCGCTGAGGTGCATTCTGGGTACAGCCTATTCGCTCAGATTTCGTTCTGTCTTACCCTCTTGCTTGAGGGTGTCAACGATGGCAGTCAGGTTTTACCCATGATTGCGGTTTTGAGTAATGAACCAGGCTGGGAGTTTTTAAAAGCCTCAGGAATCTTTTGCAGGTGTTTAGAGTTAATTGGTTGATTCAGATGATTAGGTTAATAGCTCGTTTAGAGTACCTGTTCATGATATGCTAATATTTTGAGATAGGAATTTTGGGTTTTCATGAGCTGTACGCCAAAATCATCAGTATTAAAACAATAAAAGACCTGAAATATTTCAGTTGGTGTGCAATGAATCTAAAATATATGAAAGTTTAATTTTTATTAGTACATTACAGAAAACAATGAACTTTATTACAATATACTAATTTTTTGAGAAGGACTCCTTTAATCTGCTTGAACAGAAAATCTTGACCCTTGACCTCCTTCGGGTTTGGTGCTGGAGGGTCACGTGTTTAATTTTGCGTGTTTTTTTACACACTCAGTAAAAAGGATGGTTTAGTATTTCTCTCCACAAAGGTAGAGTTCACCCTATTGTTATTACCTCTGGATAATTATTGGACCTCGGAACAGAAAAGTTTATTCTCAAGCTGCTTCTCCCGTCAATGTCCAGTAACATCCTGTAATTCCTGAGAGTCTATTTGCATATTCATTTACATTTTAAATTATTATTATTATTATTATTATTGTTGTTGTTGTTGTTGTTGATGATAATAATAATAAGAAGAAGAATGTCTTGGCTGCTGGTGTCTTGTCCCCTTTGCCTATGTATGATGTATTGAATACAACTGTTCAAGTTTGAAGTTCCAAGAATGAGCTGTTGATTTTAAACACACAACCTTGTTAAGAAGGCTGAATTATTATGAATGTTGATCACTGTGTTGATTTGATGATGGAAAACAAGGGCATTGACACACAACAGCACAACTTCATGGACACTTCAGTACAAGCACTGAAAGTTCTTCTACCACACAGGACATACTCATGCTCTTTTTTGTGCTGCCCAAATGCACCTTCTGTTTACTACTTTAGCCCCTAGGATATTTTTAGAGGGCGGGTGGTCAGGTGCTGGATTACTAATCCTGAGGTCAGCGGTTGTCGCTGCTGACCCCCCCCCCCACAGCATTTAACTGGGTTATCGAAGGCCGGCCATATCTCTCATTGTCTGTGGTGAGAGCTTCTTGCAGAAGAACCATTGCTGACTTTGCTAAAGAGGAGCCGCATGGCCACCACTGTGTTTCTGCCCTGCGATGGCCTCACAAGCTCTTCTGGCTGTTCTCTGACCTCGCCAGAGTCGGCTGAGATAGGTGACAGACTCTCCACGACCCTAATTAGGATGAAGCAGTTCAGTGAATGAATGGATGATATTCTGAGACTAATTTATAATTTCTTGTTGTAAATGAATTCCCTTAAAAAACTAAACATTAATTTCCCTCCACTTCACAATTCCAATTCCAATTATATGAATTCATGCACCAATCATAACGGTATAAACCCTGAAACTTCCGTCTGTCTGCCCTGTTAATAGCATCTCTCTGTAACCATTCAGAGTTCAATTAGCTCACACTAGCCATGTGACTCTAGTTTGTGGTCAAGGTGTAAAAACTGCTGCTACTCCACAGCTGGGACACGTGACTCACAAAGACAGGAAATGTGAAAAGTACCTAGATGGGCATCGTTCTGTTCCTTAAACGGTGTTTTATTTTATCAGTATCATATGAATATATCTATATTTTGTAGATAACCTTTTTTTAGAGAATTAAAGTGTTGGTTCCTGTAAAAACGTGTGTGTGTGTGTGTGTGTGTGTGTGTGTGTGTGTGTGTGTGCGTGCGTGTGTGTGTCTACCCACTAACATGCCCTCCATGGAGGATGAAGGCCCTCGAGCAGAGGTTGGCAACCTAAAATGTTCAACGAGCTATATTGGACCAAAAAACTAAAAACAAATCTGTCTAGAGCCGCAAAAAATTAAAATCCTTATACAAGCCTTATATGAAGGCAGCCCGGGCTGTGAGTGTATATATTCGCTATACAGTAGGCCCTCGACATTCGCGAGGGTTCGGTTCCAAGCCCTCTCGCTAATCGAGATAATACGCAAGTTCTGTACTCGGAAGTAAAACCCCATGTAACACGTCACATCGCGAATGAGCAGCCGGAAATAAAATACTGTGTATCTATTATTATGCGCTAAAATATGCTTCTTAAACTCATTCTTTAGACAGTCTTACTCATAATACAGTATTAATGTAGTAAAATATAGTAATGATTAAGAAAAACTTTTCAATTTTTACTCTTATTTTTATTGATGATAAAATATAAACATTATACAGCATATACTATTGTAAAGCACTCGTTTTAAAGTCTTTTTCAATTATTATTCCAGTACAGTACTTAAGTTAATGTTTGTGTGTGAGAGTTTGTGTTCTGTAGCATGTTTAACAAATGATACCAAAAGGATAAACTTTATAACAGTACGATTCATGTCCTTTTACATTGAACTTGGAGTGACGTCTTGGAGTGACGTCTCCAAGATGGCGCTGCCTAGAGGGCAATGTCGCGGAGTTCTCAGAGTCAAATTGTTTCTTTGTTCGTTTTAATTTGTTTTATTTGTTTCTTCATGTTTTGCACTATGCTCGTCTATGATCGGGTCAACCCTACTACAGCTATGAACAGCTTCAGCTTCGGGCAACTAAGTATGCAACAACTTCTATCGTGGACTTCTCAGATTCTCCGGCTCTTGGTTAGCACTTCCGGCCATACTGCTTGAAAATGTTCAGTCCCTGCAAAATAAGATGGACGAGCTTCATGCTCAGATTGCAGCGCAGAGGGATCTACAGGATTGTGTTTCTGTGAAACATGCGAAACATGTTTCACAGAAACACAATCCTGTGAAACATGTGAAACATGGCTCGAGGAGAGTATACCCGATAAGGCGATTATACCAGCCGGCTACACGGCCTACATCCCCTGCAATCCCAAGCGCCGGAGTAGTCGTTTGGCCCCTTCCTGCCTTGGCTTATTGCTAGCTGGGATGCGGCTCGCATTGAGCTGCCTACCATAGCACATTGGCTCTACTAATAGCATGTTAGCCTTGCTTAGTTATACACACCCGAAGATACTCCGATCTTATAGCTGTAGTAGAGTCGACCGGTCGTAGACGAGCATAGTGCAAAACATGAACAAACAAAACAAGAAATAAAACAAATTAAAACGAACAAAGAAGAAATTTGACTCCGAGAACTCCGCGACATCGCCTTCTGGGCAGCACCATCTTGGAAACGTCACTCCAAGTTCAATGTAAAAGGACATGAAGAGTACTGTAATAAAGTTTATCCTTTTGGTATTGTTAAACATGCTACAGAACATAAAACCTCACGCATAAACATGAACTTAGGTATTGTACTGGAATAATAATTGAAAAAGATTTTAATACAATAGTTCAGAGAAAACCGTCGTTTCTCAGGAGAAACCTATGCGCCTGAGTGGTGTTATAGAGCTTAACTGGTAATTAAAACACAAAAAAAGAAGCTCATTGACAACTTGTGTGTGAATGAGGAAAAAGGGGCAGGACATCAGCTCAACCAATCAGAAGAAAGGAGGACAGCCATTGGCTGAATTTGAATCACGTGCCAGTTGCTCGGCAGTCAGCGAATACTCAAACTGCGGGTGCAAAATACTGTATTGACTTCCATTACTATATTAATGTATTATGTTTTGTTGCATTGGTGAAATTATATATATTTCTTTAGTGAATTTCAATCTGTAAAATTATTCTCATATTATTTTAATCTTTATTATCATCATCTTTAATATTTTTTTCATTTTATCACACTGATTTATTCTAGAGAATTACCAAACAGGCTTCTCACTTATTTTTTTTTCCCTCAGTGCAAACCGTCCACCTGAAGAAGGTGCTTAAAGCATTGAAATGTCATTCACCTTCACCAACAGACCGGACAACGCAATAAAACACGACAACAAAATATAAACAATCAGCAAATTCAAACTACACAAAACCTGGATCCCAAATTCAAAGCATTAGTTAAAAATATGTATAATTCAATTAGAACTGTCCACCATCTCCACAATGGAGCGGATTCCAATAAAATGCATCCAACCATTAACAAAGTCCAAGAGTTACTGACCACTGCAATTAGTCCAGTCCTCCCTACCCAGAGAATGGGGTGCTTTATTTGACACCGCCAGTAGATTGGCTAGGAGAGCTCTAGGGAAGAGGCTAACACAAGATACCCTGGACACGACCAGAGCAATGCTGATATCTCTGGTACAAGACAAATATAATCCAGAAACACGGCACACTGATCGGGCAGCTCCACCCGAGGTGGAGACAACGGAGGATTTTCCTCCTCTGATAGCTGCCCTCACAGAAGAACCTGTTCCTTTACCCCGACGAACTCCCAGGAAGGGAGCTAGACAACCCGAGGGTAACAACCCCTGTGTGTGTATGGAAGAAGACACCCAAATCCATATAAACACAGAAGGACTGGCCCCCCAAAATATGGGACAATCCACTGACAAGCCCACACAAACATCTGGAAGCTCCAAGATATCCACCTGAACCGATGTCGCTCAGATAAACACTAATACATGGTGAAAACACAGGGAGAGGGCAAAACTCCCTGAAACTCATCCACACAGTGTCTATACACGTCCCTCCCCAGACAGTAACAACTGAGCAGCAGGAGCCCATACACTTCATCTCCACAGGTTCCAACAAAAAACATGGAAGGGAAATAATGACCTTTCCCCTGACCCCAACCCCTCCATTACACCCCATGAAAACAAATAAGACGAGGGTTTCCAAAAACAATCTTCCTTGATAGATACGACTCAGGGAACACCCAACACAGGCTTTAGGCCAAGCAAACACATGAAATCCAAAAGAAAATTAAAAGATTGGTCCTTATCAGTGAGAAATAAAAATAATACTGAATACAACTAAATTGAACAAGAAGACCAACAATTTGACAGTATAATAAGATAGATAAACTAAATTTATTTAACAACATTGTTATAAACAAAGTCATGTATTAATAAAAAAAATACAAATTATTAATCCTACTTCTGGTGTTGCATGGTCTTACTGTTGCTGCAGTTTATGTGACAGGAAGCGCCATTTCCATCCTTTTTGCAAAATCTATCAACATCTGTCCTTCTGCGTTGCTGTCCTGGATACCAAACCTGCCCATCACTTCCTCATCCCCTCTGTTGCCTGCACCAACATGTCCATTGAAGTCTGCACCAATGACCACTCTTTCACCTCTGGGGGTACTCTGCATCACTTCATCTAAGTCACTCCAGAATCTCTCCTTCTCTTCTCGCTCACATCCTGCCTGTGGGGCATAAGCACTAACAACATTGAGCATTACACCTTTGATTTCTAACTTGAGACTCATCACTCTGTCTGACACTCTTTTCACTTTTAGAACATTCCTGACAAACCCCTCCTTCAAGATGACTCCTACTCCATTTCTCTTCCCATCCACAACCATGATAAAATAGCTTAAACCCTGCTCCTAAACTTTTAGCTTTGCTACCTTTCCACCTGGTCTCCTGAACACACAGTATGTCCACCTTCCTCCTCTGCATCATGTCAGCCAGCTCTCTACCTTTTCTTTGCATATTCCAACATTCAAAGTCCCCACTCTCAGTCCGAGACTCATGCCTTACCTCTTCTCTCTATGCCTACGGACACGCCTCCCACCTCTCCTTCTTCGACGTCTTCGACCAACAGTAGTCCAATTTCCATCAGCACCCTGTTGATTGACAGCACTGATGGCGGTCGTTGTTAACCCGGGCCTCGACCGATCCGGTATGGGGGGTAATACTTCTGATTTGCATCATAAAAGTTTGGCATTGGTTTTACGTCGGATGCCCTTCCTGACACAACCCTCTGCATTTCTCCGGGCTTGGGAACGGCATGAGGGGGAGAGACACTGGTTAGTGCCCCCCCCCCACCTCATGGCTGCATTGAGGGAAATTTACCTCTTTACTCAAAAACTCGTGCAGTCAGTCTGTGGCTGTTCTAATCCAATAAAATTTGTTTGTCTCAGACCCACCCGCATACTGGCGTACAGAAAGGATTGGCTCTACGCTGCGCGCCACAGTGAGGTGACATTGAAAATAGATGCATAGATTTAAATGCGCAAGATTTATTCATCTGTTTTTGTTTTATTTGATGGCTTTTTTTTTTGCATTTTTATTTAAATGACAGTGAAATAACTAGTCATTCTCAAAAAAATTTGAATATTGTGATAAAGATATTTATTTTCTGTAATGTCCTGATAAAAATTAAACTGTCGTATATTTTAGACTCATTGCACACCGACTGAAATGTTTCAGGTCTTTTGTTTTAATACTGATAATTTTGTCATACAGCTCATGAAAACCCAAAATTCCTATCTCAAAAATTAGCATATCATGAAAAGGTACTCTAAACGAGCTTCTTCTCCTTTCAGCTTTTCCCGTCAGGGGTCGCCACAGCGAATCATCTGCCTCCATCTCACCCTATCCTTAGCATCTTCTTCTCTTACACCAACGACCTTCATGTCCTCCTTCACCACATCCATGAATCGTCTCTTTGGTCTTCGAGGCCTTCTGTCTGGTAGTTCCAACCTCAGCATCCTACTATCAATATATTCACTATCCCTCCTCTGTATATGTCCAAACCAGCTCAATCGAGCCTCTCTGACTTTGTCTCCAAAACGTCTTAAATATGCTGTCTCTCTGATCTGCTCATTCTTGATCCTATCCATCCTCGTTACTCCCAAAGAGAACCTCAACATTTTCATCTCTGCTACCTCCAGCTCTGACTCCTGTCTTTTTCCCAGGGCCACTGTTTCTAAACCATACAACACCGCTGGTCTCAACACCGTCTTGTACACTTTTCCTTTGTTCTAATATTAAGTTTGGTGTTTCACAAGGTTCCGTCTTAAGCCAGTTGCTTTTTCTAAATATATGCTTCTTTAAATAATACACATGATCATGCTATCACATTTAAAGAATTTGGCAGATGTGCTTATCCGGAGCAACTTACAATTCTCTTTTTTTTGTACAACTGGCCAATTGAGGGTTTGACGGCTTGCCAAGTGCCCCAACAGTGGTGAACCACCAACCCGCAGAGCAGTAACCCATTGCCTTAACCAAGCCACCACTGCTCTGTTACAAAGGTGTGAAAAACTGTTTCACCTTCCTGATTTATTCCATTTAACATGTCTGTCACACCTAAATAGTTCAGATCAAACAAATTAAAATATAAGACAAATACAACACAAGTTAACAATAAACCAGTTTTTTTAATGTAGGTGTTTATAATTAAGTCAGAAAAAATCCAAGCCTGTACAGCCCTGTGTGAAAAAGGGTTGCTTCCTAAAACTAATAACTGATTGAGCCACTCGGCAGCAATAACCGCAAGCAAGCATTTGTGATGACTTGTCATGAGTCTTTCAGCGAGCTGTGGAGGAATTTTGATCCACTTGAGCCTTGCATCTTTTTCTTTTCCTTTCGGCTGTTCCCTTCAGGGGTCGCCACAGTGAATCATCTGCCTCCATCTCACCTTATCTTCCGCATCTTATACCAACTACCTTCATGTCCTCCCTCACCACATCCATAAATATTCTCTAAGCCTTCTGTCTGGTAGTTCTAACCTCAGCATCTTACTACCAATATACTCACTATCCCTCCTCTGTACATGTCCAAACCATCTCAATCTAGCCTCTCTGACTTTGTCTCCAAAATGTCTTTCATGTGCTGTCCCTCTGATGTGCTCATTCCTGATCCTATCCATCCTTGTTACTCCCAAAGACAACCTCAACATTTTCATCTTTGCGACGTCCAGCTCTGCCTCCTGTCTTTTCCCCAGGGCCACTGTTTCTAAACCATACAACATCGTTGGCCTCAACACCGTCTTGTACACTTTTCTTTTCAATCTTGCCAATACCCTCCTATCGCACATCACACCGGACACTTTTCTCCAACCATTCCAACCTGCCTGCACATGCTTCTTCATCTGTTTTCCACACTCTCCATTGCTCATGATTGTTCAGCCTAAGTACTTAAAATCCTCCACCTTCCTTATCTCTGCTCCATGTAACCTCACCGTTCCTCTTGGGTCCTTCTCATTCATGCACATGAATTCTGTCTTACTGAGGCTAACCTTCATTCCCCTCCTTTCCAGGGCATACCTCCACCTCTCTAGATTTCCCTGCACTTGTTCTCTGCTCTCACTACAAATCACAATGTCATCTGCAAACATCATAGTTCATGGGGAATCTTGTCTAACCTCGTCTGTCAGCCTGTCCATCACCATAGCAAACAAGAAGGGGCTCAGAGTTGACCCTTGATGCAGTCCCACCTCCACCTTGAACTGTTCTGTCACACCGACAGCACACCTCACCACTGTCTTACATCTCTCATACATGTCCTGCACCACTCTAACGTACTTCTCTGCCACTCCAGACTTCCTCATGCAATACCACAATTCCTCTCTAGGCACCCTGTCATATGCTTTCTCCAAATCCACAAAGGCACAATGCAGCTCCGTCTCACCTTCTCTGTACTTCTCTATTAACATCCTCAAAGCAAACACTGCATCTGTGGTGCTCTTTCTTGGCATGAAGCCAAACTGCTGTCAAACAACTCCCAAATGCTGACCTCTGCCCTTAGTCTAGCTTCCACTATTCTTTTCCATAACTTCATCATATGGCTCATCAACTTTTTCCCTCTGTAATTGCCACAACTCTGCACATCTCCCTTGTTCTTAAAAATGGGCACCATCACACTTCTCCATTTCTCTGGCATCCCCTCACTGTCTAAGACCTTGTTGAATGTTCTTGTCAGGAAAGCTACTGCTACCTCTCCAAGACACTTCCATACCTCCACCGGTATGTCATCAGGACCAACTGCCTTTCCATTCTTCATTCTCTTCAATGCCCTCCTCACTCCACCCTTACTAATCTTTGCTACTTCCTGGTCCTCAACAGTCACCTCTTCTACTCTTTATTCTCTCTCATTTTCCTCATTCATCAGCTCTTCCAAGTACTCTTTCCATCTTCCCAGCACACTTCTGTAATCAGTCAATACATTTCCCTCTCTGTCCTTAATCACTCTAACTTGCTGCACGTCTTTCCCATCTCTATTTCTCTTCTGTGCTAATCTGTATAAATAATTTTCTCCCTCTTTACTTTCCAACCGAGCATAGAAGTAATCATACGCCCTCTGTTTGGCCTTTGACACCGCTACCTTTGCCTTACACTGTGTCTCCCTGTGCTCCTGTTTACTCTCTTCGGTCCTCTCAATGTCCCAGTTCTTCTTAGCTAACCTATTCCTTTGTACACAATCTTGCACTTCCTCATTCTACCACAAAGTCTCCTTATCTACTCTCCTTCCAGATGACACACCAAGTATTCTCCTACCTGTCTCCCTGATCACATTAGCTGTAGTTGTCCAGTCATCTGGAAGCCCTTCCTGACCACTCAAAGCCTGCTCCTTGAAGACAACCCGACACGCTTCCTTTTTCAGCTTCCACCACTTTGTCTTCTGCTCTGCCTTTGTCTTCACCTTCCTCACCATCAGCGTCATCCTGCACACCACCATCGTATGCTGTTTGGCAACACTCTCACCTGCTATTATTTTGCAGTCACTGACTTCCTTCAAATTACATCACCTGCACAAGATGTAGTCTACCGGTGTGCTCCTACCTCCGCTTTTATAAGTCACCATATGCTCCTGTCTCTTCTTGAAGAAAGTATTCACCACAGCCATTTCCATCCTTTTTGCAAAATCTACTAACATCTGTCCTTCTGCGTTCTTGTCCTGGATACCAAACCTGCCCATCACTTCCTCGTCCTCTCTGTTTCCTGCACCAACATGTCCATTGAAGTCTGCCCCAATGACCACTCTTTCACCTCTGGGGATACTCTGCATCACTTCATCTAAGTCACTCCAGAATCTCTGCTTCTCTTCTAGCTCACATCCTGCCTGTGGGGCATAAGCACTAACAACATTGAGCATTACACCTTTGATTTCTAACTTGAGACTCATCACTCTGTCTGACACTCTTTTTACGTCTAGAACATTCCTGACAAACCCCTCCTTCAAGATGACTCCTACTCCATTTCTCTTCCCATCCACACCATGATAAAATAGCTTAAACTCTGCTCCTAAACTTTTAGCTTTGCTACCTTTCCACCTGGTGTCCTGAACACACAGTATGTCCACCTTCCTCCTCTGCATCATGTCCGCCAGCTCTCTACCTTTTCCTGTCATAGTTCCAACATTCAAAGTCCCTACTCTCAGTGCCAGACTTATGCCTTTCCTCTTCTCTCTCTGCCTACGGACACGCCTCCCGCCTCTGCTTTTTGGACGTCTTTGACCAACAGTAGTCCAATTTCAACCAGCACCCTGTTGATTAACAGTACTGATGGTGGTCATTGTTAACCCGGGCCTCGACCGGTATGAAATTTGTCTTTATGATTTGCATTTTGTATTCTGGCAAAAGTTTTACACCGGATGCCCTTCCTGTCACAACCCTCTGTGTTTATCTGGGCTTGGGACCGGCGTGAGGGCGGGCACTTGTTTGTGCCCCCCTCACGGCTGCAATATATTATATATATATATATATATATATAATATATACCTACACACACACACACACACGGTAGGCCCTCAATATTCGTGGGAGTTTGGTTCCGGCCCCTCCCGCGAATCAAGATAATCCGAGAGTTCTGTTCCCGGAAGTAAAACCCCATGCATCATGTTACATGCGCGAATGATCAACCGGAAGTAAACTACTGTGTATCTATTACATGCGCTAAAATATGCTTCTTAAACACATTCTATAGACAGTCTTACTCTTTAATTCAGTATTAATGTACTAAAATATAGTACTGATTAAGAAAAAACTTTTAATTTTTTACTGTGATATCCATCCATCCATCTATCCATCCATCGCCTGAAGATAATCATCTGAACTGTTGTAAAGCTGTAGTATTAAAGTCTTTTTCAATTATTATTCCAGTACAGTGCCTAAGTTAATGCTTAGAATGTTTCATAGCCACGGAGGAGCTCAGCCACGCCCCTCAGCCAGAGCGGACAGTTAGAGAACATAGCAGTCAAAATCAAAGTCCCTCAAAAACACAGATCATAACAAAAAACATAAAAGAACATGAAATGTCATTAGATAAACAAAATAAAATGATAAATATGCTACACCACAGTAAATAAAATCACACACATACATTCTAAACATTAAACTTAGGTACTGTACTGGAATAATGATTGAAAAAGACTTTAATACTGGAGTGCTTTCGGATGATTATTTCTCTTCAGGCACTTCAGAGGAAACTGTTGTTTCTTCAGGAGAAAGTCTTATTTCTACAGAAGAGACCGCCAACGTCATTACCTTTTCTAGCGTTTAGCCAGAGAAGACGCACAGTGTTTGAGTGGCATCATAGAGCTTAACTGGTAATTAAAACACACTTAAAAATAAAAAAAGAGGCTCATTGAAAACTTGTGCGCGAATGAGGAAAAAGAGCGTTACATCTCAACCAATCAGTAGGAAGGAGGACAGCCATTGGCTGAATTTGAGTGACGTGTCAGTTGCTTGGCAGTCCGCGAATTCTCAAACCGTGAGTGTAAAACCGCGAATAGTCAAGGGCCTACTATATATATTCTATAATCACCTGAAGAGAGAGGATGGTTTCACCACCCCTCGAAACAGATCTGTAGTGATAAATGGAGTTTCAATAGAAAGTCTTTGTCCTGTCCTTTATTTTTGTTTATTTGCTCTACCAAAAAGTATTGAGCACTCTCCTACAGAAGGATCTACTCAGAAAATCCTATATATATATATATATATATATATATATATATATATATATATATATATACATATATATATATATATATATATATACATACATATATATACACACACACATACACATACATATACACACACAGACAGGGATCCTTCGCTACTTCGCGCGGCTTCAGTGCATCGCGTTTTTTATAAAAAAAATAAATATTCATCGAATTAAAAAAAAGGAAATGAAGGGAATAAGGGAAAAGTTAAGGAAAATGCCACAAAAGCAAGGCCAAAACCCTAGACAAACAAAACAAAAAACCCAAAATCTCCCATCAAAACTGCTTATACTTGCGGATACGACACAGAGCCCTGGTCGAAGCAGTGACCCACGGTAGGGCTGGTATGGGAACATGTACAACGCCACAGTATGGGAAGGCCAAGGGGAAGGAGAGACGGCGATTGGTGCAGGAGGAGGTGAGGGCAGAAGTGGAGGAGAGGAGGAGCAGCAGAGCAGTCGGCCTAAGGCAGCAGGGTGCCTGGACAAGGTGGGAGCAGGCCATGGAACGAAAAGTCACATGGGCAGAGCTTTGGCGGGCAGAGCCGCACCGAATAAAGTTCCTTGTCCAAGCGGTCTATGACATTCTGCCCAGTCCATCAAACCTCTCCATTTGGGGTAGAATAGAGTCTCCCAACTGCCCGCAGTGCTCAGGCAGAGGCACGTTGGAGCACATTCTGAGCTACTGTCCAGTAGCCCTTGGGCAGGGGCGGTACACCTGGCGCCACAACCAGGTTCTGAAACCCATTGCGGAAGTCATCAGCATGGGAATCAGCAAAAGCAGCAGACGGTCCTGCCCCACCACTCAGTTGATCACCTTTGTGAAGGTGGGTGAGAAGTTGGGAAAAACCGCAGGAGCCAGGAATCCATCGGGGCTACTGGCAACCGCAAAAGACTGGCAGCTGTCTGTTGACCTGGAGAAACAACTCAAGTTCCCCAAGTGTATTGTCTCAACCACCCTGAGGCCAGACATCCTTCTGGTGTCAAAGGAGACAAAGAGCATCATCTTGATGGAGCTCACCGTGCCATGGGAGGACCGACTGGATGAGGCCCATGAGAGAAAGAAGACCAAATATGAAGATCTGGTCGTAGGCTGCCGTAAGCAGGGCTGGGAGGCACAGTGTATGCCCATCGAGGTTGGCTGCAGAGGGTTCGCAGGCCAATCACTCTATAAAACCTTGAGTGTGCTGGGCATTACGGGGATAGAGAGGAGAAGAGCCATCAAGAGGATCACTGAGGAAGCAGAGAAAGCCTCGAGATGGCTGTGGATTAGGAGAGGAGATCCATGGAAAGTAAAAGCCACCTGAACACAAGTCGGGTCTGATCAACCATGGCTGGGTCGCCTGGGCGAGGGTGTCTGATGTTGAAAGACCCGAAACATCCGAGGACCTCAGGTTACATCACTGATGATGTGTTCAGGAGCATCCTAGAGATGTATCATAACAATATTGTTGCATCTGTGTGCCGTCCTCTTCTCATGCAATACCATCTGTATGCGTGTATTTATATTTTATTTACATCTCATGCAGTATTTTTAAATGTTTAATTGTTATTATAAGCATTTATTGCATTGAATATGTATATTGATATTATATACACATACGTCAGTTGGGGGGGGTGATCCTACTTCGTGGATTTCAATTACCCATGGAAAGTGAGTGATCCCTGTATATATATATATATATATATATATATATATATATATATGATTTTCTGAGTAGATCCTTCCGTAGGAGAGTGCTCAATACTTTTTGGTAGAGCAAATAAACAAAAATAAAGGACAGGACAAAGACTTTCTATTGAAACTCCATTTATCACTACAGATCTGTTTCGAGGGGTGGTGAAACCATCCTCTCTCTTCAGGTGATTATAGATTATATTATATTCTGCTATAATCACCTGAAGAGAGAGGATGGTTTCACCACCCCTCGAAACAGATCTGTAGTGATAAATGGAGTTTCAATAGAAAGTCTTTGTCCTGTCCTTTATTTTTGTATATATATATATATATATATATATATATATATATATATATATATATATATATATATATATATATATATATATATGTGTATATTACACACATATACACACACACCACTTTCAGTAGTTAACTGGGACCGAGATATCCCTGCCACCACCAAATTCTGTGAAGTAGGATCAATCCCCCCACCAATGTATATGTACATGTATACAATATCAACAAATACTTATTCAGTGCTATAATGCTTATAATAACAATTAAACATTCAAAAAACCGCATAAGATGTAAATAAAATAAATACACACATACAGATGGTATTGCATGAGAAGAAGACACGCATACAGACGCGCACATGCATTCAGATGCGCACCTAAAAAATGTAAGTTGTTTTGATGGGAGGTTTTGGGTTGTTTTTTTGCATAATTGGCCTTGTTTTGTGGCATTTTCTTTAATTTTCTTCCTGCTCATCCTTAATGTCCTTATTTTTTAATTTAATGGAAATTTTTTAAAAAGCCCGCAATGCACTGAAGCTGCATGGATTGAAGCACGAAGTAGCGAGGGATGCATGCACATTATATATAAAATACACACACCTCAACTTGACTTGCGAGTGTCCCTAATAACAAATTTTCCATGACACGAGCTTTGATCCCACTAAAAATCTGCCCTATCCAACCAGCAACTTTTCGAATTTCAAGCTCTGCTGGGGAAATGGCTTTTCCGGGCCAATTAGCCTTGTATTACTTCCACGTGTACTCTTCCACGCCCCGTGAACGCCTTGTGCAATGCTTCTCAATTATTTTCTCTAATGCCTCCTATGGTAGGAGGGGGCATAAAAAAAAAAAACATCTCCAAAAATAAATAATAATATTTACTGCACTTCATTTGCATTTTTAAATGTGGCAGAAGTTTTACGCCGGATGCCCTTCCTGTCGCAACCCTCTGCATTTATCCGGGCTTGGGACCGGCATAAGGGGGGAGAGACACTGGTTAGTGCCCCCCCCCCGCCTCATGGCTGCAAAGAAGAAGAAGAAGAATTTACTGCACTTCATATCGTTTGCTCAGTGCCCCCCTGTGCAGCTCCTCTTTACGAAAGTCAGCAATAGTTTTTTTTTACATGAACCTCTCACTATAGACAGTGAGAGACATGGCCAGCCTTTGATAACCCAGTTAGCTGCACTGGGGAGGACAGTGACAACCTTGTGGAGAGAGGGACTCAAACCCCCAACCTTAGGATCAACAATCCAACAATCCAGGGGCATACCACTAGACCAGGGGTCGGCAACCCGCGGCTCCGGAGCCGTGTGCGGCTCTTTCACCTTTCTGGTGCGGCTCCATGGCTTTTCAAAATAAAGTTGTGCTTTACGGTGGCTGAGTTACTCATACAGCAAAGGGCCGGTGTGGGTGCAGGTTTTCACTTCAGCCAGACAATAGCCACACCTTCCACCTGTTCCCACCAATCACTGATCATCAAAAGAAAAGAAAAAAACCCTAGAGTGGACATTACTATTTCAATTCTGAATTGGAGCCATCTTCGTGAGCCACCTTGCTTTAAGTCTTAAACAGTCATGTGATCCCACCAAGATGGCCCCACTTCAGAATTGAAAGAGTGATGTCCAATCTAGGTTTTTTTTCCACCTGAATGATCTGGGTACCCTTCCAATGCTCTTTTCGGGTTGAAAATTACATAGATGAAAATTAAGAGTCACAGATGTGGGCGGATATTTATTTGGTGTGGGCGGGGTGATTTTGTGTGTGTCCACAAGAACACAAGAACACACACACAAAATCACCCCGCCCACACCAAATAAATATAAAAGAGCCCTAAAAGAGCTCATGGCAAGCAGCAGCGCGGTGAGAGAGAGATTTTTTTCTGCCACCGGGGTTTGTAATTCAGGAACAGAAATCACAGCTGAAGGAAGGAGATGTGGATGAGATTTGTTTATACACAGCAATCTCCAGATTAAATAACTGTCCTCACAGTGACAAAATAAAAGACTGGGTGTGGTTCAGTCTCCACTCTGAGAATGGGTCGGTCAGTGCAGCATTAAGCATTAATATTATTTAAAAGAATGTTGAGCAGGCTCCTTCTTAAAATAAGTCTTCAAATAATTTTCTGTGTTATCATTTTTGTAAATTAAAACTATGACAAAACAACATTAATATAACGAATAAAGAAAAGAAGATCCACGAAGGACGTGATTGGTGAGGTTGGCAACCCAACCCGTTACACATCTGGCTGCAGCCCGTCCCGCACTTCGTGGGATGGATATTCTTTTTCTTTATAAAAACACAAGAAGCATTCGAACACATTCATTCATTTTCTGAACCGCTTAATTCTAATTCGGGTCGCGGGGAGGCTGGCGATTTTTTTTTTTTAATGTAAATGTTTTTGTTGCAAGCAGAATTGTAATTTAATGGTCTCTGCAGTCGTTTAAATCAATGTAACATATTAACATGAAGGAAAAAGGGGAAAAACATTATATGCAGTGTGATTTGATTTAAAATGTCAAAAAAGCATTTGTGGCTCCCAGTGTTTTCTTTAATGTGGAAAACGGGTCCAAATGGCTCTTTGAATGGCAAAGGTTGCCAACCCCTGCACTAGACCATCACTGCCCCTACATATTTATAGCCAAAAGGAAAAGAAGATGACCAAGGTATAATATTGTAATGTAGATGTAGTGCTTACAGACAAGTACAGTGGCCAAGTGTCTCGTATTTATTTTATCTTCTTTTAGCACACAGGTAGACTACATCTTGTGCAGGCGATGTAATTTGAAGGAAGTCAAGTGACTGCAAAGTAGTAGCGGGTGAGAGTGTTGCCAAACAGCATAGGATGGTGTTGTGCAGGATGATGCTGATGGTGAGGAAGGTGAATAAGGCAAAGACAGAGCAGAAGACAAAGTGGTGGAAGCTGAATAAGGAGGAGTGTCAGGTTGTCTTCAAGGAGGAGTTGAAACAGGCTTTGGGTGGTCAGGAAGTGCTTCCAGATGACTGGACAGCTAATGTGATCAGGGAGACAGGTAGGAGAATACTTGGTGTGTCATCTGGAAGGAAAGTAGATAAGGTGGTGGAATGAGGAAGTGCAGGAGTGTGTACAAAAGATGTTAGATAAGAAGTGGGACTTTGAGAGGACCGAAGAGAGTAAACAGGAGTACAGGGAGACACAGCGTAAGGCAAAGGTAGCGGTGTCAAAGGCCAAACAGAGGGCGTATGATTACTTCTATGCTCGGTTGGAAAGTAAAGAGGGAGAAAATTATTTATACAGATTAGCACAGCAGAGAAATAGAGATGGGAAGGACATGCAGCAAGTTAGAGATGGGAAGGACGTGCATTGTGCCTTTGTGGATCTGGAGAAAGCATATGACAGGGTGCCAAGAGAAGAACTGTGCTATTGTATGAGGAAGTCTGGAGTGGCAGAGAAGTATGTTAGAGTGATGCAGGACATGTATGAGAGATGTAAGACAGTGGTGAGGTGTGCTGTCGATGTGACAGAACAGTTCAAGGTGGAGGTGGGACTGCATCAAGGATCAGCTCTCAGCCCCTTCTTGTTTGCTATGGTGATGGACAGGCTGACAGACGAGGTTAGACAAGAATCTCCATGGACTGTGATGTTTGCAGATGACATCGTGATCTGTAGTGAGAGCAGACAACAAGTGGAGGAAAATCTAGAGAGGTGGAGGTATGCCCTGGAAAGGAGGGGAATGAAGGTTAGTCTCAGTAAGACAGAATACATGTGTGTGAACGACAAGGATCCAAGAGGAACGGTGAGGTTACAGGGGGCAGAGATAAAGAAGGTGGAGGATTTTAAGTACTTAGGCTCAACAATCCAGAGCAATGGAGAGTGTGGAAAAGAGGTGAAGAAGCGTGTGCAGGCAGGTTGGAATGGATGGAGAAAAGTGTCCGGTGTGATGTGTGATAGGAGAGTATCGGCAAGAATGAAGGGAAAAGTGTACAAGACGGTGATGAGGCCAGCGATGTTGTATGGTTTAGAGACAGTGGCCCTGGGGAAAAGACAGGAGTCAGAGCTGGAGGTAGCAGAGATGAAAATGTTGAGGTTCTCTTTGGGAGTAACGAGGATAGGAACAGAAATGAGTACATCAGAGGGACAGCACATGTTAGATGTTTTGGAGACAAAGTCAGAGGATAGATTGAGATGGTTTGGACATGTACAGAGGAGGGATAGTGAGTATATTGGTAGTAGGATGCTAAGAGTAGAAGAAGCAGAGGATCGGAAGAGATGGCGGCAGATCATTTGCTGTGGCGACCCCTGAAGGCAACAGCCGAAAGGAAAAGAAGACAGTCGGCCCCCAACTTACAAAATTTATCGCTCCAGAGCCATTTTCACATTGCGGGGATTTCGTAAGTAGGGGTCGCATCTTACATGTTAAACGCCAACTTCGTTCCAAGGCTCCAATCTTTGGACTGGATAAACCCCATAAACCCTTTAAAAATGATAAAAGTACACCAATTTTGACTGAAATATGTGTTACAAGTAAAAGAAAATTATTTATTAAACCATTTAAACATTTTATTAACATATTAAACAATTTTATTAACATATTTATTAATTAAACCATTATTAAACATTTTTTATTAACACCCACATATGTACACACACACACACACACACACACACACACACACACACACACACATACAGACGCATTACAATGCACATGTTTATCCTCGTTGCGGGCCACGCCCACAAGACGTGGAATTCAAAGCGCATTCCCTGCTTGACAAAACTCCAGTTTAATTTGATTCCTTGAGGGAACGGAATTCCAGATGAGCTCAAAAGCGCCCACATTTATTAAACATTTACTGAATTAAAACAACTTAAAATAAAAAAACTAAAGCGTTATTCCTTCTCTCTCTCTCTCTCTCTCTCTCTCTCTCGCTCTCTCTGTCCCGCGTGCTGCGAGCCACGCCCACAAGACATGAATTCAAAGCGCATTCCCTGCTTGACCATTTACTGAATTAAAACAACTTAAAAAACTAAATTAAACACTAAGACATTATTTCTTCTCTCTCTTTCTCTCTCTCTCTCTCTCTCTTGCTGCGCGCTGCGGGCTACGCCCACAAGACGTGAACATTTACTGAATTAAAACAACTTAAAAAAAACTAAACTAAAGAGTGAAGCTTCCTTGTCTCAATCTGGGAGGCCAGTGGGGCGGGATGTTGAGAGACCAATGAGAGAGCAACTTGAGCGTCGTATGAAATTTTGATTGGAGCATTTGAATTTCTTTTCGTAAGAGAGGGTTGTTTCGTATCTCGGGGACGGAAATCACACACGTTTTTCGTAATCCGGGGATTTCGTACATAGGGGTCGTCGTAATTTGAGGGCCGTTTCTGTACCATGTTTATTCTCGCAGATTAATCATAAAACCCAGTAAAAAAATTCCTCTGTGAGGCGAACAGTAGCCCCGACTCATAGCAGATGGTGCTAGGGAGCCCACAGGTTCTTGCGTGACCTCCAATTTTCTTCGTTTTTTAGTTTATATTTCCTTTACCATCAGCCTTATCCTAACTCAAGATTACATTTCAAACTGAAAAATGCACAAATCTGGACTTTCAATCAGACCAAAAGGTAAAAAAATATAGAAAGAGTAACGCAGCTGCAATAAATTCTGTACAGAATACTGATATGAGATACTAGTATAAACACAACACACTGTCTGCTGTAAATCAAATGATGATATAATAATATTCTCTTTTGGGTTCATTTGTATTTATAAATCTGACTATAAAAGAGTCAGTGTCTCACCAGTTGTCAACCTCACCACACGTTACTGCATTAAATTATTAAATATACAAACAACACACCAAATATATACAAATAGAATACCTATAATAATAATAGAATGCAGTATTACAGTGAACGTTACACAGGAAGTGACCCATGTAGTTGAGAAATATATAGGTCAGAGTAAAGTTTGTGTGTGTGTGTGTGTGTGTGTGTGTGTGTATATATATGTATGTATATATATATATATATATATATATATATGTCTGTTTCAGACAGAATTGCCATACAGTGGTATTAATATATCACCTTCATACCAGTCTATCAATCTATACATAACAACATCCAGTAGAACAGCTCAGTATTTAAACATGTACATTAAGTAATATTCTGGGGTTAGGGTTAGGGTTAGGGTTAGGGTAACACACACACACACACACACACACACACACAGACACACACACACACACACACACACACACAGTATGCACAGATATATGTTGTCAAGTGCTGGACAAATTATACAGGCTAATCATGTCTGTGTGTGCACGTGTGTGCACGTGTGTGTGTGTGTGTGTGTGTGTGTGTGTGTGTGTGTGTGTGTGCTTGTTAGCGAATATTTATTCCTATGTATCTGTTACAGGCGGGACATGAATGATGAACATCCTGGAATTCTTTCATGCAGAAGGGAATGAAACAAAATCCACAGAAGAGCCTGAAACACACACAGTGCACAGCTATCAGTGTTTCATTTAAGATAAATCACAAAAATAACAATCATGGGCGGCACGATAGTGTAGTGGTTCTGTCCACTGTACAACAGGTTCTGGGTTTAGTTTTGGGCTCAGTGAGGGAATTTGTGTGCAAAGTTTTGCATGTTCTCCCTATGCTTAAGTGGGTTTTCTCCCACGGTCCAAAGACAAGCACAATAGGCTAAATGGCTTTGTCAAACTGATCTTCCGTGTGTGTGTGTGTGTGTGTGTGTGTGTGTGTGTGTGTGTGTGTGTGTGTGTGTGTGGGTTGGGCGTCCAATGGACGGGCAAGATGCTCAGGGTTTAGTTGACCTTAAAACTGCCTTCCTAAGATCAATGTGTGTAAATAATGACTACATTATTTTCCTTATTGTTTATTCTTTTATTTATTTTTTTATGTTTGTTTGTTTTTGTTTTTTTTGGGGGGGGGGTCACTCTGAATACATCATTGATTTTGGAGTTCATGGATGTGGAAGGTTGGTCTGTATAAAAAAAGAAACTACTGCAACTCAAAATGTTTCTAGCGGTCACAATATGAAATCAAAGCATCATTTGCATATTAAAATACTGAACCTCAAGCAATACAGGTGTAAATGTGTGTGTGTGTGTGTGTGTGTGTGTGTGTGTGTGTGTGTGTGTGTGTGTGTGTGTGTCTGTCTGTCTGTCTATCTGTCTATCTATCTATCATCTATCTATCTATCTATCTACATGTATATACGATAATACAATTTTCCTAATCTTCTTTTCCTTTCGGCTGTTCCATTCAGGGGTCGCCACAGCAAATGATCTGCCTCCATTTCTCCCTATCCTCTGCATCTTCTACTCTTACTCCAACAACCTTCATGTCCGCCTTCACCACATCCATAAATAAATATGAAATAGAATCTCTTATTTATTTCTTTTGACAGGTGTATCAGACACTGACATATGCTGATATGGACCCAAGACCTTCAGAAGACCTCTCATTGGCTGAGACATATGACCGTGTAAGGTTTTGGCTGAACTTAGATGGGGGGAAGTAATTGACCCCATGTCTTTATTTATTGACCCCAGGATTATAAATATGAGTAATAATCGACCCCAGCATTGTCGTGTGATCAGCAGCCCTTTATCTTGAATTTTATAATTTAACATTCATTTAGATTTACTTTTCATGGCACATATTCGCCATCAGTATGTGATTAATAATATAGTCTGGCAGCAAGGGACACGCCCCACTTTCAGTGTAACACCCAACTGTAGGGCAAGTGCAGGAGCTTTTCCTGGATTTATGAGTCCCAATTAACACATTTCTCAAAATGTAAAAATATCTTCAGAATAAGTGATCATATCTCCTTCATTTAAAGACATATGATAAAAAGAAACGCCATCCTCAGATATGTTTCTCTAATAGAAATAAAAAGATTTATCACTTTTTTAAAGACGTGTTTACCGGGGATTTAGCTCAGTTGGTAGAGCGTCCACTTTATCCTCCGGAAGGTCGGAGTTTGAATCCGGCTGCATCATACCATACCATAACATGTTAAAATTTGTCAGTTGTTGCTTCCTGCTTGGTGCTCAGCATCAAAGGATAGAACAATGCAATAACTGGTGCTGCACAGTGGCGACAGGTGCCCAGAGCACAAAAAAAAACCCAAACAAATTCCATGTATGTAATGTACTTTGACAATATAGAATTATCATCATTAACTAAACACTCCTCAGTGTGCTTTGAGCATAATATTCAGTATGGATAAAGTGCAATATAAATCCATTACTATTCTGAAAAACATATTTGGTCACATTACAAACTATTATAATGCTATAAAGAACAAAAGTTTATCAAAGGCCAGTCATGTCTCTCACTATGGTGAGAGGGTCATGTAAAAGAACCATTGCTGACTTTAGTAAAGAGGAGCTGCAAAGCCATCAGTGAGTTTCTGCCCCTTGCTAAAGGGTTGTGTCAGGAAGAGCATCCGACGTAAAAACCTATGCTGAATCAAACATGCGAATCATTAATATGACTTCCATGAAGATGGAGGCACATGATTTACTGTGGCGACCCCTGAAAGGGAACAGCCGAAAGTAAAACAAGAAGATAAAGAACAAAAGGAAGCCGAAAAGGAAGGAAGGAAGGAAAGTGGTGTGTGTGTGTGTGTGTGTGTGTGTGTGTGTGTCTGTGTGTGTGTGTGTGTGTGTGTGTGTGTGTGTGTGTGAGAGAGAGAGAGAGAGAGAGAGAGAGAGAACCATCATTCTCAATTGTGATCAACATCAACTTGGGAAGTTACTCCAGGTGTTAGTTCTGCATCTCACTGCATCTCACCTATGTTCTAATACCATAACTCCTCAGTACTGTCTGGATTTGATCATGTGACTCAGAAATACTTCAGCCCTGAAGAAGTGGTGTCTTACCCAAGAAGTGTAAGCAGACAGCACATTCCCCATGCTGCAGTTCCAGGTTTATAAGCCACATTGGTGGTGACTTGGCGATAACAGTGCGGGCAAATAATTTCCACAGGAGTATCACCCAGCACTCCAACCAGCTGGTGCTGGGGAATTGCCTGATGGGATGAGGGCTGAACAACCACTGAGGGGTAGAACACAGCAGACACACTATCAGAATACAGAAGGAAACACTTTAAATACATAAACCTCAAGCTTTTTCTGTACAGCCTGGGTTACCAGATGTACAGGTGTCTGGTGATCAGTTTGGAACAAGTGATCAGGTAGAAAATGCACATGTGAGGAAGGAGGTATGGCACTTTAAAGATCCATTTTTAAAGTAAATAATTATAATAAAATCTAATCTCTAAAGAAAATAGGGTACTGTACAGTGTACTCTAGAGCACAACTCGATGATTGTACATAGTTTTATGAAGTTTCATTTTTACCAGTTTCAGGTATGTGACATATAGATCATAGCCAGTGAGAGACATGGGCCAGCCTTTGATAAACCAGTTAGCTGTGCTGGGGAGACAGTAGTGATAACTTGGTGATAGTGGGGCTTGAACCCCCAAACTTGGAATCAGTAATATAGCACCTTACCATTGGGCCACCACTGCCCTGTTCATAAGGGATATTTAATATTAAATATATTGAATAAGAGTTACGGTAATAACATTTTATAATTGGAAAAATTAAAAACATAATCACTGACCTTGCTGTGTGGCAGCACTGAGCGTGGCATCCGTGGGAATGTTAAGGATAGGATAAGGAAACACAGAATTGTTCAATTGCAAAGGTGAAACCCCCACTGCAAATAAAAATCAGATTTAATATTAATATTTCACCACAGAGCCACAGGGATCTGGATTGTGATTGATCCAAAGGTGCTATGTTCTGGACTGGAGTTTTTTCAGAAGGTGCTGAGTTTTGGATTGTGATTGGTCAGATGGTGCTGAGTTCTGGATTGTGATTTGTCCAAAGGTGCTATGTTCTGGACTGTGGTTTGTCAGAAGATGCTGAGTTCTGGATTGCGATTGGTCAGAAGGTGCTGCATTCTGGATTGTATTTGGTCAGAAGGTGCTGAGTTTTGGATTGTGGTTGGGTTGATCAGAAGGTGTTGAGTTCTGGATTGTGATTGCTCAGATGATGATTAATACAGTACAACAGCATCTCCGATAATGATGCAGATTTATATTAATGCACTTTCCTAATACATTATTATTTTGATGGTGATAGATTATTTGATGGAGTGTTAAATTAAAAACTAATGTGTATTTATTTATAATGTGAAGTTTTCTGTAATTAGATGTTTATTTTGCATGGATAGAATGGGTCGCCAGTGTAATTTATCATTCATTCATTTATTCATTCATTCATTTTCTGAACCACTTAATCCTAATCAGGATTGCGAGGAGACTGCTACCCATCTCAGCCGACTCTGGGCAAGAGCAGAGTACCCCTTGAACCCCTAACGCTGGGGACGGTAATCTAGCCCCAAAATAATTATAGATCAATTATAGCTCAATAATATTTATCTTGCACAAATCCTTTACATTTTCTACAGGAAAACCATGCAGAGGGCAGTGGTAGCTCGGTGGTAAGGTGCTGGATTACTGATCCCAAGGCTGGTGGTTCAAACCCCACTCTTACAGAGTTGTCACTACTGTCCCACCAGTGCAGCTAACTGGGTTATCAAAGGCCAGCCATGCCTCTCACTGTCTGTGGTGAGAGGTTCATATAAAAGAACCATTGCTGGCATTCGTAAAGAGGAGTTGCATACCCGTCAGTGTATCTCTGCCCCGCGATAGCCTGGTGAGCTGTACAGGGTATACTCTGCCCTCACCCAGCGTGAGATGAGCACTAATTTCCCTGTGGCCCTAATTAGGATTAAGTGGTTCAGAAAATGAATGAATGAATGAAGTATTTATTAGCATGCACAAACCAACTGAAATCAGTAGGATCAACAGTATTAGCACACGATAAAAGATTAGCATTAATAATTTTTTTGTAGAGGTGAGGCTCATTTAACAGTAAAATAACTTAATTTTTAACTTTAATTTTTATTTTAAAAGTAAAATAACCAGTAATCTGTTCAGGGCGTCTCCAGGGTTAGAGCCTCCCATGAACCTAATAGAATTAAGCATTTCTGAAAATGAATGAAAGTGAATTTGTAGCATGCGGACACAAAACAATTATGAAAATATACACTCCATCTTTTGCTGAGATCAATTTTGAACTGGAAACGTGTAGCAGAGGTTGAGGAGCCATCACAGCCAGAATCCATACACTATGCTGACTTCAGTACTACACCCTTAGTAACATACAACTACTCACCTGCTTCACCATACGTAGGAGGTGGAGTAACTGGAGGTGGTGATATGGGTGGTGGACTCTGAATAGCTTCTGTATATGAGGGAGGTGGAGGCACGAGATTGATTTCAGAAACAGAGGCTCCAGGAACATCCATTTACTTATTGAAGAAAAGAGAAAGAAAAATAGTCACCAAATGTACAGAGTATTATTATTTTATAACTCAAATGAAGATCTGATTGGCACCCAGTGCACCTAACTTGGTTATCAAAGGCCGGCCATGTCTCTCACTGTCTATGGTGGGCGGTTCATGTAAAAAAACATTACTGACTTTCGTCAGTAGTAGCTGCATAGCCGTCGGCGTGTTTCTGCCCCTTGCTAAAGGTTTGTGTCAGGAAGGGCATCCGTTGTAAAAACCTATGCCAAATCGAACGTGCGAATCAGGTGATTAACTGTGGCGACCCCTGAAATAGGAACAGCCGAAAGGAAAAAATAAAGAACTGAAGATCTGATTGGACAACATGGTGTCATCGTCATCTCACAGAGAGAAGGTTCTGGGTTCAAATCTCAATCAGTGGTCTTTCTGTGTGGAGTTTACTTGATCTATCCATGCTTGTGTAGGTTTCTTCAAGGTCCTCTGGTTCCCTCCCACAATACAGAGACATGTACATTAGGTGAGTGGTCTGCTCTCAAGGTTAGATGTAAGTAAAGGTGTGAACATGAGTGTGAATGGTTGTTTGTGTCTTTGTTAGTCCTGTAATAGAAGAGAACACACAGTTCCACACAGAAACACCCTCAAGTCCATTCATTGAACCCAGGACTGTCCTGTGAGAAATTGCTAGCCACTACAACACCATTGTATCCCAGGTTTGAAAATCCCAGGTTTGATTTTATTATAAATGTAAAAGCTATACATGGCGGATCCAAACAAAACTTTACTGGTATATAGAATTTATGATTTTGAATTGAGACATTTTTGTACATTTAAAAGTTAAACTTTTCATTGATTATTGACTGGTTTCAGATAATTTTAGCTGTAAACATCTCAGTTTGCTCATGAATATACCTGAGGTGTATGGATTTGCATGGTGATTCAATACCACTGCGCACTGACACAGTGATGGAGAAGAAGCTGAGCATACTCATTTGTTTACATTACAAAATCATACACATAAGTTGGAATTGTTTGAATTTGGGATATATGTCTAGGTTTAGATACATCAATGATGAAATACCAAATATATATATATATATATATATATATAAAAAAAAAACTGTGGTCAGTTATGGAATCAAGTGACCCAGATGTAAACTGCATCCAAATCAATTGCCAATCCAAATAAGTGACCTGGACCTTAGTGGATATCACCGATAACTAGAGAAAAAATGTTAAAGAAAAAGGGCAAAAAAGTACATACACACCGACTTGAATAGAGATGATGAGAAATTCAGGACTCTACAGAGTTGCTTGGAGAATACTGTCAGGAAAGTGCACGGAGCATACAAATGAACAATCAGAGAAGCTGTGAAGACTACTCTAACGTCTTTAATAACAATATCAAGACAAAACAGGGAATCTGGATTTTAAAAAAGGAGATTTGGTACAAAACAGCTAGTGGAAGCAGGAGGTGCAGGGTCATGGCTGGAGGTGCCTAATATCAAGGTATCACAGTGTTAACAATTGCAACAGCAGACAAATGAAAGTGGGATTTACAAACAGTTTGTGAAGACAACAGCAGTTAGTGTTAAGTGAGTGTTCATGGGGGTTTGGGTGGGAGAGGGGGTGGGTGGTAGTGTTATATCACTGTACATGTTGCAAATATGTTGCTTGCTAATTAATTTCTTAATTTAGAAATAACTTTGGATAAAACAATCACAATATTCAAATAAAAGTCAATGTTTCTGCATAACAACCTCATTACTCTGGGCTGCAAACAAACATGTGAAAAGACACCTTGCACACCTGTCAGGTATTCCTACTTACTACTGTCAAGGATTCCCCTGCAAACTCAGAGGTGAACATCAAGTTCGACCTTTCATGCTGTTCCATTTCTCACAATGCGCACCAAACAAAATCCTCATTCATTCATTTTTTTTAAGCTGCTTCATCCTAATTAGGGTCATGTCAGATCGCCAGGCCATCGCAGGGCCAACACTCACAAAATCATTCATACTCGCACACACACACACACACACCTACAATCTATCTGGAACAGCCAGTTAGCCTACACTACATGTTTTTGGACTGTGGGAGGAAAGTGGTGCACCCAGAGGAAACCCACGCAGGCACGGAGAGAACACTCCACACAGTAACGTCCTTAGCTGGGAATTGAACCCAGGACCGTACTGTGAAGCAGATGTGCTCACCACTACGTCACAGCGCCGCCATCCAACCAAAATCTTCTCTCTCTCTCTCTCTCTCTCTGACTTAATTCACTCTTTATCTTCTGGTTTCTCTAAATTATCTTCGGTAGCCGGCCTACCTCACTTTCTCATCGTCACCACTGTTGTTGATAGCCTTAAAAAAAGTGTCATGTGACTAATTTTGGGTGGGGATATTTTTTTATTACTAAACCAGTAAATTAAATAAAGGATTTGTTTTATATTTAAATATTTTTGTTATGAGAATGACCTTGATTAGGATAACCATAATTGGCAGCAACATTTTATCTTTATTTTAAGTTCTGATATTGATTAAATAATCTTCCTAACTTTTTTCACAAAAACACACAATTTCTAGCTTTAAAACTGTAGGCAATTTTGAAGGCTTTCATAACTTTTGCTTTTCAGTGAAAAAAAAAGTGTCAGTTGCTCAGCAGTGTAAAGCAGGTTTGTTCCGATCACACCACGGAGTTTCGTCAGATCAGAACTAGTTTTCATTAACACCACATAATTTGCCATAATGTTATAACATGTCAACATGAGTCTTAAATGTTCATGCAGAAATAAAATATATCACAAAACTTTCAACCCAAATTTTAGGAAATACATTTTATTCATTTGCTTCTGGTGGGGGGGGGGGGGGGTCAGGCTGGAACACACTAAGTCACGGTGGACTTCTCCCAGTCTCAATGAAGCAATAAAGAGGGAGGAAACCAGATGACGCAGAGAAAACTTAAATTCCAATAAATTCCTGAGTGTGAATCCAGATTATGTGTTTTTTCACATCTCTACAAAGCTAAATCCACAGCTGGAGAATCAAGTACTATGTTCTTTTTTTATAGATTTGGTTCAAGTTGAGATACAGAAATGATCTGGTGTATTCGATTAGTAAAGGAGAGTGTGTGTGTGTGTGTGTGTGTGGATATAAAGTGTGCCCTGAACTAGCTGACATTAGGAATAGCACATTCTATCGCATTGTGTTGTTATTTTTTTTCACACAGTAAAGCAGGAGACCTGAGTAAAGCTCTGAACATGTTACTGCAGTATGATGTGGTTTTCCTGGAACTTATATGTATTACAGTTCAACTTACCACACTTAGTCTTAATCGCTTTCCAGTGTATCATTCCTCCTTAATGATTTGACGTTTATTTCTTGGTTCCATGATGATACGTTCCCTGCTTTGTGTGTTTAGCTGTCAAGTGTTGGTGTCGAATGTGTGCCTCCTTTGTATTTACGATCATTAATATACTGTACACTGTACTGACCAAACCAGTTCACCTCTCTGATGCTACATTCCAAAGCTATGACCTACCATGGGCGTGTAAGAATGTGTGTGTGTGTGTGTGTGTGTGTGTGTGACATTTAGTGGATTTAAATAACCATACTGCAATATTCTCAGTTCTTTTTCAGCCAGGGATTTCTTATCTTACAGATGAAATGTTTTTCATAATATTTGAATAAAATTCACAGTTTATGTTTGAATCCTCTCTGGAAGCATCCGTGACCCACTTCTTATTTCTGATTACTTACATTTTTGTTGTTATTGCAGTTGTGCTGTTTCAGTGTCTGAAGCTCCGACACAGTTAATGGAAATAAATACATCATATGGTTTTGGATCATGCCTGTTTGGTCTTGGATCAGATCTATAAGGGTATTGGATCAGGTGTGTGGGGGTTTTGAATCATGTCTGTATGGGGTTTTGGATCAGGTCCGTGGAGGTTTTGGATCAGGTCTGTGTGGCTTTTTGATCAGGTCTGTAGGGGTTTGGGATTAGGTCTGTTGGGATTTTTGATCAGGTCTGTAACAGTTTTGGATCAGATCTGTGGGGTTTTTTTATCAGGTCTGTCGGGGTTTTGGATCAGGTCTGTGAGGGGTTTGGATCAGGTCTATGGGGTTTTTGAATCAGGTCTGTAGAGATTTTGGATCATGTCTGTAGAGGTTTTGGATCAGGTCTGTGGGGGTTTTCAATCGTGTCTGTAGGGGTTTTGGATTAGATCTGTGAGGATTTTGGATCAGGTCTGTAGGAATTTTTCATCAGGTCGTTTGCAGTTTTGGATCATTTCTGTAGGATTTTGGATCATGTTTGTAGGGGTGTTGGCTCAGTTCTGTGAAGATTTTAGATCAGGTTTATGTGTTTTTGGATCAGTTCTGTGTGGATTTCCAATAATTTCTGTATGGGTTTTGAATCATGTCTGTAGGGCTTTTGGATCTTGTCTGTGGGGTTTTTGGATCAGTTCTTTTGTGGTTTTGGATCATATCTGTATAATTTTGGATCAGTTCTGTGGGGAATTTGGATCATATCTGTGGGTCTTCTGTGGGAGTTTTGGATCAGTACTGGGGGTTAGGATCAGGTCTGTAGTGGGGTTTATATAAAGTCTGCAGTGTCTTGTATCTGGTATGTCACAATTTTGGATCATGCCTGTAAGACTTTGGGTCATGTCTGTAATACCCCCATTTCACTGGAGTGCGGCAGACTCATGGAAGCAAAAATGTAGTCATCCTCAGACATTCCTCAGTCATTCTCTCATCTTCCGTGTCCTTCCGTATGATTCCGAATGTGTTCCTCCACTTTTGTCAGACCAAAATCTTCCGCGAACGTGCTTTTGAACATGTTCTAAAGCATGTTCACAGAAAAATTTTCCGACAGTGTTCCGCAGTCCTTCCGTAAACATTCCATCATTTCCTCAAACAGTCCGTGAGCTTTTCTTTTATACCGCAAGTGTTCAGTGACTCTTCCAAAAGTCTTTCCCCCTCTTCCGCATGGTCAAAAGCAGCCACGGAATGTTAGCGTTCATCTACGGATCCCCATGGAATACTCACGGAAGGTGCGGAATACATATAGAACAATAGAGAAACACTGCGTAATTCCCGTAGACAGTACACAGAACAAAGCGGAACATTTGTGGAATACATGCAGAACGTTTGCGGAATGGTTTTGGATAACACAGAAGACTTATGGAACACTCACGGAATCACTTCCACTATAAATACAGGCACGCAAGACAAAGAGCCATTCATTTCAAGAGACGCCATGATGCCGAAACCAAGCGCAAGGCATCCACCAAGGGGCCATGATCTCCAACGCCGGAAACCCCACTTGAAGAGCCTTCATAGGAAGCTGAGGTCGACGTCGAGCTGGAAGTTGCTGCCGCCAATATCACCACTGAGAACAAGAAGGCATGTGCCTACATCAAACTCACCACCGATGAGGAACAGGCCATGGTGGAATTCATCCAAGCAAATGAGTGCTTGTACAACAAGAAACTCCGGTCCTGGATGGACAAACCACACAAGGCCAAGCTCTGGGCTGATCAAGGCTCGCACATGGGGAAGAGCAACGAGGAGCTGAAACAAAGGTTCCATAGTGTGCGGATGATGCTGGGAAAGCTTAGAGGGTGGAAGTCGGAACAAGCTGACCTGAACATGTCTCAGAGGGACCAGTGTATATACGAAAGCTTTAGCTTCCTATGTCCACATATTGTTGAGGTATAGCAGAGGAATGTGGTCTTTTTTAAGGCCAAGATTGCTGCTGCAGCTGGATCCGGCAGTTCCACGCCCACCACCACTGGAGAACCTCAACTGTCATCAACAGGGAAGGGTCACAGGACAATGCACCTATCGGCCTCCAGCTGGCAGAAAAGGCAACACCTGTCAGCCCCCTCGACGCAACGCCTGTCACTGCAGCATCGAGGTCCACCTTGGCAAGGTCTGAGCTCCAGCCTTGACGACAGAGTCAACCGGATTCTCACAGTAGCTGAACGGCTGGTGAACCAGAGAAGGGAGATACGGACGGCAGATGAGTCAGAGAGGGTGAGTTTCACCAGTTGGGTGGCAGCTGTGATGCATAATCTACCAAAACCGTTGTACAGGCATGCCAAATTAAAAATTCAAGAACTGCTGAATAAATGCTTGGTCAGAGCTGAAGACTTGGAGATGCAGCTGCAGGAACACACCACCAGTAGCTTCGACCTCCACCCCTGCACCACCAGTGGCATCAGCAGCATTGCTGGCCGCCCCGACCAACTCAGAGGACCATGTAGCCGTCAGGTCCACCCGTGCCTGTTTGGGGACCTCAAGACTCGAGGTGGGCAACACCACTGTGCCCACAACAATTAACGTCGCCTGCCGGAGAGCAGCAACCACAACCCAGCAGACCAGTCAGTTGCCCTCTGGTTACATGCACATCGATGCCTGTAACCACCCCTGTGGCTAGCAAGACAAGTGGAAGTGAGCCCAGCATATTCAACCTTTCCAGTGTATTCAGGCAGTGTTGTGATGACTTATAGGGTTCAACCTCCACCTGTGGTGACCTGTGAGACTTTTATGTTTTTATTTCAATTTATTAAATTATTGCAGTTCATTCACTTTATTTTTTCCGTTTTCATGTTCATGTAATAAAGTTTTTGTGATGCCGGGAGTATATCAGTCAGACCCAAAGATGCAGAAGACATATGATTTATTTGTCACGGGGGAAGCATTGGAGTATGGGAAATCGTGATCACCGTAGCAGTGAGGGGGAAACAAAAACCAAAATCACTGGAAGAGCATTAACGCGGAAACTGGTCAAGCATGGAGCTGGGAATCAGGAAGCAGAGAGATTACAGGGGAGACGGAATCGCATAGAGGGAACAATCTTCTGATGCTGGAGGGCAGCATGCCACTCATCTTTATGGCTCGTTGATGCCACAGCGAATCATCTGCCTCCATCTCACCCTATCCTTTGCATCTTCTTCTCTTACACCAACTGCCTTCATGTCCTCCTTCACCAAGTCCATGAATCGTCTCTTTGGTCTTCCTCTAGGCCTTCTGCCTGGTAGTTCCAACCTCAGCATCCTACTACCAATATACTCACTATCCCTCCTCTGTACATGTCCAAACCATCTCAATCTAACCTCTCTGACTTTGTCTCCAAAACATATTACACCTCTGATGTACTCATTCCTGATCCTATCCATCCTCGTTACTCCCAAAGAGAACCTCAACATTTTCATCTCTGCTACCTCCAACTCTGACTCCTGTCTTTTCCCCAGGGCCACTGTCTCTAAACCATATAACATCGCTGGCCTCATCACCGTCTTGTACATTTTTCTTTTCATTCTTGCCGATACTCTCCTGTCACACATCACACTGGACACTTTTCTCCATCCATTCCAACCTGCCTGCACGCGCTTCTTCACCTCTTTTCCACACTCTCCATTGTTCTGGATTGTTGAGCCTGAGTACTTAAAATCCTCCACCTTCCTTATCTCTGCTCCTTGTAACCTCACCGTTCCTGTTGGGTCCTTGGCATTCATACACATGTATTCTGTCTTACTGAGGCTAACCTTCATTCCCCTCCTTTCCAGGGCATACCTCCACCTCTCTAGATTTTCCTCCACTTGTTTTCTGCTCTCACTACAGAACACGATGTCATCTGCCAACATCATAGTCCATGGAGATTCTTGTCTAGCCTCGTCTGTCAGCCTGTCCATCACCATAGCAAACAAGAAGGGGCTGAGAGCTGACCCTTGATGCAGTCCCACCTCCACCTTGAACTCTTGTGTCACACCGACAGCACACCTCAGCACTGTCTTACATCTCTCATACATGTCCTGCACCACTCTAACATACTTCTCTGCCACTCCAGACTTCCTCATACAATACCACAGTTCTTCTCTCGGCACCCTGTCATATGCTTTCTCCAGATCCACAAAGGCACAATGCAGCTCCTTCTGACCTTCTATTAACATCCTCAAAGCAAACACTGCATCTGTGGTGCTCTTTCTTGGCAGGAAACCAAACTGTTGCTCACAAATGCTGACCCCTGCCCTTAGTCTAGCTTTCACTATTCTTTCCCATAACTTCATTGTATGACTCATCAACTTTATCCCTCTGTAGTTGCCACAACTCTGCACATCTCCCTTGTTCTTAAAAATGGGCACGAGCACACTTCTCCTCCATTCCTCCGGCATCTGCTCACTTTCTAAGACCTTGTTGAATAGTCTTGTCAGAAAAGCTACTGCTACCTCCCCCAGACACGTCCATACCTCAACTGGTATGTCATCAGGGCCAACTGCCTTTCCACTCTTCATCCTCTTCAATGCCCTCCTCACTTCTCCCTTACTAATCTTTGCTACTTCCTGGTCCTCAATGGTCACCCCTTCTACTCTTTTTTCTCTCTCATTTTCCTAATTCATCAGCTTTTCAAAGTATTCTTTCCATCTTCCCAGCACACTTCTGTCATCAGTCAATACATTTCCCTCTTTGTCCTTTATCACTCTAACTTGCTGCACGTCTTTCCCATCTCTATTTCTCTGCTGTGCTAACCTGTATAAATCATTTTCTCCCGCCTTACTGTCCAACCTATCATACAAGTCATCATACGCCCTCTGTTTGGCCTTTGACACCGCTACCTTCGCCTTACACTGTGTCTCCCTGTACTCCTGTTTACTCTCTTCGGTCCTCTCTGTGTCCCATTTCTTCTTAGCTAACCTCTTCTTTTGCCCACACTCTTGCACTTCCTCATTCCACCACCAAGTTTCCTTATCTACTTTCCTTCCAGAGGACACACCAAGTACTCCCCTACCGGTCTCCCTGATCACATTGGCTGTGGTTGTCCAGTCATCTGGGAGCACTTCCTGACTACCCAAAGCCTGTTTCAACTCCTCCTTGAAGACAACACGACACTCTTCCTTTTTCAGCTTCCACCACTTTGTCTTCTGCTCTGCTTTTGCCTTTTTCACCTTTCTCACCATCAGCATCATCCTGCACACAACCATCCTATGCTGTTTGGCAACACTCTCACCCACTACTACTTTACAGTCACTGACTTCCTTCAAATTACATCGCCGACACAAGATGTAGTTTACCTGTATGCTCCTACCTCCACTTTCATAAGTCACCCTATGCTCCTGTCTCTTCTTGAAGAAAGTATTCACCACAGCCATTTCCATACTTTTTGCAAAATCGATCAACATCTGTCCTTCTGTGTTCCTGTCCTGGATACCAAACCTGCCCATCACTTCCTCGTCCCCTCTGTTGCCTGCACCAACATGGCCATTGAAGTCTGCCCCAATGACCACTCTTTCACCTCTGGGGGTACTCTGCATCACTTCATCTAACTCACTCCAGAATCTTTCCTTCTGTTCTACGTCACATCCTGCCTGTGGGGCATAAGCACTAACAACATTGACCATCACGCCTTCAATTTCTAACTTGAGACTCATCACTCTGTCTGACACTCTTTTCACATCTAGAACATTCCTGACAAACCCCTCCTTCAAGATGACTCCTACTCCATTTCTCTTCCCATCCACACCGTGATAAAACAGCTTAAACCCTGCTCCTAAGCTTCTAGCCTTGCTCCCTTTCCATCTGGTCTCCTGAACACACAGTATGTCTACCTTCCTCCTCTGCATCATGTCAGCCAGCTCTCTTCTCTATCTTTTCCTTGCATAGTTCCAACATTCAAAGTCCCTACTCTCAGTCCTAGGCTCACGCATTTCCTCTTCTCTCTCTGCCTACGGACACGCCTCCCGCCTCTCCTTCTTCGACGTCTTTGACCAACAGTAATCCAATTTCCATCAGCACCCTGTTGGTTGACAGCACTGATGGCGGTCGTTGTTAACCCGGGCCTCGACCGATCCGGTATGAATTTTGTTTTGACCATTTGCATTTTTTTTGTAGCAGAAGTTTTACGCCAGATGCCCTTCCTGTCGCAACTCTTTGCATTTATCCGGGCTTGGGACCGGCATAAGGGGGAGAGACACTGGTTAGTGACCCCCCCGCCTCATGGCTGCATTTATTATTCCAGTACAGTACCTAAGTTAATTCTGAGTTTGTGCGTGAGATTTTATGTTCTTTAGCATGTTTAACAAACAATACCAAAAGAATAAACTTTATTACACTTCATGTCCTTTTACATTGAACTTGGGGTGATGTCTCCAAGATGGCGCTGCCAAGAGGGCAACGTCACGGAGTTCTCAGAGTCAAATTGTTTCTTTGTTGGTTTTAATTTGTTTTATTTGTTTGTTCATGTCTTGCACTATGCTTGTCTTTGATCGGTCGACCCTACTACAGCTATGAGCAGCTTCAGCTTCGGGCAACTAAGCACGCAACAACTATCTTCTATCTATTCTATGCTATGGGAGCTCCATGCTAGCGGTTACCGGCTAAGCCCAGGCAGAGTTTTCAGAGGCTTGGTTAGCATTTCCGGCCATACTGCTTGAAAATGTTCAGTCCCTGCGAAATAATATGGATGAGCTTCATGCTCAGATTGCAGCGCAGAGGGATCTACAGGACTGTGTTTCTGTGAAACATGGCTTGAGGAGAGTACACCTGATAAGGCGATTAGACCAGCTGGCTACACGGCCTTAATCCCCTGCTATCCCAAGCACCGGCATCGTCGTTCGGCCCCTTCCCGCCTGGGCTTCTTGTCCGCTAGAGTGCGGCTCGCATTGAGTTGCCTACCATAGCATATTAGCTCTGCTAGCCGCATCCCGGCTAACAAGCCCAGTTGAGCGTGCTTAGTTATACACGCCCGAAGATACTCCGATCTTATAGTTGTTTCGTGCAAAACATGAACAAACAAAACAACAAATAAAACAAATTAAAATGAACCATACCTTGCTAGCTGTGGTAATAGCATGCTCGCTGTGCTAATAGCATGCTAGCTGTGCTAATAGCATGCTAGCTCTGCTAATAGCATGGTAGCTCTGCTTAGTAATACACGCCCGAAGATACTCCGATCTCATAGCTGTACCGGTCGTAGATGAGCATAGTGTAAAACATCAACAAACGAAACAACAAATAAAACAAATTAAAACGAACAAAGAAACAATTTGACTCCGAGAACTCCACGACGTCGCCCTCTGGGCAGCGCCATCTTGGAGACGTCACTCCAACTTCAATGAAAAAAGGACATGAAGAGTACTGTAATAAAGTTTATCCTTTTGGTATCGTTTGTTAAACATGCTACAGAACATCAAACCTCATGCATAAACATGAACTTAGGTACGTTACTGGAATAAGAATTGAAAAAGATTTTAATACAACAGTTCAGAGAAAGGAGAAAGTCTTATTTCTTCAGAAGAGACATCCAGCATTTTCTATGGCTTAGCCAGAGAGTGGTATCATAAAGCTTAACTGGTAAGTAAAACACACAAAGAGGCTCATTGACAACTGTGCGCGAATGAGGAAAAAGGGGCGGGACATCAGCTCAACCAATCAGGAGAAAGGAGGGCAGCCATTGGCTGAATTTGAATCACGTGCCGGTTGCTCGGCAGTCAGTGAATACTCAAACCGTGGGTGCAAAACCGCGAATAGTCAAGGGCCTAATGTAATATTAAATAAGCTGAAATATCATGGCATAGCTACAGAAGCACTGAAAAGGTTTGAAAGTTACCTGGAAACCCAAAAGCAATATGTTGAATGTTTTGGATTGAGGTTTTAGATCAGGTCTGTCTGGTTTTTGGATCAGGTCAGTAAGGTTTCACATTGTCTGTAGGCTTTTGGATTATGTCTATGGGGGTTTGGGATCAGGCCTGTATGGGCTTTGAATAAGGTCTGTAGGGGTTTTGGATCTGGTCTTGTAGGGTTTTTTTGATGAGATCTTGTAGGGGTTTTGATCAGATCGGTGAGGTTTTTGGATCAGGTCGGTGGGGATTTTGGATCATGTCTGTCTGGTTTTGGATCATGTTTATAGGGTTTTGGATCATGTCTGTTGGGGTTTTGGATCATGTTTGTCTGGCTTCGGATCATGTCTTTGGGGGGTTTTGTTAAGGTCTGTTGGGACTTTGGATCATGCCTGTAGCGGTTTTAGATTCTGTCTGTGGGGCGTTTAGATCATGGCTGTGGGGGGGTTAGATTGTGTCTGTCGGGGTTTTGGATCGTGTCTGTAGGGTTTTTGGATCATGTCTGTGGCGGTTTTAGATCTGTCTGTGGGGCCTTTAGATCATGTCTGTCGTGGCATTGGCTCATGTCTATGGGTGTTTTGGAACCAGTCTGTAGGGGTTTGGCTCATGGTCAAAAGCTCCACCTTTTAGAGTTATCTTTTTTGGGAAATTCAGTCAGTGTTAAGTGCTCACAGTTGAGTTCAGTACTTTTAATAACTCATGTCTTCATGGAACTCTGTGCTTTGGGTACTTGTTCATACAGGAACAAAGAGCAGTTTAGAGAAAAATTGTAGTTTTGCTCTTATGTTGGATACACTGTTATTAGTATTGTATTGAAGAGAAAAATATTAAAACTGAAGTCTCTAGATATCAGAGCTACTATCAGATCAGAAACTAATTGATCACATGACTTGAACACAAAGCTGGATTTCTTTTTAGTGAGTTGTGCTGGTTCCTTTTTGAATTGTTCAGTGATAGATGCTGAATGCAATGTGTGTTAATCTGTATTTATTGTATGGAATTTCCCTGTACAGTGTAACTGCTCTATTAAAAAACCTCTTCAACTGTAACCTTATAACACTGAGTACATTCAGAGTTTCTTCAGCGCTAGTTAACCATGTCCGATGTGTTCAGAGCTCGTCTTTGCTGGTGGATTTGTTTGAGGGTTTCGCGAAATCTTCTGTTGAGTTTCTTGCATCCTGAAAAGAAACAGTTTAACTAAGTATTATTATTATTATTATTATTATTATTATTATTCATTCACTACCTGAACCAATTAATCCTATTTAGGGATTCTGGAACCCATCTCGGCTAACTCCAGGCGATGGCGGGCAACACCCTGTACAGCTCGCCAGACCATTTCAGGGTCAACACATATGATTACGTAGATGATATGATTATGTGCATGTAGAATTGACTGCTTGGTATTTCTCATGCAGTTTACATATACAAATAAGTGTGTTGGAAGTCATAGTGGGAGCCTATGAAATTGTGTTTCATTATAACTTTCTAAAAATCATAATTTGAAAGAGTTTACCCTCCTGGCCTCTCCCTGACCCTCTCTTCATCCCCCTTCTACTCTCATGGCCCAACTCTGACCCGCTACTCTCACATCCTTGCAAACTTTTACTTTATATATATATATATATATATATATATATATATATATATATATATATATATATATATATATATATATATATTTATATACACACATATATATTTATATACACACACATATACATATATATATTCTTCTAGAATCACCTGAAGAGAGAGGATAGTTTCACCACCCCTCGAAACTGATCTGTAGTGATAAATGGAGTTTCAATAGAAAGTCTTTGTCCTGTCCTTTTATTTTTATTGTTATTTGCTCTACCAAAAAGTATTGAGCATTCTCCTACGGAAGGATCTACTCAGAAAACTCTCTCTCTCTCTCTCTCTCTCTCTCTCTCTCTCTCTCTCTCTCTATATATATATATATATATATATATATATATATATATATATATATATATACACACAGAGAGAGAGAGAGAGTTTTATGAGTAGATCCTTCCGTAGGAGAGTGCTCAATACTTTTTCGTAGAGCAAATATAAGTAAAAATAAAAAGACAGGACAAAGACTTTCTATTGAAGTTCTTCTGTAATCACCTGAAGAGAGAGGATGGTGTCACCACCCCTCGAAACAGATCTGTAGTGATAAATGAAGTTTCAATAGAAAGTCTTTGTCCTGTTTATTTTTACTTTTATATATATATATATATATATATATATATATATATATATATATATATATATATATATACACACACACACATACAGCGGAGCATCGGTATTTGAACCTAATTCGTTCCAGATGGCTGTTTTTATTCCGATTTGTTCAGATTCCGAATCCGCTTTTCCCATTACAAATAATGTAAGTGGTTTTAATCCGTTCCGTCCTTTTTTTTAACAGAAGTTAACAGTACCATAACTCATACCATAAGTACGCAAATTAAGTGAAAAAAAATTATTGAATACAGTACACTATGTTATGGTCTGTGTTGTGAGAGACTCTTTAACTGCACTGTGTTTTTTTAGTGGGACGTTCGGGCTGTCAGGGACAGGTACTACCTTTTGGCAGGTGGCACGCCATGCCCTTCTCAGGGCAGCCTCTGGTCCTGTCACAGGTCCTCACCTGGCACTCAGCTTTCACAAAGGTCGAGAGAGTGGGATTGCCCCTGTGCAACAGTCTTCTCACTATAAAGCCTTCACGCACAGGTTCGTTTTGCATCTCATCTCATCAACCGACCTGTCAGCATACACCTCTCAAGTCCTGCAGCGATGGGCGCGTGGCAGAGCAACAGGTGGAGATGAACACTGGTGGTTGTAGTCACAAACCTGCATGCAGACGATCCATGAGTAAGTGGTCGCTCTGTTTCTGAATCTAAGGGCAACAGAACAGTTCAGCAGCACCTGTGGACGACTGGGCAGTCTCTTTAGGACAGCACTGCCCACCCTCACATGAGGGAGGAGGCTAGAAAAAGTGCCCCAGATAAATGCTTGCCCTTTTAGCGTCTGGTCAACTAACCGCGGCTGACAGACTCATCCTCATAGCAGTCGAACAATGCAAAAGAAGAAAAAACTCCAGAGGATCATTCTGGGAGCCTGGAATGTCCGAACGCTTCTGGACCGAGCTGGCACACCGAGACCAGAGAGAAGAACAGCGCTTGTTGCAAAGGAGCTCCTGCAATACTGGATAGACATTGCCGCACTCAACGAAACACGTCTGGCCGATGAAGGATCCCTGAGAGAAGAAGGTGGATACACTTTCTTCTGGAAAGGAATGTCGCAAACTGAGGACAGGATACATGGTGTTGGGTTTGCCATTAGAACAGCACTGCTGAAGGACATACCGGCCCTGCCAGTAGGAATCAGCGAACGTCTCATGACATTGCACATTCCTCTTAGCAAGGCCAGACACCTCACAGTCATCAGTGCATATGCTCCTACGCTCACCAGTCCAGATGAAGACAAAGAGCAGTTCTATGAACACTTTGACGAGGTCATTAGGTCAACTTCACAGAGTGACAAACTTGCTGTGCCAGGCAATTTCAACGCTAGAGTAGGAAGAGACCACAGCAGCTGGAAAGGCATTCTGGGCAGACACGGTGTCGGCAAAATCAATGAAAATGGCCTGCTCCTCTTTAGCAAGTGTGCAGAACACAGCCTTTGTATCACCAACACCTTGTTCAGGATGGCAGACAAGTATAAAACCACCTGGATGCACCCATGGTCTAAAAACTGGCACATGATCGACTTTGTTATTGTACGCCAACATGACATCAGGGACATCCAAGTGACCCGTGAAATGGGAGGTGCTGAACGCTGGACTGATCACAGGCTGGTCAAGGCTGTAATGTCACTGTACATCACTCTGCCTTATAGAAACCGACCCAAGACTGTCAGGGCCTCCTACAACTTTACCAGGCTGAACAACCCAATCCATCTGGCAAAGTTCTAAGAAGCACTTGACGGAAAACTCAAAGCTGGTCTGACCTCCAAAAGCAGCTACGAAAATTGGTCCTCTTTCAAGTATACTGTTGCTGAGACTGCAAAAGAAGTGCTTCGAGTTAAAAGTAGACTGCATGAAGACTGGTTTGACGAGAACAATGACAAGATCAGAGAAGCCCTCCACACTGAAAACAATGCCTACATGAAGCGTCAGAATGATCCATCCTCGGTATCGAAGCGTGAAAGATTTAAAACTCTGCAGGCAAAGGTCCAGTCTGACATTCGAATGATGCAGGACCAGTGGTGGCAGGCTAAAGCTCCCAAAGTCCAGCACTATGCAGATACCCACAACTCCAACAAAGTCTTCAGTGCTTTGAAGACAGTTTTTGGCCCCTTCACCTCAGGCTGCTCACCGTTGTTGTCCTCCGACAGTTGTGTCCTCATCAAAGACCAAGAGGACTTGAGCAGGCACTGGCAAGAGCACTTCAGTAACCTGCTTAACCGACCTTCAATAATTGACGCAGACACACTGAACCAGATTCCTCAGCAGCCAGTGCAAGACTCGCTTGCAGAACCCCCGACAATACATGAAATCAAAAGGGCGATCCATCAGACAAATTCAGACAGAGCGTCGGGAAAAGATGGCATTCCTGCCAAGATCTACAAAGCGGCAGGCCCCAACGCCCTCAAAGCCTTTCATGATGTCCTGCTGAGTATCTGGGAAGAGGAGGTGATGCCTGATGACTTCTGTGATGCCCTGATTGTCTCCCTCTACAAGAACAAGGGAAGCGAATCCGACTGTGGGAACTACAGGGGCATTTCCCTCCTCTCTGTTGCAGGGAAGATCTTTGCCAGAGTCATGCTCAACAAACTTATCACATTATCAGAGCAAAACCTGCCAGAAGCACAGTGTGGCTTCAGGCCTGGCGGAAGTACTGCTGATATGATCTTTGCCATGAGACAACTCCAGGAAAAATGCCTTGAACAAAACATGCCCCTATTTTCTGTCTTCATAGATCTGACCAAGGCATTTGATACAGTCAATAGAGAGGCCCTCTAGACAGTCCTAGAACATATCGGATGTCCACCAAAGTTTGTATCAATGATCAGGCTTTTCCACGATGGCATGACTGGCCAGGTCCTCTCCAGCGGGAATGTGTCGGAAGCCTTCACAATCAGCAACGGTGTGAAGCAGGGCTGTGTCCTAGCTCCAGTCTTGTTTAACGTGTTCTTCACCTGCATGTTGTCCCATACCATGCGAGTCCTGGAGAAAGGGGTTTATATTCGCTACCGTTTGGATGGCTCCCTATTCAACCTACGTCGTCTCACTGCCAAGACAAAAAGCCTGCAAACTCTCCTTCAAGAAGTCCTCTTTGCTGATGACTGCGCCCTTGTGGCCCACACAGAATTTGACCTGCAGATGATGCTGGACCGCTTCTCTGAGGCCTCCAAACTCTGAGGCCTGACTATCAGTCTCAGCAAGACGGAGGTGCTTCATCAACCTGCACCAAACATCCACCTTCACGCACCCAGCATTGTCATCAATGACACACCACTCGCCAATGTTAAACATTTCAAGTACCTGGGAAGCACCATTTCCTGTGATGGATCCCTGCACAAAGAAATCACTTATAGGATCGGCAAGGCTAGCCAGGTGCTGGGCAGACTCCGCACCCGAGTGCTCAATCAACACCATATACGGCTATCAACAAAACTGAAGGTCTACAATGCTGTGGTACTCCCGTCCCTTCTCTACAGTTGTGAAACATGGACACTGTTATCGCAGACATGTCAAAAAGCTGGAGCACTTCCACATGCAAGCTCTTTGCTCCATCCTCAGAATCAGCTGGCAGGACCACATTACCAACTTGGCGGTCCTAGAGCGTGCCAACTCCACCAGCATTGAGTCTATGATCATCAATGCTTAACGTCGATGGGACGGGCATGTAATTCGAATGGAGGAGTTCAGGATGCCAAAACGCGTGATGTATGGTGAACTCCAGCTCAGCAAAAGAAACCAAGGCCGCCCAAAGCTGCGATACAAAAACACTGTGAAAGCAAACATCCAGTGGTGTCACATCAAGCCAAAGGAACTTCAGCAGCATGCTATGGACAGACCAAAATGGGTGGCCTCAATCCACAAAGCAGATGCCAACTTTGAAAAAGTGCGGTGCCAGAAGCTCACTGCTGCCAGACACAAGCGGCACAGAACTGCATCAGCGGACTGCCAATGCCCCCACTGTTCAAGACTCTGCGCCTCCAGGCAAGGACTACAGAGTCACCATCACATTCATCGATGAGCCGCAAAATGCAAACGTCATCATCGGATCCGATGGACAACCAAGGAAAATTTTTTCGTGTCATGGTCTCTCACAAAAGAGTTGTGCATTGAAATGCACATCAGAGAGGTGCATGGCTGCCACACGAGGGATGGAGTGCAAAACAAACACACTTGATTCCATTTAATCATGGACTATAAAGACTAGCAGCACTCTTGCCAGTGCTAGAAGATTGTCCCTCTTCACCATGATCTCTCTGGCTCTCAGCTCTGTGCTCCACCAGTTCCCACTTTAGTGAGATTTCCGCGTTTCTCAGTTAGGAGTAGATCTAGGACTTTAATTGCTGTCTTCAATATTCACCCATTATTTCATTTATTTTTTGAAGTGTTTTTAGTCGTACTAGGGTCACGGAAAGGTTGAAGTCTATCTCAGCCAACTCTAGGCTAAGGTGAGATACACCCAAAATAGCTTGCCAGTCCATCACAGGACAACAAACAAACACACACACACACGACCATTTGCACTCACACCTAGGGACAGTTTGGAAAAGACAGTTCGCTTGATGTGCATGTCTTTAGACTGAGGGTAAAAACTGGGGCAGCGATGATGTAGTGGTTAAGGCTATGGGTTACTGATCCATAGGTCAGCAGGTCAATGCCCACTATTAGTACTGTTGGGCCCTTGAGCAAGGCCCTTTGATTGCTTATTCAGTTGTATAAAAATGATAGTTGTAAATCACTCTGGATAAGAGCATCTGGCAAATGCTGTAAATGTAAACTGGAGTACGTGGAGGGAACATGCAGACTCCACACAAATACTCTCACCAACATTCAGCCAGTTATCACACCCAGGACGTTCTTATCTAACCACTGTACCCCTTCTTACCCCTTCTTCATTATATATCACGTCTCATAAAAATCTAAAACATATTTAAATTATTATTAATCTTTTTTTATCTGATTTACCCAAATTCATTCATTCATTTTCTGAACCGCTGAATCCTAATTAGGGTCACAGTCAGACTGGCGCCCTTCTCAGACGACTCTGGGCAACGGTGGGGTACACCCCAGACAGCTTGCCAGGCCATCACTGGGTCAACACTCACACAACCATTCATACTAGCATTCACACCAAGGGGCCAATTTCGAACAGCCAACTAACCTACTGTGCATGTTTTTGGACTGTGGGAGGAAACTGAAGAACCTGGAGGTAATCCATGCAAGCATGGAGAGAACATGCAAACTCCACACAGAAACACCTGAGCGTTTACCCAAATTATATACAACATATCTGACCTCATGCTCATCCACATCTTGTTCTTCCTCTGGCAGTACTCCACTGTTATCCAGGAATTTCATGAACGTTTTCAGGTCTCTGTTTCCTTCATAATCAATCACCTGATATCAGGCAGATTCAAACAGAATGGAGACATTTTATTCAGAAACATCTGCACAAAATGAGCACTACACACACACACACAGACATGCCCAACCGACCCTTATATATATATATATATATATATATATATATATATATATATATATTTGGTTCCGGCCCCTCACGCAAATGAAAATAATCCACGAGTTCTGTACCTTGGAAGTAAAACCCCATGTGTCATATTATATGCGCGAATGAGCAACCGGAAGTAAAATACTATGTGTCTCTTACATGCACTAAAATATACTTCTCAAACACATTCTATAGACAGTCTTACTCGTTGATACAGTATTAACGTAGTAAAATATAGTAGTGATTAAGAAAAAAACTTTTAATTTTGTACTGTGATATTTATTAATAAAATACATAAACATTATACAACATACTTATATATATATATATATATATATATACTAGTCCTTCTAAAAAAATTAACATATTGTGATAAAGTTCATTCATCATTGATTGGTTGATGCAGCTGGCGACACGCACGTTTCAGAGCTCCGGATATTTTTGTTATTTTGTGTTCTTTTGTGTGTTACTGTGACGAATTTGTTCATTGTGAATGACTTTAAGAAAATGGGGACACTTATTTTGAGCATTTTGACGCTGCATCTGCTCAAAACTATCATATTTCAACATAATGTTGTCGATTGCACACAAGCGGGATACGGCTTGGGTATACAACATGGCGACCACAGTCATTACATTCGCTATGGACGGGAGTTCTTATTATCCTACAGGGACAATCTGGATGTGAGTAGCCTTAAACTGGATATACCTCAGGATTGTGTACTGACTTCAGAGGACCATACCACCACAAAACGACGTAAAAGAGGTAAGAGAGGGGGCGTGAGACGTCGAGTTCGAGCCCGTAACCACAAACCTGCGCTTCCCATTATACTGCTTTCAAACGTACGGTCCATCAAAAACAAGCTCAATGAACTCCATGCATGTGTGGAACATCTGTTTGAGTACCGTAATAGTTCACTGTTGTGCTTTACAGAGACATGGTTGAATAGACAGGTTGACGACTCTGTGATTTCACTACCCGGTTCGGACCCCTATCCACCTCGACAGAGACACCGGCCTTACCGGGAAGACCATCGGGCGGCGTTGGCATATACGTGAACTCTAAGTGGTGCACTAACTTTACGATAAGAAACAGAGTATGTTCATCTGATATTGAACTTCTATCTGTATCGTTTCGTCCATTCTATCTACCACGAGAGTTTGGACAAGTCTTCATAACACTGGTGTATATTCCTCCAAGTGCTAACGACAAGAAGGCAGCTGATCAAATCTACGACCACATGCAAAAATTAGAAAATCTCTCTCCTGAAGCACCGAAACTAATTCTCGGTGACTTCAACAGTTGTTCACTTAAACAAACTTTACCACACTACGAACAATATGTGACATGTAAAACCCGCAGAAACAAGACAATCAACCTCTGTTACGGGAACATTAAACACGCCTATAAAACTGTGAGTAAGCCGCCTCTGGGATCATCTGACCACAACGGAGTATACTTAATGCCTAAGTACAAGACTAAATTGAAAATGGACAAAACTCACTCAAAGGTTGTGAGGACGTGGGATTCTGATTCTATTGAAAGTTTGAAAGGGTGTTTTGACTGTACAAACTGGGACATTTTCTTTGACGATTGTGCAAACTTGGATACTGTTACTGATCATATATCATGTTATATAAACTTTTGTGTGGACAATATTATTCCCAGTAAAACAGTAAAAGTCTACCCGAATAACAAGCCCTGGGTCACAAAAGAGTTAAAGTTGCTGCTTAACAAGAAGAAAATAGCTTTCATGGAACAAAACAGAGATGATTTGAGGCTTGTTCAGAAGGAAATTGATTGCACAATAAGACAATGTTCGCAGGCCTACAAGGAGAAGATTGAGCGTCAGTTTTACACAAACAACCTTCGCCAAGCTTGGAGTGGTGTAAGAACTATGATTGGTAGTAAAAGCGAGAGACAAGCCATCAATGTTCCCGATAAAAATGCATTCGCCAGTGAACTCAATGACTTTTATGCAAGGTTTGATTGTTTCGATTTTAGTCAACAATGTGATCGCTTGTATTCGGTTTTAGACGCCAACAACTCGAGCCCGATACTACTTAAACACGATGACGTCATCAATGAGTTCTCCAAACTGAACATACGTAAAGCGTCTGGACCAGATAACTTGGACGGCAAGGTCCTAAAGGAGTGTCGCGACCAGCTCAGTGAAGTGTTTTGTAAATTATTCCAAATGTCACTGGATTCTAATTTAATACCAAAACTTTGGAAATTGTCGGAAATAGTTCCTGTACCTAAGAAAACCAAACCATCAACTCTAAACGACTACAGGCCTGTGGCCCTTACATCGGTTGTCATGAAGTGCTTGGAGAGGTTGGTGCTGAAGTCGTTGCTACGCGACGTCCAAGACAAGCTGGACCCACTACAATTAAACACAGGACAAAGCGGGGAGTTGAAGCCGCCACAATCACACTTCTAAACCAGGTATACCAACATCTTGAAACTCCGAAGTCATTTGCTCGGGTTCTGTTCATTGACTTTTCATCCGCATTTAACACCATACAGCCACACCTAATGATTGAGAAACTTCAACGCTTATCCATAAACAATGCAGTGATCAAATGGATCTTCAACTTCCTGAGAGACAGAACCCAGTACGTGAGGGTTAACGACAGCATGTCCAGTAGAGTTACCATCAACACGGGGGCTCCACAGGGATGTGTTCTCTCCCCTGTGTTGTTCATCCTCTACACTAACGATTGTGTCAGTACCCACTCGAATTGCTCTACCATCAAGTTCGCAGACGACGCCGCCCTTGTGAGTCCTTAGTGATTGCGAGTCTTTAGCCAGCTACCGAGAGGACATTTATAACTTCAACTCATGGTGTGAGGACAATTTCCTACAGCTGAATGTAAAGAAAACAAAGGAACTCATCATAGACTTTAGAACAAAAAAATCTGATCATGCATCTGTCGTAATTAACTCAGAGACTGTTGAACAAGTTGACCAATACAAATATCTGGGAACTATCATTGACAATAAGCTGACTTTTACACAGAATACTGATGCCGTGTACAACAAGTGTCAACAAAGACTGTTCTTCCTTCGCAAACTCAGATCTTTTCATATTGATAAAATCATTATGTTGTTATTTTACAAATCATGTGTGCAATCTGTTTTACTTTTTAGTGTACAATGTTGGTACGGCACCCTCTCTCTCAAAAACAAAAACAAACTTGGCAAAATTGTAAACGTAAGCAGCAAAATCATTGGAACTCCTTTAGACCCTATTGATTACTTTTATGAATCTCGTGTACTAAATTTAGCATCCAAAATTATGAGCAGCCGAAACTCATGTTCTTCATTCTGAATATATCCTTCTTCCTTCCGGCCGCAGATATCAATTACCCAAACTTAAATCAAAGAGAGCCCGTACATCCTATATACCAACTAGCATTTTCCTTTTAAATAAGTAGCCTCCACCTTTAGTCTCTTGTATATTGTTACATTTTGTACCACTGTTTTATCTGTTGCGTTATCTAATTTAAAAACTCAGTTTTATGTCTTAAGTCGTTACATGTCCGTTTAACATACAGTATTCTTTAAAGTATTTTTAAATTTTATTTTTGAAATTTTAGTGCTAGTTTCTTACATTGCACCTTAAGATATTTAATATTTAATATTTAATGTTATATATGTATTATGTCTTCATGTTGTAATATGTTCTTATGTATGTATGTTTATGGAGCCTGTGTACGTGCAAGACAAATTCCCTCCTTGGGCAATAAAGTATTGTCATTGTCATTGTCATTGTCATTTTCTGTAATGTACTGATAAAAATTAAACTTTCATATATTTTAGATTCATTGCACATCAACTGAAATATTGCAGGTCTTGTATTGTTTTAATACTGATGATTTTGGCATACAGTTTATGAAAACCAAAAATCCCTATCTCAAAAAATTAGCATATTTCATTCGACCAATAAAAGTGTTTTACCAGTCGGTGGAAGAGAGAGCCGGAGAGGAACCGTTTCCAGAGATCGGTGATATATTTTTTTCCCAATAGGTTTGTTTTTTTGTTTTTTTTTTTGTAAGAATTTTTTTTTTTTTTTTAATTTTAGTTTATTTTTAGGCTGAAAGTTCCCTTTAGGCTGGATGGAAAAAAAAGTCCCGGTTTCTGATCAGAACCTTTTGAATCCCGAACAGCGGCACACTGGTTTTTCTTTTTCTTTTTATTTTTTTAATAGAGAAATGATGTGACTGTCAAAACCCAAAAGCTTTAAAAGCTAAATATGTGTGTAAAGTGAGTGAAAGCCCCAATCCAGCCCAGATGACTCAACTTTTACATTTCAAATGGAATAAACTTTGAAGCTCTGAAACAACTGGAACAGCCTTGTAGTCCCAAAACCACCAATAAACCTGATCATCTCAGTTCAAACTCATTTTTGCCTGTGTGAAATGCTTTCTGGGGCTTTCAGCCTCTTTTATCAATAAATAAATAAATCAAAGAATAAATATACAAAACTAAATAAAATTAGCTATGGTGCCAATTTCTGGCTGAAGTCATTTAGCATTAATAGAATATTTAATAGAATTATTATAGAAGCCAGCCTGAATTGAATATTTTATTATCGAGATATTAGTACTAAAATGTAGTGTTTTGTATCGGTGATATAATTCAGTAATAATTAAACACAGCAACAGCACCGTTTTAATGTATTTTGCAACGCTACCCTACATAGTGTTCAGTATTATGATGAACAGCTGGCAGGCGCTGTTGTGACAGGTACATACAGGCAGGTAATCATCAGGATGCTGCTAAAGCACACACACGCACAGACACACGGGTTTGCCTCATCCGTTATTCACTTGTTATTCACTAATGTCCTCTTGCTCTTGGAAGGGATTTCTTCCTGCTCTCTACTGTAGCCGTTACTCTTTCTCTGTGTGTGTGTGTGTATATATATATACACTTGACTAATTGTGAATTCTAAATACTAGTCCTTCTCAAAAAATTAGCATATTGAGATAAAGTTCATTATTTTCTGTAATGTACTGATAAACATTAGACTTTCATATATTTTCAATTCATTACACACAACTGAAGTAGTTCAAGCCTTTTGTTGTCTTATATTGATAATTTTGGCAAAAAAGTAAAGAAAAACCAAAAATCCCCATCTCAAAAAATTAGCATATTTCATCGGACCAATAAAAAAAATAGTGTTTTTAATACAAAAAAAGTCACCCTTCAAATAATTATGTTCCGTTATGCACTCAATACTTCGTCGGGAATCCTTTTGCAGAAATGACTGCTTCAATGCGGCGTGGCATGGTGGCAATCAGCCTGTGGCACTCCTGAGGTGTTATGGAGGCCCAGGATGCTTCAATAGCGGCCTTAAGCTCATCCACATGGTCTGGTGTCTTTCAACTTTCTCTTCACAATATCTCACAGATTCTCTATGGGGTTCAGGTCAGGAGAGTTGGCAGGCCAATTGAGCACAGTAATACCATGAACAGTAAATCATTTACCAGTGGTTTTGACACTGTGAGCAGATGCTAGGTCGTGCGGAAAAATGAAATCTTCATCTCCATAAAGCTTTTCAGCAGATGGAAGCATGAAGTGCCCCAAAATCTCCTGATGGCGAGCTGCATTGACCCTGCCCTTGATAAAACACAATGGACCAACACCAGCAGCTGACATGGCACCCCAGACCATCACTGACTGTGGGTACTTGACACTGGACTTCAGGCATTTTGGCATTTCCTTCTCCCCAGGCTTCCTCCAGACTCTGGCACCTTGATTTCCAAATGACATGCAAAATTTGATTTCATCCGAAAAAAGTACTTTGGACCACTGAGCAACAGTCCAGTGCTGCTTCTCTGTAGCTCAGCTCAGGCGCTTCTGCCGCTATTTCTGGTTCAAAAGTGGCTTGACCTGGGAATGCGGCACCTGGGAGTTTTTAAAAGCCTCAGGAATCTTTTGCAGGTGTTTAGAGCTAATTTGTCGATTCAGATGATTCAGCTTGTTTAGAGTACCTTTTCATGATATGCTAATTTTTTGAGATAGGAATTTTGGGTTTTCATGAGCTGTATGCCAAAATCATCAGTATTAAAACAATAAAAGACCTGAAATATTTCAGTTGGTGTGCAATGAATCTAAAATAAATGAAAGTTTAATTTTTATCAGTACATGACAGAAAATAATGAACTTTATCACAATTATTTTACATTAAAATAATTTTTTGAGAAGGACTAGTATATATATATATATGGGGCAGTAGCGGTCTAGTGGTATAGGGCGCTGGATCGCTGATCCAAAGGTTGGGGGTTCGAGTCCCACTCTCCACAGAGTTGTCACCGTCCCCCCCAGTGCGGCTAACTGGGTTATCAAAGGCGGGCCATGTCTCTCACTGTCTATGGTGAGAGGCATGTAAAAGAACCATTGCTGACATTCGTAAAGAGTAGGCTGCAAAGTCGTCAGCGTGTTTCTGTCCCTGCTAAAAGGGTTGTGACAGGAAGGGCATCCGACGCAAAAAACCTCTGCCAAATCAAACAGGCAAATCAGATGATTCGCTGTGGCGACTCCTGAGTAAAAGGGAAAAAGGCGAAAGGAAGACAGGCATATATGCATATGCATATATATATATATATATATATATATACACAGACGCTCTCCGACTTACGTTCATCCTTTTTTTCGATTTAACGGGTTTTTTTTCCAAAAAAAAAAAGGCAAATTTTGAGTTTCGGCGTACCTACGTAGTACGCTGACGTCATGACGCTGCATTCATTGTTTACAAACTACAGACTAAGTATATCTTCTTCTTGTTCTTTCGGCTTTTCCCTTCAGGGGTCGCCACAGCGAATCATCTGCCTCCATCTCACCCTATCCTCTGCATCTTTTTCTCTTACACCAAGTGCCTTCACCACATCCATAAATCGTCTCTTTGGTCTTCCTCTAGGCCTTCTGCCTGGTAGTTCCAACCTCAACATCCTACTACCAATATAGTCACTATCCCTCCTCTGTACATGTCCAAACCATCTCAATCTAGCCTCGATGACTTTGTCTCCAAAACGTCTTACATGTGCTTGTCCCTCTGATGTGCTCATTCCTGATCCTATCGATCCTCGTTACTCCCAACCTCAACATTTTCATCTCTGCTACCTCCAGCTCTGCCTCCTGTCTTTTCCCCAGGGCCACTGTTTCTAAACCATACAACATCGCTGGCCTCAACACCGTCTTGTACACTTTTCCTTTCATTTTTGCAGATACCTTCCTATAACACATCACACCGGACACTTTTCTCCAACCATTCCTAGCAGCCTGCACACGCTTCTTCACCTCTTTTCCACACTCTCCATTGCTCTGGATTGTTGAGCCTAAGTACTTCAAATCCTCCACCTTCCTTATCTCTGCTCCTTGTAACCTCACCGTTCCTGTTGGGTCCTTGGCATTCATACACATGTATTCTGTCTTACTGAGGCTAACCTTCATTCCCCTCCTTTCCAGGGCAGACCTCCACCTCTCTAGATTTTCCTGCACTTGTTCTCTGCTCTCACTACAGATCACAATGTCATCTGCAAACATCATAGTCCATGGCGAATCTTGTCTAACCTCGTCTGACAGCCTGTCCATCACCATAGCAAACAAGAAGGGGCTGAGAGCTGACCCTTGATGCAGTCCCACCTCCACCTTGAACTCTTCTGTCACACCGACACCACTGTCTTACATCTCTCATACATGTCCTGCACCACTCTAACATACTTCTCTGCCACTCCAGACTTCCTCATAAAATACCACAGTTCCTCTCTCTGCACTCTGTCATATGCTTTCTCCAGATCCACAAAGGCACAATGCAGCTCCTTCTGACCTTCTCTGTACTATTAACATCCTCAAGGCAAACATTGCATCTGTGGTGCTCTTTCTTGGCATGAAACCAACCTGTTGTTCACAAATGCTGACCTCTGCCCTTAGTCTTGCTTCCACTATTCTTTCCCATAATTTCATCGTATGGCTCATCAACTTTATCCCTCTGTAGTTGCCACAACTCTGCACATCTCCCTTGTTCTTAAAAATGGGCACCAGCACACTTCTCCTCCATTTCTCTGGCATCCTCTCACTCTTTAAGACCTTGATGAATGTTCTTGTCAGAAAATCTACTGCTACCTCTCCTAGACACTTCCATACCTCCACCGGTATGTCATCAGGGCCAACTGCCTTTCCATTCTTCATCCTCTTCAATGCCCTCCTCACTTCACCCTTACTAATCTTTGCTACTTCCTGGTCCTCATCAGTCACCTCTTCTACTCTTTATTCTCTCTCATTTTCCTCATTCATCAGCTCTTCAAAGTACTCTTTCCATCTTCCCAGCACACTTCTGTCATCAGTCAATACATTTCCCTCTCTGTCCTTAATCACTCTAACTTGCTGCACATCCTTCCCATCTCTATTTCTCTGCTGTGTCAACCTGTATAAATCATATTCTCCCTCTTTACTTTCCAACCAAGCATACAAGTCATCATATGCCCTCTGTTTGGCCTTTGACATCGCTACCTTGTCTCCCTGTACTCCTGTTTACTCTCTTCGGTCCTCTCTATGTCCCACTTCTTCTTAGTTAACCACTTCTTTTCTACACACTCCTGCACTTCCTCATTCCACCACCAAGTCTCCTTATCTCCTCTCCTTCCAGATGACACACCAAGTATTCTCCTACCTGTCTCCCTGATCACATTAGCTGTAGTTGTCCAGTCATCTGGAAGCACTTCCTGACCACCCAAAGCCTGTTTCAACTCCTCCTTGAAGACAACACAACACTCCTCCTTTTTCAGCTTCCACCACTTTGTCTTCTGCTCTGCCTTTGCCTTCTTAACTTTCCTCACCATTAGCTGTGCTGTTTGGCAACACTCTCACCCGCTACTACTTTGCAGTCACTGACTTCCTTCAAATTACATTGCCTACACAAGATGTAGTCTACCTGTGGGCTCCTACCTCCACTTTTATAAGTCACTCTATGCTCGTCTCTCTTCTGGAAGAAAGTATTCACCACAGCCATTTCCATCCTTTTTGCAAAATCTACCAACATCTGTCCTTCTACGTTCCTGTCCTGGATACCAAACCTGCCCATCACTTCCTCGTCCCATCTGTTTCCTGCACCAACATGTCCATTGAAGTCTGCCCCAATGACTACTCTTTCATCTTTGGGGGTATTCTGCATCACAGACTGAGTATGTATATATATATATATATATATATATATATATATATATATATATATATATATATATATATATATCTTCTTCTTCTTCTTCTTTTACTTTCGGCTGCTCCCTTCAGGGGTCGCCACAGCAAATCATCCGCCTCCACCTCACCCTGTCCTCCGCATCTTCTTTTCTGACTCCAACGACCTTCATGTCTTCCTTCACCACATCCATAAATCTCTTCTTCGGTCTTCCTCGAGGCCTTCTGCCTGGTAGTTCCAACCTCAGCATCCTACTGCCAATATACTCACTATCCCTCCTCTGTACATGTCCAAACCATCTCAATCTAGCCTCTCTGACTTTGTCTCCAAAACATCTTACGTGGGCTGTCCCTCTGATATACTCATTTCTGATCCTATCCATCCTCGTTACTCCCAGGGAGAACCTCAACATTTTCATCTCCGCTACCTCCAGCTCTGCCTCCTGCCTTTTCCTCAGCGCTGTTTCTAAGTTTCTAAGTTTCTAAGCCATACAACATCGCTGGCCTCACCACCATCTTGTACACTTTTCCCTTCATTCTTGCTGACACTCTCCTATCGCACATCACACCGGATACTTTTCTCCAACCATTCCAGCCTGCCTGCACACGCTTCTTCACCTCTTTTCCACACTCTCCATTGCTCTGGATTGTTGAGCCTAAGTACTTAAAATCCTCCACCTTCGTTATCTCTGCTCCCTGTAACATCACCGTTCCTCCTGGGTCCTTCTCATTCACACACATGTATTCTGATTTTCTGAGGCTAACCTTCATTCCTCTCCTTTCCAGGGCATACCTCCACCTCTCTAGATTTTCCTGCACTTGTTCTCTGCTCTCACTGCAGATCACAATGTCATCTGCAAACATCATAATCCATGGAGATTCTTGTATCACCTCGTCTGTCAGCCTGTCCATCACCATAGCAAACAAGAAGGGGCTCAGAGCTGACCCTTGATGCAGTCCCACCTCCACCTTGAATTAAATCGGTCACACCGACAGCACACCTCACCACTGTCTTACATCTCTCATACATGTCCTGCACCACTCTAACATACTTCTCTGCCACTCCAGACTTCCTCATGCAATACCACAGTTCTTCTCTTGGCACCCTGTCATATGCTTTTTCCAGATCCACAAAGGCACAATGTAGCTCCCTCTGACCTTCTCTGTACTTCTCTATTAACATCCTCAAGGCAAACATTGCATCTGTGGTGCTCTTTCTTGGCATGAAACCAAACTGTTGTTCACAAATGCTGACCTCTGCCCTTAGTCTAGCTTCCACTATTCTTTCCCATAACTTCATCGTATGGCTCATCAACTTTATCCCTCTGTAGTTGCTGCAACTCTGCACGTCTCCCTTGTTCTTAAAAATGGGCACCAGCACACTTCTCCACTCCTCCGGCATCTGCTCACTCTCTAGTACCTTGTTGAATGTTCTTGTCAGAAAATCTACTGCTACCTCTCCTAGACACTTCCATACCTCCACAGGTATATCATCAGGACCAACTGCCTTTCCATTCTTCATCCTCTTCAATGCCCTTCTCACTTCACCCTTACTGATCTTTGCTACATCCTGCTCCTCAATGGTTACCTCTTCTACTCTTTTTCTCTCTCATTTTCCTCATTCATCAGCTCTTCAAAGTACTCTTTCCATCTTCCCAGCACACTTCTGTCATTAGTCAATACAGTTCCCTCTCTGTCCTTTATCAATCTAACTTGCTGCACGTCCTTCCCATCTCTATTTCTCTGCTGTGCCAACCTGTATAGATCATTTTCTCCCTCTTTACTATCCAACCTATCATACAAGTCATCATACGCCCTCTGTTTGGCCTTAGCCACTGCTACTTTCGCCTTACGCTGTGTCTCCCTGTACTCCTGTTTACTCTCTTCGGTCCTCTCAATGTCCCACTTCTTCTTGGCTAACCTTTTCCTTTGTACACACTCCTGCACTTCCTCATTCCACCACCAAGTCTCCTCATCTACTTTCCTTCCAGAGGACACACCAAGTACTCTCCTACCTGTGTCCCTGATCACATTTGCTGTGGTTGTCCAGTCATTTGGAAGCACTTCCTGGCCACCCAAAGCCTGTTTCAACTCCTCCTTGAAGACAACACGACACTCTTCCTTTTTCAGCTTCCACCACTGAATGAGGAAAATGAGAAATAGAGAGGAAAAAGAAGAAGGGGTGACCGTTGAGGACCAGGAAGTAGCAAAGATTAGTAAGGGTGAAGTGAGGAGGGCATTGAAAGGGATGAAGGGTGGAAAGGCAGTTGGTCCTGATGACATACCTGTACATGTATGGACATGTCTCGGAGAGGTAGCAGCACATTTTCTTACAAGAACATTCAACAAGGTCTTAGAGGGTAAGAGGATGCCGAGGAATTTAGGAGAAGTGAGCTGGTGCCCATTTTTAAGAACAAGGGAGACGTGCAGAGTTGTGGCAACTACAGAGAGTGGTCCCCGATCACATTTGCTGTGGTTGTCCAGTCATTTGGAAGCACTTCCTGGCCACCCAAAGTCTGTTTCAACTCCTCTTTGAAGACAACACGACACTCTTCCTTTTTCAGCTTCCACCATTTTGTCTTCTGCTCTGCCTTTGCCTTCTTCACCTTCCTCACCATCAGTGTCATCTTGCACATCACCATCCTATGCTGTTTGGCAACACTCTCACCCACTACTACTTTGCAGTCACTGACTTCCTTCCAATTACATCGTCTACACAAGATGTAGTCTACCTGTGTGCTCCTACCTCCACTTGTATAAGTCACCCTATGCTCCTGTCTCTTCTGGAAGAAAGTTTTCACCACAGCCATTTCCATCCTCTTTGCAAAATCTATCAACATCTGTCCTTCTGCGTTCCTGTCCTGGATACCAAACCTGCCCATCACTTCCTCGTCCCCTCTGTTGCCTGCCCCAACATGTCCATTGAAGTCTGCACCTATGACCACTCTTTCACCTCTGGGGGTACTCTGCATCACTTCATCTAAGTCACTCCAGAATCTCTCCTTCTCTTCTAGCTCACATCCTGCCTGTGGGGCATAAGCACTAACAACATTGAGCATTACACCTTCAATTTCTAACTTGAGATTCATCACTCTGTCTGACACTCTTTTCACTTTTAGAACATTCCTGACAAACTCCTCCTTCAAGATGACTCCGACTCCATTTCTCTTCCCATCCACACCGTGATAAAATAGCTTAAACCCTGCTCCTAAGCTTTTAGCTTTGCTACCTTTCCACCTGGTCTCCTGAACACACAGTATGTCCACCTTCCTCCTCTGCATCATGTCAACCAGCTCTCTACCTTTTCTGTGCATAGTTCCAACATTCAAAGTCCCCACTCTCAGTCCTAGACTCATGCCTTTCCTCTTCTCTCTCTGCCTACGGACACGCCTCCCACCTCTCCTTCTTCGAAGTCTTCGACCAACAGTAGTCCAATTTCCATCAGCACCCTGTTGATTGACAGCACTGATGGCGGTCGTTGTTAACCCGGGCCTCGACCGATCCGGTATGGAGGTAATACTTTTGATTTGCATCATCAATAATTGGCATTGGTTTTACGTCGGATGCCCTTCCTGACACAACCCTCTGCATTTCTCCGGGCTTGGGACCGGCATGAGGGGGAGAGACACTGGTTAGTGCCCCCCCACCTCATGGCTGCATTATATAAGTTATATAGTGTTACCCTTGTGTTAAGATGTCATCTCTGTGTTTACATTGTTTTGTGGACTTTTGTAACCCTAAACAAATATGTTTGGTCAGAAGTGTAAGCTTACTAGCATGGGTGAAAGTCTCATACACAGAGATGAATTACCTATCTGCTCAGATCAGCAGAATCCAAAGAGTGTATACTTATTTTTATATTCATATTAATTATGATTTTTACTTGTTCTTTGTATGCATCTCTTGAATCAAGTTTACTTACTTACTTCCACAAAAGAAAGAACTCTCCGCTTTCCTGGGAGACGGCAACAGTGCAGGCTGTGTTCCAAATGAGTTCAACGGCACCCTTGTGCACTTGGAAGACCGAAGTCCGTATAATCCACAGCAAGTACACTACTTTTGCAAGTACACTACTTTCGGTATTGAGCGCGTCACATATTGTAAGCGTTGATTGACTGTTTTAAGTTTCATGTAAAGTGATTCGGAATAAATAAGTGACTTATTTGAAATTAGTGTTGATATTATGTGATATATTTGATTTTATTTTACAATGTTATGTTTATAATAATTGATTTAGGGATGTTTTATGAGATACTGTAATGGTATTTATGGATGTATAGTACAGTATGAGCGTCATACATCACAAGTCATACGTCATAGGTCACTGTAACAACTTACGTTCACTTTCAACTTACGTTCGGCCTCCGGAACCAATTAAAAACATAAGTCTTTATTAAGTATGTATATGTTTTCATTTTGTATGTATAATATATTATCCAGTTAAGCTCTATGATACCACTCAAACGCCGGCTAAGCGCCATCTCTTCTGAAGAAATAAGACTTTCTCCTGAAGAAACGACAGTTTCCTTTGAAGTGCCTGAAGATAATCATCTGAACTGTTGTAAAGCTGCAGTATTAAAGTATTTTTCAATTACTATTCCAGTACAGTGCCTACGTTAATGTTTAGAATGTTGAGAAGCCACGGAGCAGCTCAGCTATGCCCCTCAGCCGGAACGGAGAGGTAGAGAGCACAGCCGTCAAAATCAAAGTCCCCCCAAAACAGACCATAACAAAAAGAACATCAATGAACATTAAATGTAATAAATTAGATAAATAAAACAATAAACATGCTACACCACAGTACATAAAATCACACACACAAATATTCTAAACATTAACTTAAGTACTGTACTGGAATAATGATTGAAAAAGCCTTTAATACTAAAGTGCTTTCAGATGATTATTTTTCTCCAGGCACTTCAGAGGAAACTGTCGTTTCTTCAGTAGAAAGTCTTATTTCTTCAGAAGAGACATCAAATGTCATTATCTTATCTAGCGCTTAGCCAGAGAAGATGCACGGCGTTTGAGTGGCATAATACAGTATAACTGGTAATTAAAATACACACAAAAAAAAAGAGGCTCATTGAAAACTTGTGCGCAAGTGAGGAAAAAGGGGCGTTACATCATCTCAACCAATCAGCAGGAAGGAGGACAGCCATTGGCTAAATTTGAGTGACGACTCAGTTGCTTGGCAGTCTGCGAATACTCAAACTGTCAGTACAAACCCGCGAATAGTCAAGAGCCTACTGTATACATTAATACACACCCGTAGTCTATATTTATGTAGTGTGGACTATTATCAGGACACTTCATAAAGATTAATGGTGATGACTTCTAATATCATAACAAAATTGGGAATCAGAGTTTATTTAAAAAATATTAAAATTGTGTAATTTTTTTCTGAGTCTCAGTGAAGTAAATCCGTTCATGCTGATTATGGATGGTGTTGGTGTGGGGTTTATAATGATTATCATAGAGGTTCCCCTGAAAAATCCATGTTCCATGAAAAAATCACTCAGTACTAGTGGAGAATTTACTAACCTTCTTCTCAGTCCCTGCTGGGAAATATTTGAGGGTGGGGTAACCCTGGATGGTCACCTCTTCTACATCATTGGCTGTGGCGTCCATCTTGGCTATGATGATATTCTCATGGTCCCTGTACTTCTCCCCTAGCTTTTCCCACTCAGGGGCAAGTTCCTTACAGTGACCACACCAAGGGGCATCTGAGAAACACACACACACACAGATGGAATAAGCACTTGACCACACACTCGCCATTGAGAGAGAGAGAGAGAGAGAGAGAGAGAGAGAGAGAGAGAGAATAAACACTTCACTGCACACACACTTCAGTTTTTGCTTACAGAATTTGACAAAGACGTTTTTGGTCTCATTAAAGGCAACTTGTCTGAAGTTTTTTCCTACGAGGACTTTAACTGGATTCCTGTCCCAGTCCTCGGGAATATCTTCACTCTTCAGATGAGGCTACATTACAATAACATACTTTAATACACACACACACACACACACACACACACATACACACACACACACACACACACACACACACACACACACACACACACACACACACAATAACAAAGTGCAGAAGTTAATCACTTTATAAATATACAGTAGACCCTTGACTATTTGCGGTTTTGCACTCACGGTTTACATATTCCCGGACTGCCAAGCAACTGACACATCATTCAATTTCAGCCAATGGCTGTCCTCCTTCCTGCTGATTGGTTGAAATGATGTAAAGCTCCTTTTTCTTCATTCGTGCACAAGTTGTCAATGAGCCTTTTTTCAGTGTGTTTTAATTACCAGTTAAGCTCTATGATTCCACTCAAATGCTGTGCGTATTCTCTGGCTAAGCACTAGAAAAGGTAATGACTTTGGATGTCTCTTCTGAAGAAATAAGACTTTCTCTTGAAGAAACAACAGTTTCCTTTGAAGTTCCTGAAGAGGAATAATCATCTGAACTGTTGTAAAGCTGGAGTATTAAAGTCTTTTTCAATTATTATTCCAGTACAGTGCCTAAGTTAATGTTTAGACTGTTTGGGTGTGTTTGCTTCGGCTGAGGGGCGTGGCTGAGCTGCTTGGACTGAATGCAGCTCATACTTGAATTAAGTAATCTCATTTACTCCCTATAAATACAAACTGCACACTCACCTCAATTAAAGCGTGCTTCTTAAGTCCTTCCCCTTTGAATGTGAGACGTTTGTTGCAGGTGTAATATGATACATGGGGTTTTACTTCCAGGTACAGAACTCGCAGATTATCTTCATTCGCAGTCGGGGCCGGAACCAAACCCCCGCAAATACCGAGGGCCTACTGTATTTAGAATATGAGGGATTGTTATATTGTGCTACATGGTGACCCCTAAAAACCATCTTTCTGATTTACTTTTGAAATCTGGAAGTTATTTGTTTATTTATTTATTTATTTTCCTTTTTGGGTAGTGGAGTCACCACGCCGTATTAAAATCTGTCACAATGTCCAATCTGGACAATTCCAAACAAAACTACCAGAGGACGCATTTATTTCACTCCTGTCTGTCTTCCTTTCGGCTTTTTCCCTTTTACTCAGAAGTCGCAACAGCGAATTATCTGATTTGCAAGTTTGATTTGGCAGAGGTTTTTACGTCGGATGCCTTTCCTGTCACAACCCTTTTTAGCAAGGGACAGAAACACGCTGACGACTTTGCAGCCTACTCTTTACGAAAGTCAGCAATGGTTCTTTTACATACCTCTCACCATAGACAGTGAGAGACATGGCCCGCCTTTGATAACCCAGTTAGCTGCACTGGGGGGAACAGTGACAACCTTGTGGAGAGTGGGACTCGAACCCCCAACCTTTGGATCAGTGATCCAGCACCTTTTACCACCAGGCCTCCACCGCCACATTTTACACTTTTCCTTTATCCCAACAAAAGCCGATGTAACTAATTAGCCAGTTAGCAAATCTTCATGATTTAAAGTGGGTGTGATAGAGCAACTGTGAAGGGTATCGTAATATCGCATCCTATTGAACCAGGGTTGAACTTCTGCTCTGAGGGTGCCTCTTCCACCCTGAATTCACTCCTGGGACAAGTATGCATCAGACATTATTTCACTGAAAATCACCCAAAATCCCTGTCGTGTTTCTGTATTTTGAAGAGCTAACAATGGAGAAGCAAATCATTTGTAGTTTATTTGAGCACTGATTTGGAAGAAGAGAGATAAGCAGTAAAGTGAGTTCTTTTCAAGTGTAAGTAAAAATCTTAGTTGATTAGAATTTATATAAATTTCTCCTCAAATACATTATTTGTTGGTTTCTTGCTCTTTGATTCACACTTTAACAGGAAGGTCTTCTGGTCAGACATATTTTCTGATCATCTCTGTTCTTTTATTTGTGCTTCGAAAAGTGATGGCTAAGGAACAATGAGTGAGGGTACATGGGAGCAGCCTTCCTGGAAAAGCTGCACACTAGCGTTACACCACCTTTTTACGCAGGTCAGCTGTGGTGCCATCATCGTGACACTACGGAGGGAAGAACGTCTCATTTCTTTAAACACATTTCCTTCATTCTGTGCTTCTCACATTGTTACTTCATCTCTCTCTCTCTCTCTCTCTCTCTGCATGTTTCCTCACTGGGAGGAATTAAGATGCATGGATGAGAAGTGAGTGACGGAAACAAGGATTAAGTGTAAGGGTGTTGAGAAGCGCCAGTGGATGTGTCGTATTATGGGTAAATAATTGGAGAATGGTCTCTGCCCTGTCTGATGTGGGTTGTTTCATCCCCTCTGGGTCTGGTCTTACCTCTGGTCTTGGATTGTTACTCTTGCCTGTGTTTCTGACCATGTTTTTGGATCTTTGAGCATTTGAATTTTAGGGTATGATATTCCTGATCTTGTCTGTCCAATGCGTGAAATGGTAACCAAATGAATAACCTTGATTTTGCCATCCAGTACATCCTGACAGAATGTTTTCAGTGTGTCTTTACTGATGGCTTTTTCTGACATGGAGAACTTCTTCAGAGAGTCGGTGTTGATGAAACGGAGAACCGGAGCGTCACTCGCAGACAAACCAAAGTAGTTCAGCACGTGAGATACGTCTGTGGTGACATCTATCTTAATAAACAGAATCTATAACCACACACACACACACACACACACACACACACACACACACACACACACACACACACACACATGTGATATGTACATTTCACTCTACAGTATAATAATGAACAATATTGTACTTTCTCTCGGAAGTCTTTGGCAACGGCTCGGTAGTCGTCGAGCAGCGCAACGTGGGACTCGGTGCTGGTGTTGAAGAACAGCAGGAGATGGTTGTGTACTTTATTTGAAAAAATCTTTTCTCCATTCTGTAAAAGCAGAAAATAAAAAATGTTATCTGACCATATGACGATTATTATTTTCTGACCGAGGTTTAATTAGTTTAATTCATGACCTGTTCATTAAATTCAATAATGAGCTCCAGGCTGTTGCTGTGGATAAATGAGGTCAGCTGATCCCTGTCTGGTGTGTCCTCCTCAGACAATGCCATGTCTGCGCGATTCTCATCAAACTACAACACACGCACACACAAAAATACACAAACATTATTAAATTGTTCTCAGTAAATAAAAGTACTTGAATGGTTGGATGGATCACCTTTTTAAAAAGCACGATGGATTCCTTCTCCACCTTGTACTTCTTGAAGAGTTCTGTATTGCTTGTGATCCCAAAGTTAACATCGACGATGTCCAGTGCAATCTCATTAAATATTTTGGCTTTTTCTCCTTCCAAGTCCTGAAACAGGAACATAATGTCAGTGAAAAAAGCGCTAGGTTCAGTGGATAAATTCCCTGCGTTACTGATTGAACTACTGTTCGGCTCTAGGGAAAGGCCCTTAACCATGTCAACTTCACCAAGCCACAGGGATTTCAAATCAAGGTGAAGAAAAAGTGCATAAAAATAACTGAGTGGGAGCAGCCTGCAGTTATTCCACTGAACCAACTGAAACCATTTAAAAGAAAAAGTTAATAATAGGTGCACCGTGTTAGAGTCCTGGGTTTCAATTTGGCGAGGGTGTTTCTGGGTGTAGATTCCATGCTCTCCCTCTGCTTTTGTGGGTTTCCTGTCGGTGCTCCAGTTTCCTCCAAGTCACAGTCCCAAAACTT